>BSBM01000361.1:12590000-13190000 GCA_027924585.1 Larix kaempferi
TGAGGCTATCATTACATAAGGGTGAAGTTCTTACAATTTCATGCTTAGCTCATAACTTATATAACTTTTAGTGTCAAAAACCCCTCTACAACTATCTCATTCAACTAGCAATCTTCCCCCTCAGCTTGCACAACACCGGGAATGGGATCCCCTTCTCTACAAAAATTCCCTAAGGCTATCCCAATTCTATTCGAATGATCTAGCATATGTTGAATAGGGAATATCACAACTAAGACTCTAGAGATTCTCATCCATAAACCAAGTTTCCTTCCTTGTATCAACATAATAATAGCAGTAACATTTTTTATGTCAATAACTTCAACTTGCCTAACAATATAGTCAATAGCATATCATTGTCTCTTAAAATTGTACCAATAAGGATGATGGAGGCATGGCTTCCAGAATGAATGAATGATGCTCTAACTTAGTTCCCTGCATTTTATTTACATGTTCTCAACTTTCCATGTGGCTCTATATGATTCCACTTTTCACACTTTAATCCCATTCTTAGGTTAATTAAGTCATCTCTCCCAATCATAGGTTTAGGGACTTTGGATAATTTTAGTAATTAGTTTTTTTAATATGGCTATGGGCATCTAAGACTATGTAACTCACTAAGGTCCTCTCCTCTTAGCCCCCTTTCACTTCCCCTACTTGTGGAAACATATTCCCTCCATCTCTTCTTCATCCTTCTTCATTTGAAGTAGTGAGGTATTTTTGTATTATATAAAAAATGTAGAGGAAATCTATAGATCTCCATGGCTCTAGGAAAAGGCCTTTGAACCCTCGTAGGACCTCCTATATGATTCATTTTCTCAGTAACTCTCAATCAAAATTGAGGGGAATACCTTATACTATCATTTGACCATTTCAATTTAGGGATTCAACAGCTCACACCTCGACTAGAATACCTTGACTCACCACTGTCGTCGTGGCATCCAAAAACAAGGCTTCCATTTTCCCTTTTTCATGGGACCTTCTTTTGGTGGGGACCAATCCCCCATTCCCTATCTTATTTGTGAAGAAGAAAAATGAAACTCTCAGGCTTTGTATTAACTACAAGCGGCTAAATAAATTTACAATATCCTTGGTCATCCTAGAACATTTATGTATGGCCACCATCTATTTCAACATTACATACATAATTACATTCTAGGGTAAAAAACAAGGTGTTACATTAGATTTAGTGTTACATGTAATAAGGTTTGAGGTTGATAGGAATTAGTAGGTATTAGAAGTGAGGGGTTATAGGTTATGCATGACTATGCATCCATTCTTAGAAGCATTAAACCTTCAAGAAGAAACATCAATAAAGAGGTGTTTAAGTCTTTAAAAAGTGTAAGATAAAATAAAGACATCATCATATCGAAAATCAACAAGGGTAATGATACTATATTGTTGAATCAAAGAGCCTAAAAAAGGGAAATATAAGGGAAATAACAAAAGCTATAAAATCCTCTTCTCAAATGACTCCATTGAAAAGATCGCTCCAAATAATCCTATTATTCCTCCAAATAATCGAATTGTGGAGTAGGTACTGTTATTCATTTTAAATACAAAGCTGGATTGGGCAAAGGCATGGATAATTTTGCAAAAGTCTTGGCCTTTAAGTTGTTATTATTGTTGTAACTGAAAAATGTGCCCATAAACTTTGTATATTTGGTGACTCCCTTGTTATGGCTAATTGGATGAATAAGATTAACAACTTGGATAAGTATATATTGCAGCTTTTTTTAGGATGAGGTTTCAAAAGTTGGACTGCATTTGGATACAAGTATCTGGCACATTCCGGAGGAGAAAGTGGATGGACAATCAACTAAATGGGCATCATCATCAAGACATCATCATATTGAAAATCAACAAGGGTAATGATACTATATTGTTGAATCAAAGAGCCTAAAAAAGGAAAATATAAGGGAAATAACAAAAGCTATAAAATCCTCTTCTCAAATGACTCCATTGAAAAGATCGCTCCAAATAATCCTATTATTCCTCCAAATAATCGAATTGTGGAGTAGGTACTGTTATTCATTTTAAATACAAAGCTAGATTGGGCAAAGGCATGGATAATTTTGCAAAAGTCTTGGCCTTCAAGTTGTTATTATTGTTGTAACTGAAAAATGTGCCCATAAACTTTGTATATTTGGTGACTCCCTTGTTATGGCTAATTGGATGAATAGGATTAACAACTTGGATAAGTATATATTGCAGCTTTTTTTTAGGATGAGGTTTCAAAAGTTGGACTGCATTTGGATACAAGTATCTGGCACATTCCGGAGGAGCAAGTGGATGGACAATCAACTGAATATTAGTATAACCCTTTTTTCTAATTCTAGTTTCTATATGAGAAGAATACATGTAATCTTTGAAGCACCATTTAGAGGGAGATGCCATTTCTAGTGTTGATTTGGAGAAACTTTGAGATACTTTTTGTGTTATGTTATATATTTTATCATGTTTGGGACCTATTTTTAGGCACTTAATAGAACAAGCACTTATTAAAATGTGTGCATGCTCTGTAGCTTCTACTTCCTTTAGTGAGATTTTTTGAAATGTAATTATGCATTTACAAAATGTAATTTTTGTTGTTATAATAAAATTATAGTTTTTTCCTTAAAAGTAAATTTTAAAAAATGAAGTATATAAAATTAAATTATCATAAAAAAAACTATCATTGTAATTAAATTAAGAAAATTGAAAAATACTTTATACTAATTAAAAATTTCACATTAAAAAATGAACTTTACTTTGCATCTTAAATACCTATATATAGAATGGAGAAAGAAACCAATATGAAGACTTCAAGGAAGTATCCTTAATCCAATGAAGAAACACCCTTGGAATTCAAAGTAGGGAATTGGAAATCTAAAGTTAAACCTTCAATTAATAGTATCCATTAACATATTATTGTGTAACTGAAGCATGTTACCAATTTAGAGACAAACTTGATAATTGAAGAAAGATAAGTGTTCAATTAATAGTATCCATTAACATATTATTGTGTAACCAAAGCATGTTAACAATTTAGAGACAAACTTGATAATTGAAGAAAGATAAGTGTTGGAATAAACATTGTTTGAACTTCATGGAAGTGGAAAATAAAAATGAAGAATAATCGACTTGTCTCATTTATATCTATGGTGATTGAAGGTTTTAAATTAAAGGATGTGTAAGGTAATCAAGCATGGGAAATTGATTGGATTTATTCCTCAAGTGATATTTAAGATATCAAATTTATTATTTTTTCACACCTTAGGTTGCACATAGTTGGAAGTGATGAAGTTGTTAATAGTAGAAAAATAATAGTCTCTACAAAAAAGAATTGATTTGTAGTGAGTGACAACGTTCAATCATGAACCGATTGAACATTGATTCATTGGGAGGAGATGCAAGGTGGAGTAATTGATTTACTCATCACACTCATGATCCGAAGACTACAAGTTCGAACATTGCCCCGTGACGAACGAGCTATAGCAAGTTAATTCATAAAATTGTGGGGAATGAGGCATCTAATTGAGATTGGTTTGTCTTTTTGTTTCACTTTACAAATCGCTAGTTGCACAATAGAAATAAGGTTTGAAAGGTCGAAGTCACTCTAGAATCCCAAGAGGTAAATGTCGATTGAAGATTTGCGGTGGTAGCTGATTAATTTTGCAAAAAGGCTAAGGAAAAGGAAATGTCAATGAAGGCAACAAAGAGAGCATGGGAGAATATGGGGTAGCTTATGTAACTTGACTTGCTACCAATTTGCAACAAAGTAGTAAGATTTTGTGCATGGGATTCAAAATTCAACTAATAGTGCAAATATTGTAAATTGATTCATAAATATATTTAAGTTTTAATCTTTTAAAGATTGATGAAATATTATAGTTACCAACATAGATTCATCTCAAGTCTGGCTCTAAGCACCGAGAATGATCAAATCCCCTCAAGTGCAACCATTTCCCCAAGTTTAAGACTCATTAAATAATCAAAATGTATTAGTAAAATAGTTATCTATTCCAATTTGGAATCATGTTGTAAATGTTGTAAATGCTAACACATAAATCTTACAAATAGAGAAAATTGCATTCATTAATTAATTATGAAGTAAAATAGTTATTTTCAAAATTTAATCGTGTAAGTGCCAACTATTTCATGTTCTAAAGTATAACACATAAATACTACAAATAGGCAAAAGTTACATTAATTAACTAATAATGAAGTAAAATACTTGCAAATACTCAATTATCATTAATTTACAATGATCACAAAAACTAATATCTAACTTATTGTTTTATTATTAACTTAATAACACATAATCCAATATATTTTCCATCACAATCTTTCACCTGCCAACTATTTATGAAAATATTTATTTAAAACATGGAGATGCATGAATGGAAATTGGAATTGAAAATTGATGTATATTTATATAAATGTATTTTACAATCTAGCAAATTTAAATTTGAGTCATGTGCTTGGTTTTATAAAAATAAATATATTTTTTTTTTTGGAGCTTACATGTGCCATATCTACATGACAAACATGACACATCTCATCAACTTTAGGCTATAGAAAGCCCCTGTCGACATAAAAATGTTAATACTTGAAATGTAATATCATTTTTAACAATTCAATTCATTAATTATTAATATAAAACAAAAATGTATTTGTTAAGATAAATATGACATTTCAACTGAAATAAGTAATACTTGAAATGTAATATAATTTTTAACAATTCAATTCATTAATTATTAATATAAAAATGGAGTCCAATTTTAAGTTAGAACTCATTATTTGTAAACTTCACTATCACAATGTATGTGTTGACATGTCCTCCAATTACTACTACCAAAAAGAACAACTCAATTTAAAGTTTATTTATCACTTGGCACCACAATTATATGATATTGAGTGGCTAAGTGATCCTAGGGTGAGATGATGATCATCAGCAAGGAACAAGTACCACCCTTCAACCCCACCCCAACCAAGTTTGGAGATCATGGGAATGGAGATTGCAATCTACAACGTCGCACTTCCGATCCCTTGGCCATTTTACCACATACTCATGTACAGATTTCAGATGCACTTGTTGTAGTTCAATATTTTTCCATTTGTAAATATTTGCAACATCAAAGTGCATTTATTTTAAGTCTTGACACGTTCATGAACAAACCAGGCTTGAAGGTCTAACAGTTAACACATTAGAATTGATTGTTCATTTCCTGAAATGTTGGAATAAAATAAATTATTGGTAACATGTTGGCAGATGAAATAAAAAAATCAGTCAATAAATGGTGGACTAAAACAAATTTTGTTTTTCTTAAGAGTTGTTTTTCCAATGTGCCCAGATGAAATAAATTATTGGCAAAATCATCCGAAGCTGAAAATTTATTGTAGA
Source organism: Larix kaempferi (assembly GCA_027924585.1). NCBI lineage: Eukaryota > Viridiplantae > Streptophyta > Pinopsida > Pinales > Pinaceae > Larix > Larix kaempferi. The sequence goes on from BSBM01000361.1 coordinate 12,595,384, forward strand.
GGTAATGGTGCTATATTATATATACAATAGGGAAAAAATAATAATCGGTGCAGTAACCTTCTTACATCTGAAAAGGGCAGGGATAATAGCACCTGGTTATCTGCACAGGCTAAACTGGTCAAAGTTAGCTGTCTCGAAGCTACATTCTGCCAATAACAATCACTGTTGGCATTTAACAGTCAATAACTCTGCCCAGTGTCAGAGACAGATGACCACACTGAAATGCAGCTTCAGAGTAGGAAAAAATAGGTTAGTAGTTTCTAAAGTTATCTAGGTTTAGTAGATTGTATCTTGATACCACATCCAAGATACATGTTTTGAACAACAAATTTCTCTGCCGTCATCTCACGTTGCAGCACTGAGCCTTTCCTTTAGAAAGTTTGTCCCACATACATATCATCTGTCTTGGTGACTGGTAATGTGCAGTGTAATAATCGTCGATGCATCCAAACTGACAGAATTTCCAATCATGTGAGTATTGAACGGGAGTTGATGCATTGAACTGCTCTACCCACATCCCCATGCTAACATCTTCCATTTTGAACAACTGCAGGAAAGAAAAAACCGGGGTCACACAATAAAAAACACACCCAAATCACAATACGAATAAATAACATGAGGGAAGTGGGTAAGAGAATTTTCAGCGAAGGATTTTACCCTCAAAGTCTGATTCTTGTGCTGAGATACAACAAAGTTTGCAATGTCTCGAGATATGATATATCCTGGCCCATTTGCATAGGGTGGGTAGTCATCCTCTGGCCATTCCTGAACAACAGAAACGAGAAATATTAACCAGACCTATTTAAATTAAATTTTCTTGGTCACAATAAATGAAATAACTAATTTATAATACACCACAGAATGGAATCTTGAGAAACTGCCCACAAATAACTATTTGTTAGGGAAGACGATAGGCTAACCCTAAGAAAAATACTAATATATAAATTCTCTGAAGTGCAGACAGAAGCCTACGATTTTATCTGTAACTACTCAAGAAACACCTCATATGTGACTACACCGGATCATTTAAAAACAATTTTATACCTCATATGTGACAGCCCATTTCCCTACCCTGAGCGGTTTGTGAAAATAATTTAGGTTGCCAATGTACAGAGGTTGTCCACGAGACAATCTATTGACTTCCTTCAGTACAGCATCAATTCTTACAAAGTTATCATCATCACATTTCATAATATATTTGGAAGCTAATCTCCGAACCTGCATGCAATTGGAAATCTCAATTGACAGACTTAAAAAGAAGGCAATTTACAGCTTTGAATTAAATAGGAATGAATAACAGCAACTCAATTTTTATAGCATTAATTATTGCTATGCATTTGAGAAGACAATATAATGTGAAACAATACAGCAATAGACAGGTCACCACAACTAGGAAAATCACTTACACCATAATCACATATTGCGAGAGTCTTCAAAACTACGAGCTCATAATTGTCCATGAAAGGCACAATCACCATATCACCATAAAAATCTGCTTCCTTCTTTAATTGTATGTTGACTTCCTTCCTTGCATTCTGTAATGGTGACAAAATTTAGTGTTTGGTCTCTACTTCAATTGCAAAGTTGAAAACAACTCAATTGCACAAGAAACAGTTTCCTCCTTAAATATGTTAATAATACAATATGATCAAAATTCCTACTAGGTTTGGCAAGTTGGTTTTCAATTTTAGTCAATAAGCAAGAAAAAAGGTCTTCCTGTTATGAACCCATTACTCTGTAATTGACCCAAGCTGACACATTCCACAGTCCACTACAAGGTGCCTGTTGTTGGTTCTTGTTGTATTAGTTAGTTGCATTCTGTAAGCAGCCTAGCCTTGATGCAAAATAGCATGTCAGCTAAATAACAGCAACCTCTCCTTGGTTGGAAATATTAGAGGATAGACTGCATTGTAACCACGTAAAAAAAACAGAAAAAAAAAGTGACAGGAAACATTCCAGTATTGAGCAAAGACAGATGTATCCAAAACATCAATTGTTATCATCAACGACTTGGAGTTGGCAGGTTCCTTTAAGGAGATGCCTGTTGGAAAATCTCTCTATGGCATTCTATGAATCCTCTCTACCTATCATTCCTTCATTTACAAAGGTTATTGTCAGTAAGGTTCCCCATTTGTTATTATTAGACTTAGTTGGTTATTCCATGTTCTCTGGGTCCTGGGTCTTATACACCATGTTGGATTATCTTCTCTGATGATATATGCTATGCCCCTATGTCATAATATTTCCTCTTAATAACATTGATGTCCAGTGCAGTTTCATCATTCCATTTCCCTATCAAGTCTTTTCAAAAATAATCTAGCAGAAAGCAGTGTACAGTGCAACATACCAAGGCAACAAAGAAACGGGCCACAACTTTTGATGATCTAACAAGTTTAGACTGCATCCATGTCTTTCTGACAGCCATCCGATCTGCAAAGTGGTTGCCTGCAGAGAGTATCCCAATGAAAAGATCCACAGGACCTTCTGGTAAAGGTGGAGCTTTCCATTTGTCTGACATGTCTAGAAGTCTCTGAGGTGAAAAGCTTGGATGTGAGACAGGCAACGAAGCAGCAACAACTGTATGCACATCAATGTCACCATTTACAGAAAAGCCAGTTGCATCTTCAAGCACAAATCCCTGGTCCAACCACATGAATTTAGTTCTTCCATTAATTTATAATTTTATACTAATGCTTTAATGCTTCTTGAATGTGAACAAATAACTGTGCAGCACTGGCTTAATATGGACAAGAACGTGGAGATGGTAAAAAAGCAAAAATTGTAGTTCTCTAATGGGTTTTTCAACTTACTGTTCGATAAGGAAAAGAGGTCACATGCCTCCCATCCACATTCACATGATAACCTTCCAAACCTGCACTTAAAGTAAGAACAAACAATTTTCCCTCCACAAATGGGAATGGCCAATCAATTGATGATTTCTTTGCACGCCCCATCAAACGATTCAGCCACCAAGTAGCCTTTTCTTCTTTTGGATCATCGTTATTAGTTAGCCACTTTTCGCATTTGGGAAGTCCATCAACTGTCAAAATGCACAGAATTGATCAAGTACAGCCTTCAAATCCCAAATCAAATCATTATCCTAGGTGAAGGCAATAGATTGCAAGTACAGTGAAATTTATTTCAGTAACAAAGCACAAATCATATGTTACTCAAGCTACCAATAAGACTATTATTCAATGCAAAAATCACAGTCTAAGAAATTAACAGAAACTCAATGAAAAGGAACATTTTAAGTTACATATCAATATTAAATACAAAACAAAAAGGAATGTTTCACACGCTCAAAGTCCCAAGCATTTCCTACAACATTAAGCCATGCATCTTTTCTTGCAGGGTTATGACAGACAGGTGAAACAAAAACTTATGTGAGAGGCATGAATAAATTGAAGTTCCTTGAAGCTTTCTATGCATTTATTGTAATCGCAATACTCTGGTGTCTTAACATTAAGCCTCTCTTAGAGGGAATTGGAGTTAGCCAGAGTACCTGAGGTAATAAGATATTCAAATCCTTCCTGGACGAAATTCTACCTTCAGCATTATGCAGTATGGTAAATATGCTATAATATAAGAGATGCAGTATGGTAAATATGCTATAATATAAGAGCGAATATTATGGGAGAGAGGGAAGGAGGGAAATTTTGGGCATCATCCCTCTGGGAAAGAAGTTGGGTGTAGAGATTGAATTTGTAGTTCAAGATTGAATAGGTTTGAATTGCTATCTGTTTTAATTTTCTGAAATTTTTAAAGGGTTTCTGAATAAGCCAGTTGAAAAACTAATTAATCCATAAATCACATTGAAGGTACACTGATAAGAGTCGACACCAATACAGCAGCATTGCAATGGATCACTGCAGGTACCAGACCCACCAATAATAATTCACAGCACTATTTGTCCATTTGGGGCTCTAGTTTAGTGGGCAGGAAGAGAGATTAGTCTGCCTTCGCTATAGATGTCTTATACAATTGTAACCTCAGTAAACTTGTGATTTTTAATTTTTCTTTGGTTGTTCATTCAAGCCTCTGGGAAAGAGTGAGATTAGTCTGTTTTCACAATCTTAGAACTGTGCTCTAGAATTTTGACATTGTGCACCCTGTAGTTTGGCAGAGAAACAGATTCTAAGGATGCCATTGTCTATCACGGCAACAGGTTCTCAACTAGGCAAAGTGGATAATTCTCTGGATGCAAGTCTCAAATTCCATCCTCAACAGTAACACACTTGCAATTGCCATTAACCAGGCTAGCTGTCATTTGGATTTTCATAATTGGAGGGTGGCAGTGAGTATCCAGGCTAGAGAGAGAAATTGGTCTGTTTTCACAATCTTACAGCTGTGCTGTACATCATTAACTGGTCTGGCTACCATTCTATTTTTTTGCTCAGGGGGTGGCAGCATTGTCCAGGCTAAAAAGAGATTTTCCTTTATCTGGTGGCAGTGTAAATCTATCTAGACAAAAGAGAAAATACTCTGGATACAGGTCTCAGTTTCCATTCTCATCAGCAGCATTCTAGCTACTATTGCGATTATTCTGTCTAGTTGCCAATTGGATTTGTACTTGGACAGTGGCAGTGATTTAACCAGGCTAAAGAAAGAGAATAGTTTTTTTCACAATCTTACAAGCATGCTACACATCGTTAACTGGGATGGCTAATGTTTGGGTTTGTGCTCAAAGAGTGGCAGTGATTATTGAGGCTAAAGAGAGAATTCTCTGGTGGTAGTGATTGTTGAGGCTGGCCGCTAAAGAGAGAATTCTCTGGATGCAGGTCTCAAGTTCCAATCTTGACAGCACCGTTTTAGCTACTGTTGTGATTCTTATGCCTAGGCATCATTTTGATTTTGTGCTCGAAGGGCAGCAGTGATTATCCAGGCTGAAGAGAGAGATTCTCCTATTTTAACAATGTTGGACATTGTTAACCATGCTGGCTATTGTTTGGATTTTGTGCTTTATAGTTGACAGTGATACTAATTATCCAGGCTAAAGAGAGAATGCTCAAGATGCAACCTCAAGTTCCATTCTTGACAACAAGACTAGCTATCATCGGGATTCTTAGACCTAATATCAACTTCTGTCTACTGAGTTATGAGGTTAGGGTATCTATTCTATCAAAATCATCTGAGACTTGCGTTTGGCATTGTGCAATTGAGATACACTGCAGAAGACAAACTACTTACATTTGGCATTGTGCAATTGAGATACGCTGCGAAAGACAAATTATCTAGGCTCGGTTAACAATAATGAGATAGCACATAATTGGCTACTGGCCACTGGCCACACTAACACAGCAGTGCGTTCTCAGGGAACTGAACTCAGGTAAAGAGAGCTAACTCGATTTACCGTTTGGTGTAATCACACCTACACCCTGGCCTAGCCCAAATTCTTTTACAAAAAAAAAAGGCCTTAAGGTGCATACAAAGTTACAAACCTGTTTCATTGTCATGTGAGCCGTCACACCTCTGCTCAGATCCCCACTGCATCCTGTAACACGTATTCTGCTCTACAACAGGTCTTCCAGTCCAGTCTCCCTTCAACCTCGGGTTGAAGTGCAAAATCCTAGGCGGGGCCTCCCCATCAACGGCCTTCAACCCTTGCAATTCAAGTACAAACTGAGAAATCAATACAGGGGGACCCACCCCCAATCTAGATATCGTGGAATGGTTTTCCAGGTGGGCATGCCTGGGCCTTCCCTCCAACCTTAGGGAAGAACCGAGTCTCAATCCACAGGGGAGAAACATCATCTTCCCTGATTTCAGAAATTTCCTTCCTCTCATGGCAAGCGATTCAGGGCAGGAGTCAATCTGGCGGTCCATGGTTCCAAGCCCGTCCTCTGCATAGGCTTCCACGTCCTTCCATGCCTTCGATCCCAGAACCCATGCCTCTATTGCTGACCTCTCAATCTGGGTGAAGTCCCGCGTTTGGTTCATCTGTACAGAAGCTTCCATTAATGGGGACGAGTACTCGTAAGGCCTGAGGGACCTCCAGAGGGCATTTTTTATCTCGTTCTGGTTTTGGTGAAGTTGGTAGTCTTTGTACTCGGACTGAGAAAAGGTCTTCCGTCTTAACAAAAGCATCCCATCGAGATTCTCATCTGTCGAATCAGGCCTCAGCGACTCGAAGCCGAAGAGCAGAAGATACAGAGCACACCCAAGCATTAAAAATCGGACACCAAATATCTCAAATCTCAGCTTCTTCATCGCTGTTATCCCCAACCCAACCCAAAAACACTTGAAGGCCTCGCTACTCTGCCAAAATCCCAACTGGGTTTGGGTGTTAATGAAGGGGAGAGGAACCCAAATGGGCCAAAGCAGCAAACATGAGCTGCTGTGCCAGAAGATGAACCCAATGGCCAAAAATAGCATGCAGAATTCCACCCGAAATCAAAGACGCGGAATGAGGATAAGGAATGCAATATTTAACGGCATTACACTAAAGCGAACGTTGGTTTGAATCCGCTCATTCCAGATTTTCTATTATGTCAACGGTTCTGATTGTAATTATTCATTTGGAGAATCACACTTAGCTTTCATTTTTATTTTTTAAGCTGACCCAGTCTTATTCTTCATCTTTTATCATATCGTGTTGCATCCCATTCTAGTAGATTCTTTGACTTTAGATCGGTGGGGTTTCTCATTTCAGCCAATTTCATGGATGGTGACTTCATTTCGTAAGCGAAGGGCTGCTAAGGACATAATGTTCCGTAAGTCAATGGTTAGATATGTGGATGGTGACATTCTTTCATGAGAAGGGTCGATAGGCGATACATGGATTGTAACTTTGTTTGGTGGATGAGGGTTTGATAAGGGGATATATATGGATGGTGACATTATTGTGTGAGTGAAAGATTGGTGATAAGGAAATATATGAATGATGATATCTTTATAGGTTTAAAGAAACTTAAGAAAAATATTTGATCAGATTCCAGAATGTAGATTAGTTGGCAATAGGGTGCCCTGTTAAGATATGTTTTGTATGTTTTGTGATGTTGCAGATTCAAACTTTGTATAATTTGTGCATGTATGTAGAGCTGTGTGGGTACACCAACAATAGTGCACAGAAACCGACCCCATGTAACATGAGTACAAGCTCCACCCTAGTTATACATCCCCCTAATCAAAAAATTATTTGATTAAAAAATATATTAATAATTTAAATGTTTCACTATCATGTAACATGAGTACAAGCTCCACCCTAGTTATACATTCCCCTAATCTAAAAAATATTTGATTAAAAAATATATTAATAATTTAAATGTTTCACTATTTGTTTATTTTTTTTATAGAGTTGAAATAAATTGTTATTCATTGGTTCATTTTCATGGGAAGTTGAAATGTGTTTGGTATATTTAATGGTTCATGTTGTTTCGTTGAAAAATATGTGTGGTGTTTATTGGTTCATTCTGTTTCGTGATAACGAATATGGAAAGCTAAAAAATGTTCGTGATTTTTAATGGTTCACTCTGTTTCGTTGGAAAATATTTGTGGTGTTTACTAGTTCATATACTATTTCATCAATTAAAGGTTGATAAGGGATATGGGAAGTTGAAAATTGTTTGTGAGTTGCAAACTATAAAGACTCTTCACAGAATCTATAGAAATGGAGAAGTAGGGATATAATCTTTGGATTTGGATTTTGAAAGGTTTGGTTATCCTAGAATTCGTATTTAAAGTAGAGGATTACTTATGGAGTTAAGTCAAAGTGAAGTTTGAAAATGAGGAAGTCAAGTAGTAAGTTAACATTTTTTTTTCCATAAAGTTGACACAAATAAGACAAAAATTTTAGGTAGGAACAGAGTTCTACCATGATCTAAGATCCCTGTATGGCAGGAACAATGTTCTTGTGGGTTTTGCTCAACTCTAAATCAATTTAGATGATCAAACAGTTTGAAAATGAAAATGTAAAGTTTTAAAGTAAGCTAATTTTGTAACAAATAGATCCTCTTTCCAGCCATAGATCTGATAAGAATCAAATAAAAATTTCAGACATGAGCACAGTTCTATCATTATCCACGATCCATGCACAGTTCTATTTTAGTCCCGAGTGAACAGTGTAACGGTTGGATGGGACAATCTTTCCCAGCCCACCCGGGTTCAAATCCAGCCGACCTTTGATTCCAATAAAGAATAGCAGCATTTTCTGTTGAAAAATAAGTAGGGATTCTAAAAAGTGAAAATAATGGAAAAACAAAAAAAATTATCCTTTTGGGCATGGAGGGGGGGGGGCATTTCGCCAAGAGTCCCCAAGTCCCCGGGACGTACGAATCGCAAGAAACACGTCCCCGTGGAACACTGTATAACAATGATGGAACAACTTTCCATAGAGGCCTTCCGCTAGACAATACATATTGAAATTAACAAAATAACATAACGGGGTTGAAGGACCTTCAAAGTACCTCCATCCTGGGCCATTGTTTCCAAGGTGATCGACATAAACATTGTCTGCACCTGAGTCTCAATCCAGTGGGAAGGGTGTAAACCATTGTCATTTATGGCATTCTGTCCTCGTCACCTTTACCTCCAGAGTCCAAAAGTCTGGTTGGTTGGATGACAGACTTATTTCCTGCACTTAAGTGATCATCCTTGCCAAGGCATTCCAGTCTACTGTATCTTGGTGGAAGCTACTCTGAACTCAACACTCTTCCCCTTCTAAGTTGCATCTAAGCACCTTGGATTCTTCCTCTCCTTCAAACTCTTCGCTACTATCACCCTTTCTATAATACCTCTGAATTTGACAGCCATGGTGGACTTATCCTCTGTATCATCAGTATTAGTTATGATAGAAACATACATGAAATAAAGTGAAAGATTTAATCTTGATCATACTTCACTCAAACTCCTAAGAGGTTGGAGTTAATTGCCCCTCCATGATCGTTGTCATAGAATTGTCCTCTATGAATATTTATGTGAATTTTCCTTATTTCATTGGGCCTTGTGTCCTTGTCCTTGTCATTTGCGTGATGCAACCTTCCATTGACATTAACACCATGTTTGCTGTAAAGTCTACTACCTTACTGACCTCTCTCTCAACATGTTGAAAATTAACTTATTGACCAGTTCACAAACGAGACTTGACCTCCTTGACTATTGCCTTCAGCTTCTATTTGTTTGTGGGGTATTTGTTATATTGGCCTTTCTAGCAAGTTAATTAGAACTTCTCAATCTCATTCTACTTTTAAGGAGGAGATACCTACCATTCGTTTTGGCTAAGGAATTGTGTCTACATATGAAAGGTCTCAAGCTTGATTCCCTACTTTGTAACATTCCTGCACCGTGTGCTGATGCTCCAGTGCTAACGCTTCACCATTGTATACTTTTCATTGGTATCAAAGCATATATGCTGCCCCTTCGACCATGTCGTTGGTACCTACCCTTCATTTTGGTTAAGGAATTGGGTCTACATATAAAAGGTCTAAAGCTTGATTACCATACTCCATGACATTCCTGCACCATGTGCCAATGCACTTGGAGGAGTTCAAGACCAATGATGTGAGTACCTAGTGTTAATGCTTCACCATTGTACACATTTCATTGGTATCAAAGCATATATCCTGCCACTACACCCATGTCATTGGTATGCCATCAATAATATTCGATTGAGGTTCAACGTATCTTTTCGAGTTGAATGCCAAACATGAGCAGGTCTAAGTATTAGTAGCGCAGGATTAATCCAACTCCTCCAACAAATCTTTTGATACACTTAAGGTAACCTGATATGATGGATATGATTGATAACACCAACTCCACTAGCTTTGCCAGCACTGATGCAAGCATTGTAGAGTCAATAATCAATGAGCACTCCAAAAGTGACATAAGGAAATTTGTACCTAGCTTGTAGATCTATTCTTCAGTAGATTGACACCCAAAGTTCAGCCTACTACATCTCCACAGAGCAAATCAAGCCCATTTAGTTGCAGGAATCCATTCCAAGTGAAGCTTGACCAAAATGATTCACACTAACATGCTCAACAAGTGGTTTAGCACACTGCTGGCCAACTTTGAAGCCACTGACTTAAACAATACAAAGAAGTTAAAGCTTCCAACCATGAAAATGCCCCTAACAATGAATGTTTGGTGGGCAGGCCCCATAAAGGCCATAACTACCAATGTGAAGAGGAGAATCGTGAGCCTATGGGGATTTTAAGGCAATGAACAATAAGTTCTAACCATAGAGGTACAACGAAGATCAATACATGAGATGGCATCCATTGTGCCAACATAGTGATTTGTCAGTGAATGACCAAACAAACAAGTTCGATGCTCTTAAGGATCATTAGATATTAGAGCCCAACCTCGTTCTTGGTTTATATCGAAGTGGATTGCACTAGTATGTTATTTCTGAAGGCAAGTTTCTGTCAGTGAGTATCCTTGAGGACCTTTACAAGTTTGTGTAGAAAATTGAGCAGAAGCATAAGTCCAGGAATCACGCAAATTCTCTAAGTAACTTATTATAAATAGCAATATATATAATTGTTATTTATAAATTTATATTGTGTATGTGTTGCATGAGTGATCGAGTGGATTGTCTTTGCTTAGGATTGTGGGACTTTGTTACACCTTTATAAAATGTCTATTGCATTCAACTTGATGTATCTTCTTTAATTAAGGGTTGATAAGGAGATACATGGAGGATTGGCTTCACTTCCTTAACTAGGGGTTGTTAAGGAGTTCATGGAAAGTGGACTTCTCTTAGTTACTTTTCAATCAAGATTTTAGCAGAACGAAGTACTCAAAGTTCAAACCAAAGCATATTTGAAATTTTTTCTTCTGCAGAGGCTACATGGCCAATTTTTCCAATGTTATTGCAAAATAAACGTTTATACCACTATCAAATTTCAATATAGATAGATAGAGAGGGGAGTGGAGTGTTTTGATGAATACCTTAATCTAGAATAGGAGGAAAGGTATGTGCTGAGGAGGTGTAGTAGCAAAAATTGTGCACAAGTTGAGGCCGTTAGAGTCCATGCATGGCTTGTGCAGGACCTCATAGCCTTCTGGAACCCCTATACTCATCAGTTTGAATGGAGGAGGATAACATGCCAACATTTTCGCCCTTTTGCAAAATTCCAGACATGGTTTCTGCCGGACTTTCATGGAATAGTGGGACCCCTATACCCATCATTCTAAATGTAATAGGATAATGGGCCAACATTTTCGTCCTTTTCCATCCAGTAATAATAATGGGAGACCATACCAGTGATTTTTTACAGAGATCTGGCAAAAATTCATCTTGTTCGATAAATTTGCACATATCAGATCCATAGATTGCATAATCTAGGTGCAGATAGGGCTTTCGAGGTTGCTGAATCTTCTGTGCGATCAGAATCTGCAATTTCAATGGATTTGACGATGGATTTCATCAAAGATTGGCTGGCTGGATTCAAGTGAGGGCAAATCACTGGCCCGTTACTCTGCTCCATTTTGAATTCTCAGATAAAGAGGTGCTGTTTACTGTTGATTATGTTTGCAAGATCTGTGGTTTCAGATAGAGGTTTGGTTATGGACGCAACCCTCACAATATTTGACAATGAGGATGGCAAGGAGCATGCCATAAATTTATGGTTTTCGTATCCAAGTAATCTATATTGTCTTATTCTCAGTGTGACAAGAAAAACACCATACAAACATATTACAATGATGAACTTTTTACAAGATAGTAGAAACGTTGTGTGTATATATATAGTCTCGGTAAAATGTCAAATTTGAACTCTACTGTATAGCCATATTTAAATTCATTAGTATTGGAGGCCAATAACCTATAATGGCATAACACTGAGCCTTGTTTCATAATATCAACCCCCAACACAGACTTCAAACAAACACACTAGAACTTACAACATGCATCTCATGACACTGACTACTTCCATCGGAGAACTGAATGCCCCTGACTGACCCATTTAATTCTATAGATCATTTTGTAACCTTATATAAAAAGCTGGCAATTTTTTGACAAAACAAGAGACTTTAACATGCATACATACCTGTCTCAATTTTTTGACAAAACAAGAGACTTTAACATGCATACATACCTGTCTCATCCTCAGGCCTTGATTCCGAGCCATCGCACCTCTGAGCAGATCCCCACTGCATCCTGTAACACGTATTCTGCTCTACAACAGGCTTTCCACTCCAATCTCCCTTCAACCTAGGATTGAAGTGCAAAATCCTAGGTGGGTCCTCCCCATCCACTGCTTTCAAGCCCTGCAACTCAATCATAAACTGAGAAACCGGCACAGAGGAATCCCCCTCCTTCAAATTAGATATCTTGGGATCATTTTCCAGGTGGGCATGCCTGGGCCTTCCCACCAACGTTATGGAAGAACCCAATCTCATCCCACAGGGGACAAGCATAACTTTCCCTGATTTCATCAATTCTGAACCGCTCAGGGCAATTGAATGAGGACATGACTCAATCCAGCCATCCACGGTTCCAACCCTGTCCTCCCCATAGGCTTTCACGTCCTCCCATGCGTTCAATCCCAAACTCCATGCCTCCACTGCCGACCTCTCAATCTGGGTCAGGTTCCTCGTCAGGTTCATCTGTAGAGGACCTTCCATTAGTTGGACAGAGTTCTTTTGAGGCCTCACGGGGGCATTTTTTATTTCGTTCTCATCTTGACGAAGCAAATCCTTGGGCTGCAAAAACGTCTTTTCTCTTAACAAATACACCCCATCGAGATTCTCCTCTGTGAAACTAGACCTCAGCAGCTCGAAGCCGAAGAGCATAAGATACAGAACACACCCAATACCCAAAAAATGGACACCACAAACCTCAAATCTCAGCTTCCTCATATCTACTACCACTAACACCTGAAGGGCTGCTCTGCAAAAAAATCTCCAATGTCACTCCTGAAGGGCTGCTCTGCAAAAAAATCTCCAATGTCACTCCTGAAGGGCTGCTCTGCGAAAACCCAAATGAGTATGCGCGTTGATGAAATGCAGAGAAACCCAAAGGCCCAAACAGCAAATATGGGCGGCTGTGCCAGGAAATTCTACCGAAAATCAGCGGTGGCAAACACGCGGAAAGAGAATAAAGAGTCTAGTTTTTTATGGGCATTCCACTCTGGAGAACGTTGGTTTGACCGGCCCTCACAGATTTTCGAGTATCGCAACGGTTATGCTTTGCCAGGTGCACATTCTTATTGGCTCGTTCCGTTTGATGCGAGAGAAAGAGAACCAAATTACTTTTAATTTTCTTTTCCTCCATTGTTGAAGTCTACTCCGCTTTCCATCCTGTCGTTTCATTTAAAAATATGTATACCGTGTAAGATTCATAGATATACTGTGTATGTGATGTGTGCATGTTCTAGTGGATTCCACACGGCATGGTGGGCCTTACTTGCGTTTTTTAAAAATATTTATCGGTGCCCGACTTCACATTTCTTCCCTTATTCAAGGCGTATGTGGAAAGTTCCATCACAAACGGGCTCGACCCGTCTTTTTCACTTGAATTTAATATTTCATTTATTATTAAATAATTAAAGTGTTGTTATTAAATTAAGAAGTTCCACTGACAAACGGGCTCGACCCGTCTTTTTCACTTGAATTTAATATTTCATTTACTAAAAAATTAAGTATTATTGTTAAATTAAGTTTTTTAGCAAGTGGTAAGAAGTGACACTTATTTTTTTTAATTATGGGAAGAGCAATCTTCCAAGGGTATATTCAACAGCCCGCAAGCTAGATATAATAGTAACTTGTGACTTAGCAGGGTCCTCTATCTCAGGGATCGCCTACCCTTCGAGCCTTGTCACAACAGGCCAATAAGCAACCCTACCCCCCGCCAATTTTGAACCTGTGACCTCCATGGAGATAACACATGTTCTTAACCATTAGGCCCACTCAGGTGCTCTGTAAGAAGTGACAATTCAAATACAATGTTAAGTTTTTTTTAAAAGGGATCACTCACTAAGGGGCTTATTACCCACGCCACCATGGAACGAATCCAAGTGTGGTCACTATACCCCCTGATGTAGGCATTTATAGATCATGTAGTTTAAAAGTTCTATGCTTTCAAATGAAAAAATTTGATTTTTCCGATTTTTATAAATCCTAGTTACAATTCTTAAACTTTAAAATTTTGGGGTGCCTCACGGGTTTTTGATAGTGTTGAATCCGTTTCTACCATCAAAATTGTCATTAAAACATAGTTAAATTTAGATCTTGCAAAATAAAAAACACCGGATTCTTATGAAAAACCCCTGTCCAAGCCAAAACATCAAATTTTTAGACAACTCCTTTATAGACAACACCAAACATATTAGATAGGAATCAAATTTGGGCGAGCCCCTATATCAATTGGACGACCTAGATTCAACTAAGGGCACTAGAGTTGAAAAGACCTCTAAAAGTAAAGGCTAACACTAGATGGTGGAAGATTTGATATAATGTCTCCACTAAATTTAGCTTGATTCATAGGACACCTACTTTCAATAAGATTGATTAATTTTAATTAGATACATTGGCTTTTGATCAAGAGAGAAAGGAAGGGTTGAATTCTCACCGTTACTTGCATTTCAGTCAAGACTTTACCCGAACCGGGCCTCCATATCACTGACTTCATTGGAACCAAGCCCCACACCAATGTCGAAAATGTTGCTTATCTTAGTACACGTGGCTAACTTCATTTGAACCAAGCCCCACACTAATGTTGAAAATGTTGCTTATCTTAGTTCACGTGGCCTTCATTTTCGGGCGCTATGACTTAGAATGCATGTAACGACAAGAAAAAAATCTCCAATGTCACCATATTCAAGAATTCTAAGAAGTTTGTTTTTTCCTATACATGTTTGACATCCATGGTTGTAGTGTTGTCTCATGGGGACATTAAAACTTACTTGGGAATAGTTTTGAAATTTGATTTTATATTGAGAGAGAGGAGTAGAGCGTATATAATTTTGTAAAATTGGGTGATCCATTTAGTTTAATGTAAAGATCTTGCATATCTAAATTTATTACTTGGGAATAGTTTTGAAATTTGATTTTATATATAGAGAGAGGGGAGTAGAGTGTATATAAATTTGTAAAATTGGGTGATCCATTTAGTTTAGTGTAAAGATTTTGCATAAATAAATTTTGGGGTGATGGAAAATCTAATTTATTAAATTATTTTTACATTGAATTGATTTTTTAACAAAATATTTATAAATTAAAAGTTGATGATAATGAGTTTTTTTGATATAATTAGTTATGTAAGGGTGTTTTGATGAAGAACAAAAAGAAAAGAAAAATAGCAAACTATGCGGATAGCAAGATTTGGTGAGGAATTCCAAGAAAAAGAAAGTAAAGGCATCCAAGTTAGTCATAATAAAAGACTGAGTGATGTCTTTTAAGGGACATGCCATGCTCTTTAAGGGACATGTTAATGAAAGGGACACAAACTTGACAATGGAGTCCCTATTATGACCCTACCTGGGGGGCGAGAGCCCATTAGAGTAGAAGTAGAGGCCATTCAATGTAAAGTGGACTAGGTCCACCATATTGTTATTATTAAATAAGGTCCATTAATTTAGTAAATTATAAATGTAATGGGACCTTATTAAAGAAGGTCCACTATCTTAGGAGATTAGTATTGTATGGTGATTCTATAAATAAGGATGAAGTCCTCCTTATGCAAGGTGAAGAAGAATTATTGTAATTGGAGCATTAGCTCATTAGGATGAAGCCCCCTTGAAGAGGCAAGTGAACAGGGTTGATTCAAAAGAACCATTTTCATGTTAATAAAGATTTGAGCTTATTGCATATCTCTTGTTTTGATTTGTATGGTTGATATCTTTTGTGTATGATCTTAATTTCATATTGGGTACATAAGAGTCCCCACTCAAATGTCCTTCAAGGGAGGTGAAGGCGTGGCATTAATCAGAGATTTCAAATCTAAAAAGAGAAAGCGTCGATGTGACCAATCCAAAGGAAACAATGCATTTAACAATATTGGAGCCTCTATTACAGTGAATTAATCGATTAGTTGAATGGAAAGAAATCAATAAGAGCTTCTTCTCTTGGGCAAGGGGTGTTTCTTCTCTTCAGGTTTTGCATCTGACTCCGTGGATGCACCAGATTAATATCTTTCTTAAGGAGCTTACTCATATATCCTTGAAGCTGTTCGGGTACACAGGGTACTACCAAAGGACCGAACACCAAGAGCAACCACTTCACACAAATAGATCACAGATCAACACACCGATGTTTTGACGTGGTTTAAACCCTCTTGAGGGAAACACTCCACGGCCCCGGCCAAATAGCTTCTACGGGACAATTTATTATGCAAAGAAAGAAAGTTACAAATGAGCTTCTCATAATCGATCAACTAAACAATGACCCTCCATGCTCTTTAAATAGAGATCATGGACCAATCGGGTGTTAAGCCACGGATCAAGGTTAGGTTTGATCTAAGAGAAGTTGAGCCGTCGGATCACTCTATGTCGGAAACATATTGTGACCGTCGGATTAAGTATATACAAATGCATACTAATGCATACTAAAGAAACACACTATCCCTAACGGATATATTACACAAGTTGATCTTAACTAACTCCTAAGTGTCTAAATATCCTAACAGAAGCATATCTTTCAAGAGCAAAATTCACTCGCTGATTCACTCTCACATTTTGGTCTTTCTGTTGCTCCTGACCGTATTCATTTTGAGCGTTGGTCGGGGGATTTTTTTATTCAGGATGGCAGTCAGCCACTCTTTCTTTAATTAATTTCTTACTCGTTTATCTGAGGCGATTTTTTTGTCCTCTGTTTTTTTCTGGGGAGGCTGCCTTTTCACATGCGGCCTGTATCTTTGGTCCTCTTTCTTTTGTTTTCCTGCTCCATTGTATTTATGTCTTTCCCTTGGCTGTTGATGTAATCCGGTGGTCTTCTTTCCTTGCTTTTGGCAGTCCGGTTATGGGGCTATGATGTGCCTCTCTGTTAGCATTTCTTTCCTGGCTGCCGGTCAAGGCGATTTCATATCTGTTTGGACTCTCTGTCTTTACAAGATATGTAGGCATGGACTGGTTTCTGGGTTGATATGGTCTTCTATTTGGATGTTTTCTCTATCTCGTACTTTTAATTAATATGAAGTATTATCTTTTTTTTTATTGAAAAAAAAAGAGAAATCAATAAGAGAAAGGAGAATGAAGGAAAGTCAATAAATGTACATGGCCTACAACAAAGAGACCTAATCTAAGTACATTGTCATTTTTAAATATTGTAAAGTTGGAAAATGACCCAAAAGAATAACAAAGAAAGATAGAGTAAAAAGAAAACACACAAAAATATGTGAAAACCAAAATATATTAATGAAGGAATAACAAAAAGCAGAAACAGACAAACTTATATGAGAACCAAATAAATTTATAAAAAATTAAATAAATTATATATATATATATATATATATATATCCATTGGATGTAGCTTGGGTAATTGAGAGGAATGATTGTTACCCTCCCCTCTCAGATTCAATTCCTTGTAAGTGACATGATGTGTCTTAGAGCACCTGAGTGGGCCTAATGGTTAAGAACATGTGGTATCTATGTGGAGGTCACAGGTTCAAAACCGGTGGGGGGTAGGGTTTCCCATTGGCCCATTGTGACAAGGCTCGAAGGGTAGGCGACCCCTGGGATAGAGGCTCACCTCGGTGGGCTTCGGGACGTCTCGGCCCCTGCTTAGTCACGAGTTACTGGTATATCTGACTTGCGGGCTATTGGATATACCCTTGGGAAGTTGTTGTTCCCATGGTTAAAAAAAAGTGGCATGATGTGTCTTTAATGGATCTATATGATGCTCTTGTTGTTGAGCCCTCAATATTCTGAAATTCTCAACCAACCCCTTTTCCCTCACCAATTACAAAGAAAAATCAATAAATATAATGAGCACTGGTTTCCACTATCTTGAACCACGAGTAAAAAAAAAAAATTTTAAAAATTACCTTCTATAATCAAATTTGTTAACATGGTAGCACCTACTATGGAGTTTTCTAGGGGATTGTCCTAGCCTTATAATATTTTGTCCTAGCTTTATAATATTTATAATATTAGTATGGATTTATATGTAGCATTGCAGAATGGTGGGGTTAATCCTAAGATATGTCCCCTGATAAGGTGGTATAGTGGGGTTAATAAAATTTGATGCTTTATATATATATATATATATATTATAATATAATATAGTATGAAATGATATAATATGAAGTAACATTAATAAAAGCGAGATACTTTCCTAGAAAACAACACTTACACTATGCATCTAATGATTGTGACAACGTGCTATGGATATCTAAATGGCCCGCCAAGTAACTAACTAGTGCATTGAACATTCTTCTAACTTATTTTGCAACTATTTTTAGGCTTTATTCTCTTTCAATTTTGCATTATATAAATATGTAATGAGCTTTTTCAGCTTTATCTTAAAAGGTGTATGGATAAGAAGGGCCCTTTGTTAATAGACAATTCATTTATTGTCTTAAGAAATATATATTGCTAATTTTTTCGCATACATATGTGCCTATATTTATGTAATTAGACCTTAAATCGAACAAAAATATTGTGTGCTTATATCATAATTACTTTATTTTATGATTTTTTATTTAAATATTTATTTTAATTAAATTTGTTTAAATCAGGATTAAGATTAATTGTAGCAACGGACAAAAGGTTTGGCAAATTTTCAAATATTTTTATGTATACAAAAATGGAAAATTTAACTTTGTTCTTATGTGTTTTCTCGTGTATAAAACAAATGGACATCCTACTGAATATTTTAAGGCATCTCGGGGCCTTAGACAGGGCTGCCCCCTTTCACCACTTCTATTTTTGCTGATCATTGAAGGTTTGAGCCTTTCCATACACAAAGCTCATCGGGAGGGAGGTATTGTTGGTATTAAAATATAATGGGAGATATCTGTTACTCACTCATTGTTTGTGGATGACGTTATGCTTTTTGGTATGGGTATACTTGCAGAATGGATACAATACAAGAAAATACTTGACCTTTTCTCCCTGGTTACTGGCATGATTATCAGCTATATTAAATCTTTCTTCTTGAAACACTCATTGGTGGAGGATGTGCAACAGTCGATCAGCAATATTCTACCATTAAAATTCAATGATCTTGAAGCGGGTACTAAATATCTGGGATTCTTCATCAAGCCAACAAATTACTTGATAAATGATTGGTCATGGCTTGTCAGAAGATTTGAAATGAGAATTAGTCACTGGAGCTTTCGGCATCTATCCTTGGGTGGCGGGCTTACTCTGGTGAAAGCCGTATTGCAGAACTTAGGTGTATATTGGTTCTCTCTGTGCAAAATCCCTCGAACCATTCTAAATATAATCAGGAAGAAGGTTTTCAGCTTTTTATGGTCGGGTGGTGGAAACCAGGAAAAATTTCATTTAATGAATTGGAGGGTTTTGGCTCGTCCCTGGTCCTTGGGGGGATGGAACATTAAGGATATTGAATTATTTGTTATGGCCCTGCACGCAAAAAGTCTCTGGCGCGCCCTCTTTGATCACTCGATTTGGGGAAGGATCATCAGAGCTAAATATCTGAAAAATATTTCGGTGACAAAATGGTTGCGTTTGAACAGACCTGCAACTGTAAGTGTCTCAAATATTTGGAATGGTCTGATGGGTGCCTTCAGGGTTATTGTTCATTGGATTGCTTGGTTGCCGGGCAATGGATGTGATATTAAGTTAGGACTGGATCCGATCTTGGGTGGATCATTGAGACATACTCTATCGTTGGAATTGAGGACACATCTCAGTGCACATGGCTACTATACTTTGGCACATGCGGCTGGAAGGTATGGGGATGGGCGACCACAGTGGATCTCGGCTGCTCAATTGGGACTAACAGGTTCCTTGAGGATCGAATGGGATGAGTACATCAGGCCGATATATCAATCTAATATGAGGTTATCCGATGAAGCTGACAGATTAGTTTGGACGTGGGATGTGGCTGGCGGGAACGTTACAACAAAATTGGCATATGATGCAATATTTGCTGAGTCACGATACTTGGTCCGTTGGTGGGATAAAATTATTTGGAAACTTGTCTTGCCCCTCAAGATAAAATGCTTTGTCTGGCTTGCGTTGTGTAACAAGATTCTAACCTGGGACAATCTCTGTCGGCGTGGCTTCTGCGGCCCGGGATGGTGCATCCTATGTTGCACAAAGGAGGAAATGGTCGACCATCTTTTCACATCCTGTCCATTCATAAGGGACCTCTGGACCTCAATTGTAAATAAAGTTGGTGTACATTTTCTTTGGAACTTTTGCTCTCTAAACGATTGTCTTGAAGCTTGGTCTCACAATGTTACTGGGTGTACAGAACTCCCATATTTTATGATCTGGGAGGTTTGGAAAGCACGAAACCTTTATATTTTTGAGAACAGAGTTCCCTTTAGGGATGGGATATGTTATAAAACCCTTGCTGCACATAATGAATTTGTATCTATCCACGGAGCTGTAAGGGGTAGAGATAAACCGGAAAGGAATCTTCATTATGCCCCCCCTATGCTGACATTCCCATGCGGATTCTTTGATGGGGCTGATGTGGGCCGGTATGGGGGGGGTGGAGCGGGTGCCATTATACACATTTCCAATGACGTCTCCATTCATATCTGGTTAAATCTGGGCAATGGATCCAATACTAGGAGTGAGTTATGTGCTATTTGGCTCTTACTATTCTGGGCTCGGATGCGTAAGATCACATCTCTTGTGGTTTTTGGAGATTCATTATCTATTATCTCTTGGGCGAGAGGCAAGACAACACTCAATGTTATGCTTCTTAAACACTGGATGGATGCGGCTCAGATGCTTATCAGAGACTTCCAACACATACATTTTGAGCATATATTCCGGGAAGCTAATATGGGGGCGGACATGCTATCTAAGAAGGCACTTAACTCTGAGGTTGGGGTCATCATGTGGCAAGAATGGCGGGAGGAAATTCTGATTACACAGGGATCTTATCATTTACACTGGACATGATGCTTTTTGTTCATATTTTTTCCATTATATGTTATTATGATGCTTTCTTGCTCTATATTTTGCGGGTTGTTATACTTATATGTTCTGTTAGCTCTATGTGCAGATCTTACTTAGGGGCTGGCTCCAACTACTTGTTGGATGTTTTTGTATACATCCACTTTTTTGCGGCAATATTGACAATTTTTATTGGTTGCGCTTTGATATATATAGCACTGTTGGATATTTATATGATATATTTGGTGATCGGCAGCTGTGGCTATCTGTTCTTGTGACCTTTTTATATATGTTTGGACACTTTGAGTTTTCTGATGATATATGGATCCGTTTCTCCTACTGGAGGGATTCATGATATTATTTGTGGACATCTGGCATTTTATATTGGACTTTTCTGATGTGGATGATGGCACATCTGGCACTTGGTCTGGCATGTCACATGTGCTCTCTAGGGCAGGATTTGTGAGCAGTTTGTATGATTCTAACAGCTGGTGTTATTTACTATTTCGTATATTAATAGTAAGTTATATTTTTCTGTGAAAAAAACAAATGGAGGGTATATATTATTATTAAATAAATAATTAAATATTCAATGTTTTTATGTTTCAGCATCTATTTGGATTGGAAATATTGAAAAGGAAAGTTTGTAATTCTAAAATGTCTAACTTTTTTTAACTCGGAAAAAAACAATTTGATATTTAAAGTATGAATCAAAGTTGTATATATGTATCTATAGGAAGGAAAGATAGAGAGGCAATTCAACCCACTTACATAAAGTTTTGCAGAAATAAGGACTAAAAACCAAACAATATGAGGAACATAAACTGCAATAATACAACAACCTGAAAAGTAAACAATCCCAGATTGTCATGACTACCGTAACCATCTCAGACCATAAAAGCCTAGTAAGCCCTGAAATGTCTAGAATTACAAAGAATATTATCGTTGTATTCTTCAAAAATGATAATTCCTTTTGTTTTAACCATTGATTACTTTGATAGTAGGTCCGCTTGAGAGTTGTGATGCCGATAAATGTGGCTAATTAAAAGGATGTCAAAAGATTTAACCAACTAAAGGATTTGAGTGCCCCAGTTTTCCAACAATAACACCTGCAAAGAAGAATGATTATTAATCCAATCCACAATGATTTAGAGTCACCATAGACTTGTAGAGATCGGAACTGCTTGTAAACAACACAAAATAAAAGGCCACATAGAGCCAACATTTCTGCCCTGGTGTTAGTACCCACACCACATCCCATTTTGAGCAAAGGGAAATTATCTGATGAGTATTTTAAAACCATCGCTGCTCTGCAGCCTTCCACCAATGTCACTCCATCAAAATACCCACACGTTAGCTCCTCAATATGAAACATATGATTCTGTTGTGATGATATGATAGCTTTTGGAGCCCTGCAGAATTCATTTTTCCACCTTAAAACCAACATAACTACCACTCAATGACGAATCCTATTGGATTTCTCAAAGATGATAGAGTTACGAGCCCTCCACATCACAAAAAATGGAAGAGTTCTCCAATCTAGAAATCTAGCTGCCCATTCCCGGACATTTAGTTCTAAACAAGGAGACTGCCATTCATAAGAAATCCCCATGTCAAAAAGAAGTATTTTCCAGACTACCTGAAATAAATTGCAGTGAACAAAAAGATGCTCAATGCTTTCGCCATCATGATTGCATAACACGCATCGGTTTGGTCCCATGAAGCCCCTATGACATAGGTTGTCCTAGGTTAATATTCACTTCTCTAGCATTAACCAAATGAAACACTGCATTTTTAAGGGAGCCTCCCAATTCCAAATGTGGTAAAACAGGGACGATGAACTCATGCAGAATTGGTTTGGATAATTGCATTGTATGCTTCCTTTGCTATCGCCATACTGGATTCCTTGTTCCAATCCCACGCCAAAATGTATTCCTTGTTTTCTAACGTAATGCCCATATGACATAGACTTGATACAAAGGAGTCGCATTCTCTATCCAATTCACTCGATAAAGCTAAATTTGATCTAAAGATCCAGTAAGAACTCAACTGAGGGAACATATGTTGGTTGTGGAGCTTGATCTTCCAGATTCAGAGATGTTATTCAGTCTTGTTTGTACCCCAGGCTTACTGTACACTCATTCCTCAACCTTGCAGTTTGGGGGCAACGCCCCCAAGAAAAAAATTTGGGGTTGTTTTAGCCAACAGTTTACGGGCCCATGGTTTTGGGTAACTCGTGGTATTTTCCCATTGTATTTCCCTTATAAAAGAAAGACATTGTAATACGGCTATGGTTGATGTATTAGGTATTATGCATTGTAAAGATCTCTGAGATCGGTAAAGAGATTGTGAGAGAGTGTGAAGAGGAAGTGCAGCGGTTGTGCTGCAGGTTGTATCCCTTCACTTTGCTGGACGGTAAAATAATAAGGACTGGCAATTTCAGTGTGGACGTAATCCATCTTGGGTGAACCACGATATATTAGTGTCTCTCTTATAATGTGTCTATGTGATTATATTTGCATTTTTGTTTATTGTTATTGCTATGCAATCCTATTTTTCTAACAACATATAATTTCTTATGTCTGCAAGAGTGCGAATTCTTATTTCAGCCAGTCGAAATTTTAACCCCGAGGACAGAGTGAATAAGTGATCTCCCTCAACGAAAGATTCGACACCCAAAGCCACCTTGGGGCCATATCTGATTCGCCAAGACAACCACTTCCCAAGCCAATGAAGATCCCTTGTGAATCCCAACCAAGTATTGGATCCTTGCATGACCAGATTGCAACCTTTTCTCACCCATTCATCCACAGAGTAGTTCTTCAAATATTTGACCCAAAAAATATAGCTCCAGAGACCTGAACCGAATAGACCATTCCACAGAGATTTTAAACTAATTGTTATACAAAAGCATCTTAAGTTCTTGAGACCCCATCCACCTAGTCCTTTCAAAAGGAAAATTTTGTTCCAATTGATCAGATGATATTTTCCACCTTCATACTGACTAGCCCACACAAAATTCATAATTTTCTTTCAGATGTTATTGATAACAGACAGAGGGATTTTATCCATCGACATACAATACATCAGGGTGCTCTCCAAGACTGATTTCACTAAGACAAGCCTACCTCCTAAAGATAACCATTTGAAACACCAACATTTAATTCTATTATCTAAATTTGTAAGTAGAAACTACCAATCCCTAGTTAAATAACCATTTGGTTTCAGTAGATAACCAAGGTACTTCAAACCTTTGTTTATCGGCTCCACCTTTAATGGAAACAATTCTTGAATCTAGCCAAGACTAATGTCCTCAACCTCATTGTGATAAAGACACGATGCATGGAGGCTCAACTCCATCCCAAATGCTGAGCGGAAAACCTAAAGTATCTCATGATACACTTTCGATTTGGCCCCCTTTCCCTCCCCAAATATGAGAACATAATCAATGAGCAAAAGGTGGGTAGACTGATGATTCTTAGTAATATTTACCCCATAAATCTTTTGATTATGTTTTGCTTGCAAGATCATATGGATGATCCCTTCAATAATCAAGAGGTATAACAAGGGTGATAAGGGGAACCCCTGTCGAAGACCTCAAGATCTTTTGAAAGCTTTGGAGGGGGAACCATTAATCAAGACATAAAACTTCAGAGTAGTAACTCACCCCATTATCCATTATGTAACCGCTAACGACAATCCCACCTATAAAAGAACTAACCACAAAAATAGCCAATCCACACAATCGTAGAATTTGATTGAGTCCAATTTAAGGATATAAGCCTTCGCCTTCTTAATTTTGATTGAATGAATACTTTCCTGAGTAATTTTGATGGCCTCCAAGATCTATCTATTAGATTAAGAAATGAATTTACTCCAAGGAGATGCAATTAAAAAGGATGGGTTTGATTATGTCAAATATAATCTTAGTAATTATCTTATATATCAAGTTACAAAGAGAAATGGACCGAAACTCATGAAAAGATTCAGGTTTGGAGTGTTTAGGAACTAGGGCAAGATAAGTAGAATTTAGAGAACTAGATACATACACTTTTGTTCTAGATTCTTCCATCGCCGTGAGGAGCTCTTGACTAACAAGGTTTAAAAATATGTTAAAAAACTCCACAGTCTAGTCGCCGGGTCCTCGACTCTTCTCCTTAGATAATTTTTTCAATACATCTCCAATCTCTGCAAAGGTAACTTCTTTCCCAACTTGTAAACCCTTCTCCTTCGAGAAGAAGCGAGGGTAGTTACAAATAAACTTTAGCTAAGAATCTATGTTGCTAACACTGATATTTTTAAATTGAATCTCAAAGTGACGAACCGCTTCTCTCTCCAGATCCTCTTTCTTGGAGATGATCGAGCCACTAGAATCTTGTAATTCCCCGATAGAATTAATAATTCTGCAATATTTGGTGAAGTTTTGGAAAAACTTGGAGTTGTGCTCCCCTTATTTTACCCAAATAGCTCAGCTTTTAAACGCCAACTATCTGCTTTAGATCTCAGAATCCTATTTGTATGGTCCTCCAACACTTGCAAGGTCGATTTGATCTCTTGAGTGAGAAACCCATCACTACAGGCCTTATATAGATAATCTAATTTCTATTCTATATTAAAGAGGTCTTGTCTTAACCTACTTTTTTTCTGCCTCTCCCATTTAACCACCACCTATCGCAATTTATTTAATTTTCCCACAAGCCCAAACATCATGGATACATTTGGATCTGGAGGGTAATATTCCATAAATTCTCAAGAGTGCAATGAAATATTCATCAGCAAGCCAATCGTGATTGAATTTAAATGGGGAAACCAACTTCTTTTTGTTCAAGTCCAATTGTAATAAAATGGGTAAATAATCAGAGATGCTGGAGGGAAGAGTCCAATATCTATACCTGGGAATGAGATCTGCCAAGTTCTCCATAGTTAAGAAATTATCCAATTGTTTAGAAATAGCAACTGGTCCCACCCTTCCATTCCTGTAGGTAGGGGTAATTGGTTTTGGGTTCACATCTATCAAATTCTGATCATGGAAAAATTGAAATAAAAAGTTAGAGAGAGGGTCCACTTTAGAACCCCATATTTCTCTGGCCTCCATGGTCAAATTTAAATCTCCTCCTATGATCAGGGAGGGTCCTTAAGAATACCACTGAGATCAACCGTTCCCAAAAACCATCTCTGTTCATATAAGGTCCATAGCAGTTCAAAATTTTCATGCATCCCTCTAGTCCTATGATAATTCCTTCCACCAAAATTACTGCTAAAGTAATAAAGGGCTTTAGATCCACCTTGGAAAAGTTCCATGCAACTAGGGGACCCCATATAGTCCAACAATATCAATGGCGCAGGATTCCCAACTCTAAAGCATCCGCAGAAAAGTCTCACAAGCCTTATCGTCTTTACACACAATTTCTTGAATCAATACCAAATCAAGGTGAATGATTTCAAAGGTCCTTCTGAGGGCATTGAATTTATAGGATCCCCCTATCCCCCTAATATTGAAGGAGATCAAATGCATTACTCCACTAGGTTAGTGGCCTGCTCTACTCTAAGGGGCCAAAAGATGGGAGAACCAGAGGATTGCATTGCTACAACTTTCAAATGGGTAGAGATCGATACATAGGAACTATCCTGATTCCTCTTATCCCCAGATTCCAATTCTTGATCAATGGACGAGGACTTCTTAGGTTTCTTTTTTCGTATAGTATCATTTTGGAATCGAATAGATTTTATATGTGTTACACCCTGCTTTCCAACCTTATCAGAAAATATCATTAGGGGCTTCTTAATCCACCCATCTACTTCTACAGAAGATGTCCAAGGGATACTAGGGTCCAATCCATCCAGCAGAGGTGACACTTGAATCCCTACCGAATGATAATTTGAGTGGTTCATCATAGCACTAGGAGGATTTTGAAGTGACTCAAATCCTTCTTCATTTGATTCAGGAAGGGCCACTGCAGAAATAGATGGATCAGGAATAATCTCAAAAGTTATAGTGGGAGAGAAAAGGGGGTTATTCTAAGGGGAGGTCCCAGTCTTTAACCCCAAAAAGTATTTCACTACCATCCTATCAGGATTCCCCATCGATTGGAACAAGGATAACACCACCAAGACCTTTAGAGGGTCTAGACGGACTAATATCAGATCCTTCAATAGGTTCATGAGAACCCAAATCATCCTTCCACTACAACAAACAATTCTTAATAATCACCAATTCATTTATCGAAAAAGGAGAAGACAAGGAAAACAGAAGAAGATCAATTTTTTCCAAAATGGAAATAATCGAGGATTCATCATACCTTTGAAAAAATCCTAGGGGATTTGAAACTGTTCCCATGCTTGGACCAATATCACAAAGGACAACTAACTCAGAGGATGAAACTTTCTACCAGGACACCAAGTGTTTGTTTTCACCTATATCCATGCTACTAGATCTTCTCCCCAGACAATTGTGCCTAAGATGTCCAATCCCTTGACATGGGAAGCACTGAAAAGGAATGCACCTATAGTCCAATATCCGGGTGAATGTTTATCCACCCCAGTGAATAACCACTTCTACTGGTAAACCTTTAGAAACATCCATTTCCACCAGTAGGGTTGCTACCCTCTTATCAACCCCATATGACATATCTTTTTCCATGTGGATAAGTTTCCCAATTCAACACAGGCCACAACCAAAGTTGAAGGGGGGATGTAGGAAAAAGGCACCACAAGTGTTGAATGGTGATTGGTTCCTTTAACGGGTTGAATGCAGCATGCCATCTGCTGAGAACCAAGTACCCCCCACCAATGAGCCACAAACGTCCATAGATTTTATTCACTGCCTCAATAGACATAAAATGAAAACAATACCACCTGTTTACCAAGATATTAGGTTGATTACATTTCCTTATATTTATAAAAAAATGCTACTTTATTTATGGATAAGAAAGAGAGTGTGGTGACAAGGATTTATCTTTATATTACATTAATTCTTGAAATGTCTATTTTGCATTCAAAAAGTCTATGAAATTATATCACATTAATGTCTTTTTTTTCTAGGAAAAAGGATCAGAATCCAAATTTTTATTGCAAAATATGAACCATATTGTTCATTTGGCCAATAAATAGCCTTACACTTAGTTTTTAGTGAGTATTTCTTTCTTTACATGTGTCTTTTACAAAAATACTTCAAAAACTTCTTATCCAAAAACAACAGCTTTAGATTTTGACTATGTATCTTTAGATCTACATGTAGATATGATTCATGTACATAAGTAGCCAATATAAGCTCATATATCTTGAGCTCTACAAATATGAGTTCATATGTATCCAAAATATAGCCCATATGACATGGGCAAGGCAAATTATAAAAAAATTGGTCTTGGGTCAATTTCTTTGATGTAATCTTTGTTGATCTCCCATATTTTTGGGATACCATCATCATATTGAAGTCTAGGATTGGATAGTAGATCTGCCTGGCAATTTTCGTCCATGTATACATGATGAAAAGAGACATCCTCAAAAGTTTCAATTCTAGAATGCTTCAATTCAATATCACATTAATGTCTAAAATGCTTGTTTTGCACATTTGATTCCTTTGAAGGCTTCCTAAAACTCATCAACAATATAATAATTATGTGTAAGGTGTTTATAATATGAGAAAGGATTTCATGAAATTCATCCAATGAGACACTGAAAATATGCCATATGTCTACCAATACCTTTGTCGTACATTTCACCATCCATTCATCCATTGTGTGTCATCCATACCTGCTAATTTATTATGGCATGCTTCCATATGCAGATTGAGGTCCCGATCCGGATCTTCTGTATATCAAATCCTCCATATTCTTGCTAGGTATCAAATCTTCCATCTCTAGTGACTTCTTTTAGCGATGTTTGCTTGTTTTTCGACTTTGATATAAATTTGTTTCCTATTAGCTCAGATCATATCAGATTCGCATGCCCCCTCCAATATTATAACTGTTATAAAAGTCGAGTTACTATGAAGGGCAAGACTTAAGGGAGTAATGCATGGATCATCTTTAACATCATTTACAATTTCTGGAAGGCAAATCTAATTTGATCTCTAGGCATGTACACTAGGAGATTGGGATAAATTTGAACCAATTGAATCTCTTGAGATAATATTTTCATTTTATTGGTTTCCCTATGATGTAGTGCCAAGTTCCCACATGCATAAACATTTCAAATTATGTGTGTGTGCATCCATTTAACACGTGTATTTAGTATTGCTCGGTTGTTTTGTAGGAAATGGTATAGTCTTTGCTTAGGTAGAAATCAATAACATATGGACTTAAAGGAATGCAATTGTTTCTCTACCTTCTATAACCTCATGTTGTCTCTTGAACACCTAAATATGATAGTGATGTAGAGACACGTGCTACTATGTATGATTATTGTGTTACAAAGTACCAAATTTCACAGGCATATACATGCTTGTTTCTTGCAATTTTTGCATTTTGTTCTCCTCCACCCATCATGGCACTACTTTCTCTATCAATGAAAATTTTGTTCACCCAAATTGTTCAATTTGCTGTCTAAAATTTCCATAAAACACGTATAAGGTTTCCAAAGAAAGTTTACTAAAATATTTGCTTACATAGGCTGGTATGCACGTTGTATCAATGCACTACTATGGCACATGTCCATCCCACCCAGAAACACACAACCATTTCACTCCAAAATAGTTATTCAAACATACAAATAAAACATGCGCTGCAACTTGCTTAAGCAACCATAAATCCATGGAAGTGAAAAACTTATTGCCCATATACATGTGAATTCCTACGTTAGCAATGTGTTGTAGGATGTATGTTACTTATGTATCTTCACTTCTAATAGATAAACTACATATATCAATGTGCTTGAGGTCTTGATGCCAAGGAATGATTTTCTTTCTACCATGTTTGTGAAAATCAAGAAAATAATGCCATGAACCAATAATTTATAACACAACCTCAAACTATCTCAAAATATGCTTTCAAAACCAAATCCACAAACAAACGAATGTCTAGCAAGGATATCTCAATTCGATTTGACATAGTAATGTAATCATCTCAACTTTTTAATGGTCTAGCAAAGTTGTCTATACCTAATAGATGCAAAACCTATTGGTTTCACATGCCATGTCTACATTGCTCCCCTTGACAAGGTAGGTTGATACACCAATACAGCTGCAACCTAGCATGTTGGTTATTATATCTTTTTAATTTAACACCAATAATATTGATGTTAGCTAATGATATTATTTGTTGAAGTTAGTGTTATCCACGTTACACCGTCGACGTAACACTGGATGATAAAAGTGTCTATCAACACAATAGCAAAAAATCTTAAAAGAAAAGTGTGTTATAAGACAACCCAAACACACTATTAAGGGCAATTGAAACTCCCAAAACCATGGCAAATAGTTAAACTTATCTTCACTGATAACAAAAACCATCCCTAAATCTTGATTGCACCTAACGACGCTTTTTACTACCTAGGTGGGTGTGTCATGTTTATGCCGTAGGCGTTTCACCAACGAGAAGCATGAGCATCCACATCTGCTAGATTCCTCGCTTATAGAGCGAATGGAATCCTTCCACATGGATGGTGCTTTCCCGTTGGTTTTCACGCTGCTCCGGTGTTCTGTCCTCTGGTCTGCTATCCTTTGGACCTTTCAACCTGTCAAACCCATATGCCATTGCAACAGCAAAACCAGCTATGATCCCGACAAGAACGGTAATCATAGCTTTGTTTACCTGACAACTTAGGTATTGTTTAGCGATTTCTTTCATCTGAATCAACACCATTGACAATATTTCCTCTGCCCCAAAGGTTTTTCGGTTTTTCCCAACACGTTCTTGCCATAAATTCTAAAACAAGACAAAGTGTGCTCTGTCTGGGTTAAAGAACCTGAGCTTTGAGTTCAGCTGCTCATTTTTGTCTTCAATACTCCGTATTTCATCTTCTTTCATCAAACTTTACAAGCTCAATTCGTGCCCTCTCTGCTCCAGCTTCAAGTAATGACATAACTCCTTACTTGTCTATTCAGAACAACGAATTTTGCCTTCTGAGTCTCCAAACCAACAGAAAACCTGGAAGCCAGACTTTGGACAAAGTTTTGTGTATTGTTGAGAACCGACCAGAATCATCTATCGACTGAACAGTGTATATGTCGATTGAAGCAACTTGCTCGACTACAAAACACCGGAAATAAATTCATGAAGAGCGCCCAGGCTTTGATGTTCATCCGACATGCAGCTGACCACTCCAGTCATAGCCGACCACTCCAGTTTCAACCTACCACTATTCTATCTGAGGCCGCATGTTTCTTTTGCACGCAATGGTGGAGACCAACGAGATGATATGTTCGAAGAAAAAAATAAAAAAACTAAAAAATCGATAAGTCATCAGTCTTGTATCTCACCCACACTATGCAGTTGCACTTAAAGTATTGGGAGTGAAACATAAAACGTTTTTAGGAAAATGTACAGATTGTTGTTACGCAGTACTAATGCCAATAACTACAATTACTGTGACGCAGTACTAATCGAAACAGAACTATGTTTCAACTGATTACATAATATTGGTAGCATGTCCAATTAAGATCGGAGCAACTTAAGCTTTCCATTGTCCAAGTAGTGGATGAGTTAAAACAAAAAATTTGTGTTGTGTTCGGTTGTCTTTGTAAATTTAATTTGCGGATTAAAATGAGAGCGACTTCCACTTTTTGATCTTGAAGTAACGGATGTGTTAATTTAAATCATAGTAGACAAAATTCCTAATTTACTCAAAATTAGCGACCGTCAAATTGGCCGAAGCTTGAAACAAATCATTTTGATCTTATCTCAATTTATCAGCAACAACAATCTCAAACTTAGCTCATTCTCATTAATGAAATTATCTCAAATTATCAGCAAGAGTCTCAAAATTAGCTCATTTTCATTAATGAACTTATCTCAATTTATGAGCAAGAGTCTCAAACTTAGTTCACTCATTAATTAAATTATCCACTCTTTATGGTTTTAACCAAACGCGACTCTTAGTTTTAGGTATTCTCTTTTAGGAATTTCAGGCTTTGGTTCATAGTTATCATAGGCAGAGTCGGCAAGGATATGTGACTGAAGCTGAAAACAAATAATTTCGAAATGTAATCAAAACATACTTCAATTTAACAATGTCGAATTTAGTTTATTCTCGTGCTCTTAGTTACTCACTTTTTTGCAGCAGACAAGGCACAACTCTTTAGTTTGGGTTTTCTCTTTAAGGATTTTGAATTTAATTACACACTTGAGGTTATCGTAGGCAGTTACTGTGGGGTGGAATCATATTTAGAGTGTTTTTCCTTTATATGTATCACATACAATCAAAACACGAATTTTATTTGGCTTACGATCGTCACATTTGGTTGAATCAATATTACGTTTTTTAATCCTCAATTTCATGTTAACTAAAAGATCAAATTCTGTTTGAGGATTCTGAAGGTGGAGTACCAAATCTCTTATTTGGATATGAGATCTCAACTATAGTTGTTTTGGTTGAAATTATCATGTTAATCAGGCCCATTGTGCACTCAGCTAATTAAAAATAAATTGGAAATACTTGGAAGAAGAAGCTATTGATCTGGCAGATTGTCGTGGAATGAAGGAGCTTTGCAATTTCCCACAGTAGGAGGTAAATTTTTTTTTTTGGACATCATAAGACATCACGATATAAACTTAGAAACTGAGCTTGGCAGTTCTGCTTTTAATTTATCCACATTTGCTGATAAGAGACTACTCTTTTTGTGGTGGAAGATTGTAAATAGGTCAATTAGAAAGTCCACCGCCAACGAATGGTCTTTGGACAGGTAGAAGCAGGTGCCAGGTACATTGTTAAAGTTCATTGTTTCGGTCCACATCCACGGGCAAGCGAAATGGACAACATTGTCATTTTTCACCACCAATTATGTGTAGTCCTGTGCAGATTTATCACACTAAAGCTGTAGGATTTTCCATAAATGCTAAATATAGGGTAATTTGCAAAGATTTTCAGCTTTCTGGCGATATCCTTCTGCAAATGGAAAATGGAGGGAATTTATGAGGTGAGAAAGGCTGCATTTCGTATATCTGTTCTACATAATTCCTTATACTCTTTTAGCCACATTTTTTGCACATTTCTTGCCCTACATGAAAATTTTGAAGCCTTACCATGGTTTCAAATGCATATTCACGAAAGAAGAATTTTTTTTTTATCTATCCTGAGTCTTTTTTTTGTTCATTTTTCTCCCACTGTGGGAAATCGCAAAGCTCCTTCATTCCACGACAATCTGCCAGATCAATAGCTTCTTCTTCCAAGTATTTCCAGTGTTATTGCAAACAATTTGCCGCCCAGTATGCCCAGTCGAACCGACTGTTTCTGCCATTAAAACTCCACGCGATACATGATATCGATATTAGCTTTATTGTGAACTTGGATGGGTTTTCGTGGCTCATCTGTACCCATAGAACTACGAAATTATTGCAAACAATTTACCGCCCACAATGTCTAGTCGAACCGACTGTTTCAGCCATGAAAACTCCATGTGAAGGCCGTTTCGAGATGCAAACGAGGATGGGTACATGCTATACGTCGCCGGATCCTGCCGCTCCTTCGATAGAGCGTTCGATCACCGACCAGATGCGACCCGACCAACAATTGAGACAGTCTGACGTCGACCAATGCAACCGACTAGTTTGAAGATTCGACCAATGCAACCGACTGGAGACAACCCTCGACCAATGCAACCAACTGGTTTGGAGATTCGACCAATGCAACTGACTGGTTTGTAGGGACTGTGCATCCATTCTGGAACAAAGGCGAAAATGATGAGCGATAATGAAACACCTTTCTTGTACAGATATTCTGATTTCTCAAACAAATAAAACATCAACTATATTTGTATTGACATATCAACCGAATAAAACATCGACCATTTTAAGAAAAAAACACCGACCATATGTTAGCATCGACCATTTCTTTCTCAACTTACAAATGTTATCGACCATTTAAAGATTCGACTAATTTACACTATCGACTTCTACCAACATA
Source organism: Larix kaempferi (assembly GCA_027924585.1). Taxonomy (NCBI): domain Eukaryota; kingdom Viridiplantae; phylum Streptophyta; class Pinopsida; order Pinales; family Pinaceae; genus Larix; species Larix kaempferi. Next base: position 12,629,421 of record BSBM01000361.1, read on the forward strand.
ACAAATAAACTTCTACCACCCACTTGTTGCATGCTGACATTCTCTCCTCGACAGTGGTCAATGCACGTGGCTAAGGGTTCAACGTCCATGATAGTCGACATAAGTTAATGGTTCACGGAGTCAGCTGCCCTACAGTCGATTGGTGGGCGAGCTTACATGCTGTCGGATGCTGATCGATGCATTAGTCGGTTGGATGCTGTCGGATGCTGATCGATGCAATAGTCGGTTGGATACTGTCGGATGCTAATCGATGAACCAACTGAGTTCCAAACCAACGATTAGTACGGATATACCATATCTTGGTTGGTGACCAATGTGGAAATCGATGGCCATCGAGGTAGCTTGTGGCAGTCATATTAGAATGTGATGATTGAATTGATTGTATGTCCTTGAAATGTTCAATGATTGTTGAATTCCAATGCCATTGAATCTAGAGCTTTGACTGCCACATGCTCTCAAACCTGCAACTAATATTCGATTTGTTGATTTCATGCCTTGAAAATATAGACTTGATCCTCTCATTTTGGAACTGATTGCTATAGATATCTGTCAGGTATCCTTTGGCATTAATGTGTATCTTCTCCATCGGCACACAATATCAATAGTACCATCAAAGCATAGATTACTATAGGAAGAGAAGAGAAGAAATCAATAGAGTTCTAGCACTTGACATAAATGAGTTTTAAATGCCTTTCCTCATATGCGACACCTGAACGTAATCTAGACATAACATTGTGCTCTTCTCCTCTGGCAGAATATATGGAGAGAATCCATTTGACTGGTCGGTGGCGACTTAGATTGTATTGGTCAGATGTATAACGATAGGAGTGGTCGGCTCGACAGGAGTGGTCGGTAGCTTGCTCAGGTATTGACGATTCCGAAGAAAGATCAAATGACAATTGTATGAAAATCAAAATACCTCGATTCCGGATCTGTTTGGCCTATTCCAAATGGAAAGGTTATCTTATTGTCTATAACTCTAGAATCTCAGCTTCGCTAGATGTTTTTCACGGTCAACTTAAGGCTCTTCAACTATTGTCAGAGGAATCACCCGACCAATTGAAGTGTCCACTGAATGTCGACCAATTGAAGTGTCCAATTTTGGCTTCCGACCAACATTAGAGCTCGACAAAAAATGCAATATTAACCACATTTAAAAGGTCATACAAAAACATGTTGACCAATTGAAGTGTCGGCTGAATGTTTTAACTTCAACCACAACTAAAATGAATGGCTTGACCAAAAAATCAGTTGTAATAAGATAACCGTCGACCAAAATAGTATTGACCAAGCATATTATTTCTTTTGATGTTATTTACAAAGCGGTATCGGGGAAAAATCGACTAAGTTTGAACGCATACAGTGGATTTGAGCAAATGAGGAAAGCCATTTCGCTGTGGACAGGGATATTCTTGGACTAGAAACACACTGGCGAAGAAATTTTGCAGTCAACGGGATGTTTGTGTACTAAAAGCTTAATCAACGTAGAACTCATGATATCATCATCAACAACATTTGAGCTCTCAGAGGAGGTCGAGTGAAGCGATGACCGGAAAAGTAGATAAGGGAGACGAATTACTAACATATTATTAGTAAAATCATTCTGCCACTTCCAGTCTATTAAGTTCTCTAAAATTGATGTAGATTCTCCAATTACCATAATTTTATGGCACAAATAATACTGGTGATCCACAGGGGGAGGTGTTCAATCTACTACAAAATGTAGTCTTAATTAATCCTCAACTCTATCAGAGTTTAACATTGTTGAATGCAGAAAGCAAGGTACTTGTAGGAAAAATTGAGCATCGGTAGGAATTTCATGCTGAAGTATACTGGTGTAGTCAGCATAATGACCACAGAAAAGAAAATCCTGCACGTAAGAGAAGAATGCAGTAGCCGAAACAGAGCCGACCTGATCAATCGTGGAGATCCAGTCTATCATCCGACCAGTTTGTTAATCTCTATGCAGCCGCCGACCTTCATACATTTGCTGAGTGCCAAAGAAAGTATATCGCGTCCAAGAATTACTTGCTAACTGAAGCAGGCAGCCCGACACACAAGAATTATTTTACTAAGATTCATTCCTTTGCGGACAAAATCGTTGAAAGAGTCGACAATGATCATGAGTTTGCTTACATGCTTGTGACAGGGTTTGATGCTTCCAAAAGTCAAGTAAAATTCTAGTTGCAGCGTCTTCAAATTTAAATGGTGTCCACCAATATCAATGCATGTGTCGAGCTACACATTTTCCAGTATGAAGATTGGTCGATATCAAAAGATGACCCTACCATCGACTCTACAAGGGTTGACTGTTGAATTTGACTGACCATTCCAGTCGTGGGCATAGGCGACCGAAATCTATAGCCTCGACTCTATATATAATGACTCGACAACTTTGAATATCGAGCAAAATGACTTTATGAGAAGGGTGCAGATAGTATGCTCGACCGGTATCGCCCGACTACATATTTCATTCATTTCGTCTGCTCGACATGGCTGCCTTGACTAAAACACCTTCGACCGACTCCTTCCACATCGAGAGCCAAGGTTATTCGTGGAGCCTGGGATTCAGGGATTATGAATTTGAAAGCAAAACGTACATCAATACCAACATATTCAAAGAGAATGAGTAGTGCCCACTTAATTTGTAAAAGCGCAGAGTAGTGCCCTGCACTGCAGGTGAGCACATCGATTCTACCTATCTTCTCCATGGACCTTGCAAAATCTGAGAAAAATGACAAGACCTGCAATTATGTATTGACATATCCTTGTGCTTCGTTGTTGGTCAGAAGCACAACATCAGATTGAAAGAGCCCTATGCGCTTCTTTACATTGCGCTTCTTTACATTCACGTAATACTGCGTGTCAAATATTCGAGAGCTACAGGGATCCATAACTACTATTTTCGTATTGTCTCTAGGTTTGCATTTTATCTTCAGTTGAGATGCATAATTTTTGTCCAACGACGGATCCATATCTCCTTTCCCACTAAAATTGTAAAGCCTACTGCTAAACGAGGTGCAGTGGGAAATCGCTATCGTGTGGGCGCCTGCACCTAGTATTATCAGTATTATTACGATGCCATCATATAAATTAATCACTGCGTAACTGATTGAAAGAGAATGGTCGTGGAGTATGGAACATAGTGAAATTTGTACCTGACAACACAACCAGGTCCTTAACATCAAGACCATTGCTTCCAAATATCGATGTTAGTTGCGAGAAATTTACGGTGGGAGGAGGAAGTTTAGTGAGAGCTTCGTTCTCGATAGATACCACTCTATCTCTACGTCCCGTTGGAACATCCCAGAATGGTCCACCCAACTATTTGCATGAATTAAATAAAATCTTAGAGGCTGTGGAGCAAAAAATTAATTGAACCGGACAGGAAAATGAAGGTAGGCATTATGACTGAATGAAAGTGTTACCATATGGACAACATCTCGTATCCGACTAGCAGTTACACTAAACAGAAGCTCCGAACGGCATGAAGAAGTGCCTTCCCCCTTTTTGACCATCCAGTAGACTGCCAATTTAACATTGTTGAAATCAGAAACCTTGGAGCATTGATCGCCGACTCTGGCCAAGATATTCTCACTACGTGGATGGTGCTTTCGGTGGAGAATTTATTAATGGAAACATAAATTTCCTAAACTAATGTTACGTGCAAATAGTCTGAAAATGCTTCATTACCATGACGTGATTCTGTAAATTATCGGTGTTTATCTATATCGAGCTTGTTGCACTTGAGGAGCCCTGGCGCTAGCGATTTTGCTGAGAAGACGATATAGAGATGCCCATTCGAAAACCCAACACGTGAAGAGGATATTTTTGTTTGACTTTCAATCCTCGTTCGACGATTGCTCATTTTAAAAGTGCCTAGTCGGCTGCCCTATTGCTCATCGTTTGCCACCAACGACCATCTGATCGACTTGTGCAAGCAGTCGAGGAGAGGAATAAAAAATGATCCCATCACACAAACTAAGAGACTTTTGTTGTATTGTTTGAACAAGAGGGTTAAAGGCTCGACAAGAGCTTCAAACACCACATAACTAGATGATACTCCCATCATAATCTTCTCCATGCACGTGTATAAAAGATAACAAAAAAAACTACTATAAAAAATTGTTAAGTGAACACTTCAACAACTATGGTATTCAATCCACATGGATTTTCCTTGGTGTCAAATGCTTCGGCTTTGCAAGTGACTTGTTCGTGACTTCTCCTCGAATGACTTTGCTTGTTGTACCTTGGTCTTACATTGTGACTTGTCTTCCCTATTGAGTTGGCTCTTGGTAAGTGTGCTTATATAGCACCATGGTGGTCCTAACAACCCCCACTTCTCATGGAAACAAACATAACCATGGCCTAAATAAGTCCATTGAAAACCACCACCATGGTATATTGTTCCAACATCCATCAAACTTTGGCATACTAGGTAAGAAACAACCAAATGGTGCTAAGTGTGGCCAACCGTGAAAATCGCCATCAAATATAACATATGGTCTATAACCATGGGATCAGCACCATCGGAAGTGTTGTTTCAACATCCACTAAATGTGGCCAACCGCCAAAGTCATTTTAATGTGCATGATTCAAATGGCGAATATTTGTTGAATCTAGCGCCAAAGACAGTGTTTCCACCAAGACCGAGCCCCAAACATGTTCAACACCAAAACCAATTTCATTTCCAAGTCATATAGTGGATATATCATCCTAATTTCTCCAAAACCATATGGCACGGTTTAGGATCGAGGGATAAGCCCTTGGCCCCTTTTAACCACCAAATGAAACTCCAACAAACTTCAAATAGAAGTTGTTTCATATCATGGTAAGAACCAAACCGTAGGCGGGCCAGAACGGGTGTGTGACTTGTGAATAATAGGTTGTGGGTTCAATTCTTGCGACTTCCAATTTTTCCTTGGTAAGAAGAACCTATCAAAGGCCAATCGGATTACCACATGGCCTCATTGGATTAGTCAACATGTGAGTAATGTCATATTCCAACTCAACTATAAGATTTTCCATCTCAACAAACTATATGCCACGTGTCATCTTGAGGTACTTCCACATTAGCCCACAACTTGTACGACTGCCACGTCTCACCCTTTCAGTGGTGCAACATGGCACTCTTGCCAAGTTTTTTCCTATTGAGAGAAAACTTCAGAACTGCATAATTTTTATGTAACCATTCAATACTAGAGTCCCATTAATACTATATAAGGTGTTGAATCAACTCCAATGGTATTTATTGAATGTTGAATAAACCTCAACCTTGATTTATATTCTCCCATGGAAGGAACCAGGATTACAAAACTTTGCTTTTTTCCTACCGGTGTTCACTTTTGCCCCTCGAGAGGCAAATGCTAGTTGTAACACATGCTTGCTTAAAAAAAAATAATATAAAAAAATATAATGTTTGTCCCTATATGTTGGCCCAGTATAACATTTTACAAGACTAAAAATAAAGTAATTGTAATACCCCCATTTTGACCCCTGGAATGTATTTGCTTGATATGTAAATGTTTTAAATATGTGATATATGAGTCCTAGTGTGGAGTTCAAGAACAAGGCCTCACTAGTGAATGCTCAACTTATAAAGGAAAGTATTTTTTATTTTGTGCACATGTGCTAGTAAGCCATGGAAAATTGTAAAAAAACAATGTAAATATTTATAATGCAAATAAAATTCTAAGAGTTGGCTATGGAAGCAACTAACATGAGGGGCTATGTTTATCCACTAGGGAGAGGAGAGAGGTGTGTGGGATTAAATCCTCTTTTTTCAAGTGTCATCTTGAGAACCCATGTGCCATAAATGGTAAGCAACCACCCATGTGGACTTTCTTGTTAATCTTTAATTATGTTGCAAGAATATCGCTGAGAAATCAGCTCAGGAATTTGTATGGTTGAGTGTGGGATGAACCCATAAATTTGTATGGCTGAGTATGGACTCAATTTTATGTATCCATAATTCAATTTCATTTCTGTACCTAGAAGTCAATTTAATTAAATGGAAATTCATTCTCTTCATCCCCATTCAATGGTTGGGCAATGGAACGAAGAATTTTCAGCAAGTTATGCATTTCCAACGATGAAAAGAGTTAAAAAAATAACCAAAGGGAAAAACATGTTTTAGAGTGTACAAAATGCCCATAAATTCATGTGGGTTGTGAAATCCAATGGGAGATCCATAGATATCAACCCTAGGGCAAATTGAGGGTGTCAAAAGCCCAAAAATCCGTGGGAAAACCCATATTTGGGAGCTTGGAAATTGAATTTCGTGGTTTTATTCAATGTAGCTAGAAATAAAATAAAAAAAAATTGAGAGGAAATTGAAGTTAGAGAGAGACCATATGTTTGAATTGCTTGATAAACCCAGTGAAGGAAATCAATCTCTAAAGGCTTAACAACTTGGACCTTTCTATGCCCACCCTAAATAACACTAGAGGAAAGGGGCGCCTTAGGAATTACGTAGCAAAGAAGGGGACCTTCCTTATGTTGGTTGTGGTAGGTAGTGTGGGTGCCAAATATGGCTAGAGCCAATTAAGATGCTTGTAGTTCTATGGTTGAGCTCACTGGCTTAGCATTATCATTCTTCGTCTCTTTGCACACTTGATAAACCTAGTTGCTATGTTGGCTTAGCCTAGGAATTGACTGGGTGTGGTTGTGAGTGAACTTGTGTAGTTCCTCCTTAGTAGATACATAGCTCAGCTCAGGGATGGCCTCTCAGTGAAGAGATAAATTGCTGGACATAGCACCTACGGTTGGGTGGAACGTTGCTCTTCCATAGCTGGTTGCTTGGGAGGCTTCATTGAAAAGATAAGTATTCGTCGTTGTACTTGAATGTGCATAATTTTACATTATGTCTGTGATGAATATGTTGTATATGCATGATGTGTGTGTGTGTGTGGAATTATTTGCATTGTAGTTTTAATTATATATATATGTGCATGCATTTCTATTTTATGGTTCAAGAATCTTGTTATATTATGCCCATGTGGTGAAATCTTGAACCCCATAATTTGTAATTATCCCCTCCGTTGGTCGGATTGATGGGAGGGGACGTGACAATAATATTAATAATGCTCGAATTCTTTGGTACTTTCTCTATTGTTTCTCTTTGTCATTTTTTGTCAACGACTTTGTATGTTAGCCATGTGTCACGATTGTAATGTTAATAAATTAAATCTAAAAAAAATGACATCGATAAAAATGAAAAACTAAATAACTAAAAAAAATATCATTATAATAAAATAAACCATCTTAAATTCATCTTAACTTAAGATCTATTAAGTGCCAAGAGAGATCAAGTCCCTTAAGATGCAAATAATTTTAAAGTGCAAAACTTGAAAAATAGTTTCACATCAAAGCACTTATAATATAAGAATTCATTTTCAAAAAATAAGTTTTTAATACATTAATTAAAAAAAAATCTTTTTGAAAAAGTGGAAAGAGTGTCACATTGTTATGAACCCATTCATCGACTTTAAAAAAAATGGTGGTTCACCATTTGTTAGAGGGCTAGTCCACCAGAGAAATCCCAACACTTGCTATTCCAGGTAGAGAGTCAAGGTATGCCAGAAATACAATCATTACAATAGGGGCTCAACAAGAGTATCACGTCACTTACAAGAATTGAACCTAGGTGGGGAGGGAAACAATCATTCCCCCAACCACCCAAGCTACAACCAATGGACAAACTCATTCATCGACTTTATTTTTTAATCTTAACAATTTCGATATTTATATATTTTTATTAAAAGATTATAATTTATTAAAAATAAATACAAAACATCTTAAAGGTACTCATCTAAGTTGGAGAGACCTCTAACATAGGGGCACGAATAGTGGAAGATTTGATGTGATCTCTCACGTGAATTTATTTCGATTAAAAGAACACAATGATAAATCATAATCATTGTAAACCCTAACGATGAACGTTATAAGTTCAATCATCCATGAATTCCATTTATATCCATTGACTTTGATAAAAAGAAAGGAAGGGTTGAATTCCGAACCCAATTTTTTTTTCTTGTGGTTGAAAAAAAAAAAAAACTTTATATGTACGAAGTTCTCAAGCCCCCATGGTATTGTGGAAAATGTTGCTTATTTCAAACCATGTAGCCATCATTTTGCTTACTCCTCTCTTCTGCACAGGTGGTTTTAGATTGGCTGGCTTGGGTCCCTGGTGATGGAAGTCACATATTAATTGGTGCAGACCCCAGTGTGGGGGGACCTAATTTTTTTACTCTATCTCCATTCCTTATTCACCATCTCAGATGCAGGGGTATTTACACTCTTAATCATATTGTAAATTCGTCGGGTCTTGCATCTACATTTATTTCTTGGTTGAGGGCGTCTTAGTTGGGATTGATGGGAGCATTAGCGACCGAATGGGATGCTTATATTTTGGGTTTATACCATGCCAATGTCCGGATCAGTGAGGGGGTTGACCTCCTTTTGTGATCTTGGAACACGACCGATGGCTCGGTTACTGCTTAGTAGGCGTATCTGGCGATTTGCTCGGTATCCTCTCATACACATCAATGGTGGCATGTTTAGATTTGGCATTGGAATATTCCTCCAATGGTGCGGATATTTATTTGGTCAATGTTGGCTGAGCGGATCTTGATTTGGATGAATCTGCAGAGGAGGGGGTTCATGGGTCCGGGCATCTGCCCACTATGTCTCAATGATGATGAAACTATGATTCACTTATTTACATTATGCCCGTTTACTGTATCGGTTTGTCGGTTTTTGGGGGATCCATTTGCTCCCTTCCTCATTGATCGATATACCTCCATTGAACAGTGGCTTCATGATATTATCAAATCTAACAATCATCTGGGGGTGTTGGCATGTCTCTTATGCTGGACAATTTGGAGAATGCGGAACAGTCTCATTTTTTAGAATAAATCGATTGAAGCTAATAGAGTGGCATGTTGGGTCCGTTCTCTCTCCTTTGAATATGTTTGCACTTAGGATGGTGCTACTTCATTGATGGATTGTCTCCAACATCCTCCTCGACTCCTGTGTTCTGGTAACCGTGCGAGGTTTGATGGGGATACCTCGGCTTCATCTGGTAAATGTGGTGCTGGGGCATATATTGAACTCACAAATGGCAATCAAATCAAGGTATGGTTTCATGGTGGGGATGGAATGGATACGAAAGGTGAAATTTTATCATTATGGCTTGTTCTATTTTTCTCATACAAAGCTCAGATTATCTTGGAGTAGGTGGCAGGCGATTCACTGACTATTGTAAATTGGGCGAATGCCCTTGCCTCTATTAATGTTGTGGCCCTCACTTCATGGCTGGATCAGACTATGTCACTCATCTGCTTATGTCCCGAGACCTCCATTATCCATATTTTTCGTGAACATAACAGGATGGCGGATAGTCTTTCTCGGTGTGGTCTCGGATCTATTGCTGGCAGGATTTTTTACGAGATCATGGAAGGAAACCTTCTCTCTCGGGGTTTCTGGAATGTATTCTCTGTTTGATGGTTTTTTCTTCACTGTTGATGATGAGCCATGCATATTCTATTTTCCCCTTCCTTGTATATTCTTTCACTAAACTTTCCTTTTGGTCTTTCTTTGGTTTGCATCTGCTAGGGGATCGTTAATATCCTGTCTATATTGTAGGCCCGATGGAGGTGATCTTCTCTATCTTTTTTGGGAGACTTGGTATGGTCTCGGCCTTTCCCTTATGCTTGGAGGATGATGTCTCTATTTTGTAGTTGGAAGCACCGTCTTACTCTGTTTTGTAGTTGGAAGCACCGTCTTACTCTGTTTTGTAGTTGGAAGCACCGTCTTACTTTTTCAATAAAGTATGTTTTTTTTCTCTGTGAAAAAAAACAATCACTTTGCATGACTTAAAATGCATGTAACAAGAAAATGGATCTCCAAAATGTAAATACAATATTAAAGATATCTAAGCACAAAAGTATGGTTTTATATGTAAATGTAACCATGTGATTATATATATATATATGTGTGTGTGTGTGTGTGTGTGTGTGTGTGAGAGAGAGAGAGAGAGAGAGAAAGTGATTATATTTTTTTAATTTTATATATTTATATATATGTGTGTGGGGTTAGATTTTCTTGGGATAAATAATAATTTGCAAGTTTCTTAAATTAGTAGAGAAAAATGAATTTTTCGAGTACGATTTTGAAAAATTTCGGCCGTAATTTTTTAAAATCCAGGTTTCACTTGTCAAATTCTCGAATTTTGGGTGCCCTATGGGTTATTGAGGGTGTTGAATCCATTTCTACGATCAAAATATTGAAAAAACACAACTAAAATCAGATTTTGCAAAATAAAAAAATGCCAGATTCCGACTAAAAATGGTTGTCCGATCCAAATCGTTGAATTTTTAGACATCTCCTCATTGGAAATCCCTACAAGTTCTACAACATGGAAAACATCCAAATCATTTTGGAAGTTGATTTAAAATATCAAAATGTTAAAAAGTGCCAAAATAATCTCCAAAAGTTCAAGTCCCAAAATTCCCAAAATTGTTTAATTTAAAATCTATTAAAAAATGAAATGACTTAATTTGAATTTTAATAAATCATTTAACAAATTTTACAACATTGAAAATATCTGAATCACTTTACATTTTTTTTTTCAAGAAGAACAAACTAGTACTTTTGTTATTCTATTGAATCAAAAAGTACAAAATACATCCAAGAACTATCCAGAAGAGAAGATCAATTCAAATTCCTTAGTTACATCCAAAGCTAGAAAAAATTAACAAGATAATCACGAAAACCCCATCCTCTAGAGTTAAAAACAAGCAGAGTGAACTAAAACACAAAATTCTGAAAGGTATGACCAACCCAAAAAGACTATAAAGTCTAATTATCAAAAAAAGAAATATGACCAATATGTTCCATCTAGTCATCTATGTATTCTTCCCAATATAAGAAGCCTTCAATCTGCCTCAGAGCATCGTTTGAGAGAGAATCAACAGTAGCGTTAAATTCTCTATATATATGTTGAATCTCCCAATTATGGAACCTGTCAAGAATTTCTTCAATTATGTTGCACCACTGTTGTAGAGCAATGGCTTGTAATTCACCAATTGTTTTTGCCCAATTGACTATAGTCATAGAATCTCCGAAAATCTTAAGAGAGTCAATCAGGGTATTTTTTAACAATTCTAATATTAGACTGAAGTATAGTATCCTAGGCGATTATTTTGGATTGGAAAAAACATGTATATAGATAGGTAGGCGAATATTAAATATGAAACATACAATTTACTACTGAATTGTGTAAATTTTGACGAATATTATGATAAAAAAACATATTTTATGTAAATATAGGCGATATTAGAGACTAAAAATGACTAAATAGCGAATTTATTTTTTGAAAAAAAGCCTGAAAAATAGCCAATTGGCGAAATTTCGCCCTTAAAAATTACCCTGGAGTCAATGCCCAAAAAATCTACAAACCTGATAAGACACCAAAAAGCAAGCAGTTCCACCTTAGTGTTGGTGCGAACACCACAATTCAACTTTAGTTTGAAAGTGTAAGAGTTGTTTAAGATTAAAAAAACCCTAGTTGCACTTCTCCCATCCAATGCTGCATCATAAAAAAAACCATGAACCTCAACCATATATGGAAGATCTTCAATAGTTATAGTATTTGAAACTTTTGCTTGCATAGGATGAAGTTCCTCAAACAAATTTGTAATCTTGAGTAGACCAAAAGTCAAATTTGAAGTTTTAACTTAAGCATTTCTAATTTTCCGAATCACCCGATGCATGATAACAGAAAGTGGCCGATATTCCTTTTCCAGATTATACCAAACATACACATTTTTATCCAGTACCACCTTACCCCATTGCATACTACTTTTACAATTCAAAAATATTAAAAATCACAAAATAATTTTTAAGAATTCATGCCCCAAATTCCTTAATCTAATATTTATTAAATATAACTACAAACAAGTTAAAATGTCAATTAGATTAAAAAAAAAACTTTAATAAAAGTTATCATCAAATCATATATATATATATATTCCCCAAAATATAAAATAACACTAACATTCATGGAACTTACTACTTTCCCACAAAACAACACTCAACATGCATCTCATCGATTGTGACAACGTGTGCATTGGGTATCTAAATGACCACCAACTAAGTAAATGATGCTTTCAACATTCTTGTGTAGCATTTTGCAACTATTTTAAGGCATTATTGTTCAATAAAATAATTGACATTGAACCCTTTGTTAATAAGTGACATTGGATTTCTTCATTGTCTCTATAAATATTTTTCTTTTTTAAACATGCATGTATGTCTATATTCATGTTAGCGACATTAAAGAGACCTTAATGAGGAGAAACACCTTTTCTTCCTTTTATATAATAATTTATTTATAATATGAGTTTTTCATTTAAACATTTATTTTAATCAAAATTGCTCACATAAACATTAATTAAATTAAAATACTTTTGTTGTTTAGCAACGGACAAATCATATTGCTTCGAATACTAGTCAAAGCTTTTTATCGTTTTCATTGAGGCTTTAAGTAATCATGCCATGTATTAATGTAAATGGTGACGTGTCAACTTGTGTTTTATGTTTTTAAGGTGTGAATAAGTTTGTTGTGTAATTTTTTTCTCTTTTTCGTATTTTACAATTATTCTTTTACTTATTTTAAAAAAATTGTCTTTACTCAAATAGATACGCCAAAATCTGCGTCTTGGAATTGCTTTATAAGACCTATGCTTCTTTATTTAAAAACTATTTTCACATGGGTTGATATATGTAGCTAACAACAACACCCAAGCTCCAAGCTCCCGTATACTATGATTTTTATGTCAATGGGGCAACAAAAAGAGAGTGGTGCCTCATTTTAACATATGGGTTGATTGGCTATGATGTGAATATGTTTGTTGTTCGCCTTCACACTTCCTTTATGTAAAAAATAGAATTTTTTCTCTCTGGTAGTACCTTAAAGTACTCATTTCACATGCTTTCTTAAGAAAAAGTCCATTACTTTATCAAACACACCTAAAATATGCGTGCCTCAGAATTGTTTCTACAACATAAATACCTATGTATACAAAAAAAAATCCAACATTGGTTGTGCAACAACATATAAGCTCCAGGGGTAGCAGGAGTAGGAGGGGTCCTCTTGGACCTTGATGGGAAATTTTGAAATCCTATGCTTGGGGTCTAGGCAAGAAAACTAATAACCAAGTAGAATGGATGGCCTTTCTGAAAGGAATTGAGGTCGCAACCAACACCAACCTCAACAACTTCTTAGTCCTCAGAGACTCTAGAATAGTGATTCAAAAATGAGGAAACCTTTTAAAGATGACCCTTCTAGTTGTACTAGAATTCAAAAACGCATTGTAAACCTCCTACGCTGCAAGAAGGTTGACTTCCTGCATATAAGAAGGGAAAACAATGAGAATGTTGATCGAATGACCAACCTTGGAGCTTGTCTCGGTCAAGGAATGATAGTTTTTTATGACTATCCCTCGGCATGATGTTGGACCCTATGAACCCCTCCTACATCATAAAATTTTGTGGAAGCTCTAAGGCTTCGTACATGATAAATGGGGCTAGAGGGGGGGGGAGAGTCCCCATGTAGACCCTCACCCTCACCCACATTGCATAAAGGAGGGGGAAAGCTGGATATATGAGACAATTGTTAGCGTAAATCGCAAGGCGACCGCGTGGCGTGGTAATAACATGGACAAGGAAAATGACAGTGGGCTCAATGAATTTGTCTCATGGGCCGAAGGAGCCAATCCCTTCACCATTAAACTATGTCCCCTTCACACAAACAAGACAAGTATTAATGCTAGCCTCCGTCAGATAGATTTCAAAAACGATAGCAGCTCAGAAGGAAGTCTGTTCATGGGGGATTTCTGCTATGAACTGACCCATAAATTATGCATCTCCTTGTCGCGATAGGAAGAAAGCCACTTCTTTTCCTTGAGTGTTGTGGGACAGACGACGCAGGAGTGCATCTCGGCTGATAGTATTGTTCCAATGGCTTCCTAGAGGGAAATATTCACCAATTTCAGATGGAATCTCGAGGACTTCAAAAAAATGCTTAGGGTGGTTCAGGAGGGCATAGGAACACTCCTGTAGAGGATAAAGGAGCTCATGGATGAATCAAACTACAACAACTACAAATTGGATTGCATGGAGTCGAGAATAGATGACCTGGACGATAATGTGAGAGAGCACATGGCAATGACAGAAGAGCTTAGGAAAGATGTTGAATGCATTCTGTAGCTATTGCAGGGAGGATATGGCCAAAACTCATTATCAGGTGGGGCACTTCCCTTCGACGCCAACTTAGTCAATAATACCTTCTTCGGACCATTTGGACAAGCTTGAATGTCATTGTTTATGGTTTCTTTTTGCTTACAAGGTTTCTAAATGTCTTTTTATTCTATGCTCTGTAATTAATATATAAGATTCTATAGTACTCATAGCATGGTTTTCAGTAGGAGCTTAGTAGGAAAAATTCTATAATTTTTGCAAATAACTGGTAGTTCTGTAGGAGAACTCTTGGAAAAATTCTGTAGTTTCTTACTCCTCCTCTTTTTGAATGCTTATATTTGTAAAGTATTACTCTGCTCAACATTTTAATACAAACTTTTTCAAGTTTCTGTATAAAAAAGACAACATATAAGCTCCAATATAGCATGATCCTTATGCCAACGGGGACAACCATAAGGCATTGTCTCACGGACTAGACTTGTTTTCCCTCTCGAGCGTCCCATACCGTCCGAAAGTCTAGTCACCGCACGGCATCGAAGTGACCTTGCTAGTTGGTGTAATACCCCAATTTTGACCCTATGAAGTATTTGCTTTTACGGTAAATATTGTATACATGCGATGTATGTTTCTCTAGCGTGGAGCTCAAGGCCAAGGCCCCGCTAGTGCATTTTCGGATTTTATTTAAAATGGACAAGCATTTGATATTTTGTTACCCATGTGCTATTAAGCCATGGAATATTGTAATTTGATGTCAATATTAATGTTTCAATAAAATACCAAAACTGGCTATGGAAGCAATGAATGAGAAGGGGCCATGTGTATCGACTAGGGAGTGGTGAGGGGGTTGTGGGATTGAACCATATGCTTCCAAATGTCATCTTGTGAACCCATTTGACTTTCCTTGCTGACATTTAATTCTGTTGTAAGGAAGTTGTTGAAGAATTCAGTCCATGGCTTCAATGGAGCATGGGCAACCCAGAAATTCGTATGGTAGGTATGGGCTCTGTTTTTCTTGTACCACAAGTCACTCTACCTCATGGGAATGGGTTCTTCCTCATTCCCATTCCATTGTTAAAGATCCCATCATCAATTTTCATCCATTACAAATTCCCAGCAGTGAGAAAAACTAGAAATCGCAACTTTGCAAGAACCCACATTTTGAAGAGCCATAAACGCCTAGAATTGAGTATTGACAGTGAAATCCATTGGGGGATCCATAGATATAAACCTTGGGGAGAAATTGAGAGTATTAGATACCCCAAAATCCATAGAAAAACCCAGTTTTTTATAGCCCAGAAGTCCAATGACGGGATTGAGTTAATTGATGACATAATTGTGAGAAATCCAAGTGTGAATGATTGAGCAGAGGTTGGGTTTACTTAATAAACCTAGTGAAGGCTAGAATCTCAAGGAATTAGCAGTTGGACCTTTCTATGCCCACCCTGAAGAGCACTGGAGGGAAGGGACGCCTGAGGGATTGTGCAGTAGAGAAGGGGACCTTCCTTGTGTTGGGTGTGGTAGGTACTGTGGGTACCTTGACTGTTTGAATTATCTTGAGATGACTGTAGCTTTGTGGTTGAGCTCACTGGCTTAACATTTCCCTCCTTTGTCTTTTGTATGCTTGATAAACCCAACTGTGTGTTGGCTTAGCATAGTTGTTGAGTGAAACCATGGTTGTGAGTGAGCCCATCTAGTTTCTCCTTAGTGGATACACAACCCAGCTCGGGGGTGATCTCTTAGTTGAAAGAATATAGGATGGACAGAGATCTATGGTTGGGTGGAACGTTGCTCTTACATAGCCAGTTGTTTGGAAAGCTTCAGCTCAAAGATAAGTGTTCTCTGTGTTTAAATTATATGCATTCTGTGCTTTGCAATGTGTTAATTCTGAATGATAATTATTGATGTTAATGGAATTGATATGAAGTATGTGCATAGCATGAGAACGGGATTGATTCTTTGCATATTGATTCATAATCTACTTGGGATAAAAATGCTGATGCATTTCTGTCTGTGTGTGTGTAAATATGATTTAATTCTGCTGTGTTTATATTGAGTATGTATTTGCACACAAAAGTTTTATTTATCCATGAAGTTTTGAAGTAATGTATGGGGCTGAGATTGCCAATAAGCCCGGTATGTTGGTCATGTTTCCTTCCTGGCACTGGATTGAGGGAAGGGGGCGTTACCGAGTGGTATCATAGCCCATGTTACAGCACTGGGGCTGCTTGGGCCAAACTCTAAGTTATAGGCAGGTAACAGAATGCTTTTTACACAGTATTAATGAAGTTTGGGGCGGCATTTTTTATTGTAAAAATGGAAGGATCAGAGTTCTTAGATGTGGCAGAGGATCGCAAAGGTGCATAGATCTCTCCCAGAGCTTTCCAATGGTACCAGGCTCGCCTCATTTGGCCAAGGGACGAAGGAGTTATGAACCTCGCATGTTATAGGGTTGGAGGTGATCCATGGTTGCGGATTTCAGATTTCGGGAATGCAAAGTTTTTGAAAAATTGCGTTTCGGTTTCCGCAATTCCAAACCTGCAATTTCGGATTTCGGGTTTCGGGTTGTGGGTTACGGGAATGCAAAATTTTGAAAATTGCGTTTTGTATTTTCGCAAATCTGAACCCGCAATTTCGGGTTTCGGGAATGCAAAATTTCCAAATTTTGCGCTTTGGATTTCCGCAATTCTGCACCCGCAATTTCGGGATTTCGGGTTTCGGGTTGCGGGTTCAGGTTGAAAAAAAAAGTATAGAGCCCAAAAATTGATTTTTGGATTGCAGGAGCATGCGGATGCAGAATTGGATGAGGTCAATGGCGTTCTTAGGTCATTAACGAAGGCCATGAATGAACCAGTGAGGATCCCGAGCCCATTATGCTTCAATTTGGCATAAATTTGGAATTAGTGGCTTTTGCAATCGGTGTCCCGACGCTTGACAGAAGGTCATATTGAGCTGAAACTGATATGGAGCGGTCATGGAGTAGGCACGGTGTTAAGTTTGGAATTTTGGAGCCAAAATCCAAAGGATGTGGAGTCAGGGTGTGCAAGAAGGCCAAAAAACACTATTCCATACCACATTTTTGGAATTTTGAAAAGCTTGCAGTGGATGAAGGTGACCCTGTAATTAAGATTTAAGAAAATTACTGAACTCAACATTTCATATTCTCAGTAAAACAGACATTTTCTGTTAGATAGAGATTTTCTAGAAATGCTCAGTTTGGGAGACAGCGATTTTTGGCTCAAAATCTTGAAAATTTGGAAAATGTCAAAAGTTAAAACTAGACAAACCCAGAATTTAATAGAAAATGAATGGAGCATCGGAACAGAGATCCGCGAGTTTCTGAGTGTTCCTTGTTGTATGGAATAACTTCTCTCAATAGGAAAGTTTTCGTGATTCTTCATAGATTTTCATCCACATGTGGCCAAAGTTGGTATTTCAGACCAAAATACAACTGTGTAACAAGTGCAGAATTTTGGTAGAAGTTGTCATTTTTGAAGTAATTCATTTTCCACACCTGATGTCGGAATGGAGCACGTGGATAGGCATTGGAAAACCTATCCAGCAGGGAACGATGGTGCATGACGAGAATTTGAATGAGGTTATCATACCCCATAGATAATTAGAGCAGAAAAGTGCTAGTGACTGTTTTGACACATTGTTGACAATATGGACAATTTCTAGAATTGCATGAATGGGCAAAAGAAATGAAGACATACTAACTCTGTAAATGATTCCATAAGTTTGATTATGTTAAATATTGATTGTTTATGTTTCTATAAGCATTCCTAAGATGTCTAACAAATATTTTCATAATGCATAGTGTTTGCAACTCATAAGATTTAATAGTGTAGCAGAAGTAGCATACAGGGAAGAGAGTCTACAAAGAAAAATGGTGACCATAAATGATGCTCAGGATCCTTATGAGCATGAAGAAGATGTGTTAGGAGAAAATGTGCAAGAAGGGAATGTTGAAACTGAATCCAATGGGAGAAGGGAGCAAGTAACTCCTCAGAATTTGGTTGAAACCATGGTGAGCTTCAATGAAAGGTTGATGAAGGCTCAAGAAGAACAAAACCAACTCAATGCTGCTATTTTGCAAAGCCTCACTGATATGCAGTAGAAGATAAACCTTGGGTCCAACCCAAGCAATGTAGGTGAAGAAAGAAGAGATGCAGAGAGTCGCTCTAGTGGTTGTTCAAAGAAGAGGACTCTAAGCCCAATGAAGAGTTCCGTGAGCAAGAAGCATAGAACACATTCCTCTAGGTATTCTTCTAGCAGATCATGTGACTCTAGAGGTTCTCAAAGAAGTCCAAGGCATATGCCCAAGAGATTTGATGGAAGAAAGAAGTTCAAAGGAATCCCACAGGGAGAATTCATGAAGGCAAGGCCTCCCACATTTGATGGAGAAGACAAGACTAGCCAAGAGGCAGAGGCATGGCTTTTTGGAATGAAGAAATATTTCAAAATTCAGGACTACTCAGGAAATGAAAAATCCAAAATTGCCATTTACAATCTAAATGGAAAAGCTTAAATTTGGTGGGATAACCTCTTACAAGTGAAAGGGATCAATGAAAGGAAGATCAACTGGGAGAGATTTAAGAAGTACTTCAAGGAAAAATACCTTTCTGCTAGGTATTATGACAGTAAGAGAAAAGAGTTCAATGAATTTAGGTTGGGACAAAAATCTATGGAAGAACATGTCCATAAATTTTTGGAATTATTGAGGTATGTGGATTATATTAAAGATGTGAGAGTAAAAATCCAATACTTCATTGGGAGTCTACCTCAAAGTTTCAGAGATAGAATTGAGTTTGTTAATCCACCAAGTCTTGATGAAGCCATTACAATGGAAATGCATTGCTATGAGCAGAATAAAGAAAAATTAGAGGTTAACCCAACATGGAAAGGAAAGCCAAGAGGGAGGTTTGATAAAAAAAAAGTGGCTTCAAACCACCATTCAAAAGTCAGCTCAGAACCTTTCCACAGGGGCATCAAGCAAGGAGTGGATTCAAACCAGCAGTAGCAGCAGAAAAGACATCAAAAGGGCCACTTCAGTGTTGGGGATGTGGAGAAAACCACATGCTAAAGGATTGTCCACATCAAAAGGAGAATCCCCGAAGGCTGCACAAATTAAAGGGAGCAGCTACAGTGGAGGACATGGCAAGGGCAACACCTCGAATTTATGCAACGTTGGATAATCATCAGGAAAAAACATCAATCATCAGTGGTGGAAGTTGAAGGTAAGATTGCTAAGCAATCTATTTTTGTTTTGATTGATCCAGGATCTACTCATAATTATGTTTCTCTAAAAGTGGTTGAAGGTTGTTCTCTTAGAAAAGTGAAGCACAATAAATCTTGGCTGGTTCAATTATCCACAGGGACCAAGAGAAAAGTTAGTGAAGTAGTGGTGGAGTGCCCCATAGAATTGAATGGACTCCACACAAATGCAGATTTAAATGTACTACCATTAGGATCTTATTATGCCTTAATTGACATGGATTGGTTAGAAATATATAGAGCTAAGTTGGACTATTATGAGAAAGCACTTGAGTGTATTGATGAAGAGGAAAGACCAAGATTGGTAAGAGGAATTCCCAAGCAAGTTTCAGTAAGACAGAGTTCAGCCTTACAGCTGAAAAAGTTTTATAAGAAAGGTTGTCAATTATATGCAGTTCATATGTCAGATTCATTAGAGGAAAAAGGGCCAAGGACAGAAGACTTCCCATTATTGTAAGAATTCCAAGATGTGTTTCCGGATGAAGTGCCGGGACTACCACCAAAGAGAGATATTGATTTTACCCTCGATCTTGTTCCAGGGGTAGCGCCAAATTCCAAAGCTCCTTATAGAATGAGCACACCAGAATTGGTAGAGTTGAATATGCAGCTACAAGAATTAATGGACAAAAGGTATATCAGGCCTAGTGTGTCTCCTTGGGGAGCACCGGTGTTATTTGTTAAGAAGAAGGATGGGACTTTAAGGTTGTGTATGATTACAGGAAGCTAAATAAAGTGATAGTCAAGAATAAGTATCCATTGTCAAGAATTGATGACTTATTTGATCAAATGAAGGAAGCTAATGTGTTTTCAAAGATTGACTTGAGGTCTGGGTACCATCAAGTGAGGATTAAAGAAGAAGAAATTCACAAGACATCTTTCAGAACTAGATATGGTCATTATGAGTTCACCGTGGTGCCATTTGGTCTTACCAATGCACCTGCTACATTCATGTGTCTCATGAATAGTGTATTTAGCAAATATTTGGATAAGTTTGTGATTGTGTTCTTGGATGACATTTTTTTCTATTCAATGAATAAAGAAGAACATGAGGAACATCTAAGGATGGTGTTGCAAGTCCTAATAGAACATCAGTTGTATGCCAAGTTAAGCAAGTGTGAATTCTATCAAAAGAGGGTTCAATATTTGGGTCATGTCATTTCAGAAGAAGGAATTGCAGTTGATCTAGAGAAGATTAATGCCATCATGGATTGGTCTACTCCAAGGAATGTTTCAGATGTTAGATCTTTTATGGGTCTTGCTGGTTACTACAGAAGGTTGATTGAAGGCTTCTCCAAGATAGTACACCCAATCACTTCATTGCAAAGGAAGAATAACAAGTTTGTATGGTCTGAAAAATGTGAAAAAAGTTTTCAACAGTTAAAGGAGTTATTTACCAATGCTCCTGTTTTGAAGATAGCAGATTCAAAGAAGGATTTTGTATTGTGCACAGATGCTTACATTGAAGGGCTAGGTGGAGTGCTCATGCAAGAAGGAGTTGTGATTTGCTATAAGTCAAGAAAATTAAAAGAGCATGAAAATAATTATGCCACACATGATTTAGAATTAGCAGCCATAGTACATGCTCTCAAGATGTGGAGACATTATTTGTTAGAAGATTCGAGCTTAGAACAAACCACATGAGCTTGAAGTATTTGTTTGACTAGATAAACTTGAATGCTAGGCAAGCTAGATGGATGGAGTTTCTTTGTGAATTTGATTTTGAAATTAAGCATGTAAAAGGGAAAGATAATAAGGTTGCAAATGCTCTTAGCAGAAAATTTCATGTTGCAGCATTAAGTGTGTGTAAATCAAATTTGAAGACAAGAGTTCTTGAAGCCCAAAACAATGATGAAACTTGCCTTCGAATTAAAGAGAAGTTGCAACAGGGTATGTGGATGAAAAGTGTGTGGGATATCAACTTGGTAAAGATGATATCCTCATCTATGAAGATAGACTATACATTCCAAATAGTGCAGATTTGAAGAAGCTAGTGATGGATGAAATACATCAAATGCAATACTCTGGACACCCATGATATCAGAAGACTATAACAGCAGCAAGAAAGCAATACTTTTGGCATGGTATGAAGAAGGAAATAGCTGAGTACATTGTTAGGTGTCAGAAGTGCCAATAAGTCAATGCAGAACACCAACATCCAACAGGATTGTTGCATCCCTTACCCATTCCGGAGTGGAAGTGATCTCTATGGATTTTATAACAGGTCTGCCCATGACAGTGAAGAAGCATGACTCAATCATGGTTGTGGTGGACAAGCTATCAAAGGTAGCTCACTTTGTTCCAGTCAAGTCCACTCACAAGGCTAATGACATTGCAAATATCTTCATGAGAGAGATATTCAGATTGCATGGATTGCCTAAGGCAATAATTTCTGATCGTGATACAAAGTTCACTTCCAATTTTTGGAAGGGATTATTTCAGGAATTGGGAACTAGATTGAATTTCAGTACAACATATTATCCTCGAATAGATGGCCAAACCGAGAGGGTGAATCAGGTTCTTGAAGACATGCTGAGAATGCATGTGATAGATAAACCATCAAAGTGGGAAGATTACTTACACTTGGTAGAATTTGCATACAATAATGGACATCATGCATCATTGGGGATGAGTCCATTTGAGGCATTGTATGGCAAAGGATGTAGGACCCCAATGAATTGGGACAACCCGGTGAACAGGGTAGTACTTGGACTGGAGATGATCAAGCAAATGGAACAAGAAGTTGTTAAGATCAGGTAGAATTTAAAGGCAGCTCAGGATAGGAAAAATAGTTATGCAGATTTGAAAAGAGTGCATAAGGAATTTCAGATTGGGGATCATGTTTATTTGAGAGTGAAACCAAGGAAAAGTTCTCTCAAGTTGGGGAGTTGTGCCAAGTTGTCACCAAGATATTGTGGGCCATTTGAAGTCCTGGATAGGATAGGGCCAGTTGCATATAGAGTTACATTGCCTGCTAACATAAGAGCTCATAATGTTTTCCATGTATCTTTGCTTAAGAAGTATGTACATGATCCTAATCATATGATTGATTGGAATGTGATACAGGTGGAACTCGAGGGAGAGTTTCAAGTGTAGCCTATGCGTATCCTTGACAAGAAGGTCACTTTGCTCCAAAACAGAGCCATCGGATAGGTAAAGGTCCAATGGGAGCACCTTAGTCCTAATGAGGCTACATGGGAGCTGGAGGATGCCATAAGAGAGGCATTCCCATTTTTGTTCTGTTTTGAGAACACCGAGGACGGTGTTGTTCTAAGGGGGAGGAGAATGTCATACCCCAATTTTGACCCTTATGAAATATTGGCTTTTAATGTAAATATTGTATACATGCGATGTATGTTTCCCTAGCGTGGAGCTCAAGGCCAAGGCCCCGCTAGTGCATGTTCAGATTTTATTTAAAATGGACAAGCATTTGATATTTGGTTATCCATGTGCTATTAAGCTATGGAATATTGTAATTTGATGTAAATATTAATATTTCAATAAAATACCAAAACTGACTATGGAAGCAACGAATGAGAAGGGGCCAGGTGTATCCACTAGGAAGTGGTGAGAGGGTTGTGAGATTGAACCATATGCTGCCAAATGTCATCTTGTGAACCCATTTGACTTTCCTTGCTGACATTTAATTCTGTTGTAAGGAAGTTGCTGAAGAATTCAGTCCATGGTTTCAATGGAGCATGGGCAACCCAGAAATTCGTATGGCAGGTATGGACTCTGTTTTTCTTATACTACAAGTCACTCTACCTCATGGGGATGGGTTCTTCCTCATTCCCATTCCATTGTTGAAGATCCCAACATCAGTTTTCATCCATTACGAATTCCCAGAAGTGAGAAAAACCAGAAATCGCAACTTTGCAAGAACCCATGTTTTGAAGAGCTATAAATGCCCAGAATTGAGTATTGACAGTGAAATCCAATGGGGGATCCATAGATATGAACCTTGGGGAGAAATTGAGAGTATTAGATACCTCAAAATCCATAGAAAAAAGCAGTTTTTATAGCCTAAAAGTCCAGTGACGGGATTGAGTTAATTGATGACAGAATTGTGAGAAATCCAAGTGTGAATGATTGAGCAGAGGTTGGGTTTGCTTGATAAACCTAGTGAATGATAGAATATCAAGGAATTAGCAGCTGGACCTTTCTATTCCCACCCTGAAGAGCATTGGAGGGAAGGGATGCCTGAGGGACTGTGCAGCAGAGAAGGGGACCTTCCTTGTGTTGGGTGTGTATTGTAGAAATTTCTCCCTACGAATAGGTAGAAACTCTCTTAGGTTAAAGTAGACTTTAACTGACTCTAAACTAAGACAAAAAGATAACAAATGCTACCTTGAATTCCTAGATCTAAACAAATATCTCAAGATTATATTGGTGTAAGAAATGGAAGAGATCTAACTGACCTTCGATTCAATTGCTCGTCCTAATGGTTGCTCCAATCTCCAAGTCCTCGTGAATGAACCTGTCAAAATGAAACCAAGATACAAGCATATACGATCTTCTAGCAACTTGAAATATAAGTTAGTATCTAAATCTATAAAAGATACAAATCATATGATTGAAACAAGATTAACATACATGATTTGGGAAACAAGACAAGTTATGTTTTATTACCAACTTGAAGTCACTTACAATGGTTGCTTGATATCTAAGCCAACTCCCAACTCCAAGTGCTTTTTCCTCTAGCTATCTCCACAAAGATTCAAGATCATAAGTTTGATGTCTCCAAGAGTCCTCCCCTTTGTTCATGGAAGGCCTCTCTCTTATAGTGTGTAGTAGGGTTAACCAACAAGAGAGAAGGATGGATCTTGGGAGTGTTTAGTGGATCATACCCACTAATCTGAGAAAGTGAGTTAGGATCGAATCAAGAATAACAATCCTCATAAATCTCTCAAAAATCAAGATCCCACAAGCCATGGCAAAAAGGCTAAAAAGGGAGTACCACGCCCCTTGAACTGAACATAGTGCGGTAGTATCGCGTGGAAGAGAAGAAGCATAGCGCGGTAGTGGGGACTACCACTCCCTCAATGCTGAGCAAGGCACGGTAGTGTAGGTATATGAAGTCTCACATGGGTTGATTCTGGACAGGATAGGTTTATCTTCAAGGATCGTTCATCATATTTATCTTCTGGGTGTTTTAAGCAGTAGGGGAAGTGTCGTCAACTATTTTTATGGTGACGATGTGACACTGCGAAATATGGCGGTATAACAGATGCCCCCTAAAGTGTGAGGTCAGAAGGGAGTGATGGCCGAAAGACTTTACAAATACTGTGCGGAGATAGCATCGAGGAGAGCAACAAGGAGCTTAAACAGAAACAAAATGTTAGATATACCATCGAGGCGGGCATTCCCATGCTTGGAAACAATTGACTCAAAGCATGGCTGCCGACCAATACATTGCAGATCCATGAGTACTGAGATGATATAGACTGTAGACAAATCATGGCTACTATGAACAAGTGTAGATCCACGAGACAGTAATGACACAACCACGACCAATACAAAAGTGGATCTGTGTGACAATACAAAGGACATCTCCATCGCAACCTGGATGCAATCAAGATACAAAGGTGTGCCCAGGGTCTTCTACTCAATCGCAAATGATACGAATCTAGCCACATGATTACAAGGTGTTGAAGTCGAACATGGTAGAAACCATTTGATTACCGGTTAATGATGTGAACCATTAACAAATGCGAGGGAAATCACCAATGATGACGATGATTCCCAAGGTATCTGTAGTACATCTCAACGAAATGCGAATGAATGGGTTGATGTCAAGCATTCAAGAGATTGTTCGATAAGAGGTCAATGATGTAAACCTACTGTCGAACACGAGGAAACCTGCCATTGAGGCATGTAGGTACCAAGATACTAGTGGTTGATTCCTAAGTCCAATTCCCGGATAGTGATTTGGCGTCGACGGGAATAGACTCGTCGAAGGTGGGCCATAATGATTCCCACATCATCAACACGAAATTAGATTGAAAGATAGTATAGGATGATGAAACAATGGAACATGTACTGAAACATCGGAGGTTTGACACAATGAATGATTTTGAACAATGCAACCCTTTGAACATATAACGGCATGTAACAGGACTTGGCAGCAGGGATTATTGATAGTAGAGGATAGACACCAAACGAGTAGGCTCGTGGCCAGAGAGACGACTCAGGATGATGACCATAACTCAGTGAAAATAGATACCCAAAATAGATAAGGGATAGACGCATGCCATGTTCAAAGGTGACGACTGACAAGCTGCCAACAAAATAAACTCGATTTGTTTCCCATTTTCTCCTGACATGATATACGAGTACCTCTTTGTTGTTTTTTGATCTTGAAGAGGATAACAGATGCTCGGTATAGCTCATCTCATAGATGAGTCCAATCTTACATGTTTTACGAACCTAAGAAAAGAGAGGTTCGTCCCAAAGTGGGTCCTTCGATGTCAAATTTTAACGAGTCCAAGGAAGGAAAACTCGATAGTTTTTCACATTTAGAGAGCCTGAAAAACTTAAAGAAGGCTCCAAAGTGTACTTTTTCGTAAATTTAGTCCCTCGATCCCGAAAAAGTGTAAAACAATTCTCGAGAGAACTCTCCAAGCCAAAAATTGACCGAGGTATACCTTTCTCGTAAATAGTCTAGACGGGCCAAAAAAGGGGTAACCTATCACCGAATAGACGACCTTTCAGATACTTTTACAAGTGTGAAAGAGACAAGATCACTTGGAAATATTTTCAATTTTAGGGAGTCTGAAAAGAGCTTAACTATGGACTCTAATGGTCTTTTTCGTAATTTTTAATTATGCTGGTCTGAAAAAAGAATAAAATACAAGCAGGATAATACTTTCCTCATTGTTTAATGAGCATGAGTAAAGCTGACTAAGCTCGACACCGTTTACTTAAGTTTGACAAGCACGACACGGGTGTAAAAGCGCTTGGAATCTTTTTCAAGTTTTAATCCAGAGCACGAAAAAGATAAAGTAGGCTCAAAATGAAGGTCAAATAATAAATGAATGCCAATGTGAACATTTTTGAAGGAGTCCCTGTCAACAAATGCTCATGGAACCAGATATTAGTAATGTGAAATGGGTTTTAATTTAACTAGATAAAATAATGAGTAAAAACTAAGTGAAAAAGTTATATAAGGAATAGGTAAATATGGAAAGTTACCATTTCACTTGTGCATTTGCCAAAAGAGGAGATTTTACCCATTGAGGAGCAAAAACTTCAAGAGTTCATATTTGGAGATCCGGAGCACCGTTTCAACAGTCGTCTGCGCTAGGTAAGAGATTTCAAGCCCCTCTTTCATTTCATAGATAAATAACTTGATTTCAGTAGGAAAAAATAATTTTTTGGGCAAGCCCTAATAGGCAATTTTTGCTTTCCACAGTATCGTGCGGCAGCTATATCGGGAAACACGGTACTGTGTAACAGTACCGCGTTGTAGGGTTAAAAAGGGGCACGGTACTGTGCAGTACCGTGCAGTCACGTTTCCCCCAGGCGCGGTAGTGGCGATTTTTAAGATGAAAAAATTTGGTTTTCTCTAATTTTTAGCTGAGATCAAGTTGTTAAATGATTAATGAATGTTTCCCATGACCTTTTGCAGGTGTTTGCAACTTGTTTGGAGCAAAATGGTCAGTTGGAAAGAAAGAGAGCATGAGGCGGATGATTTGTTGGCCAAAGATGACCAAGAAACCTTGACTACATTGCAGGAATGTGGCTTGTTGAAATTCTTCAAGACCAAAGGTATCCGCAAGAAAGCCAAACTTCTCACCCATATTATTCAAATGTGGGACCCCGACATTCAAGCTTTCTGAGTTGGAGAACATACCCTCGAGATTGAACTCGAGGACATTTATTTCCTCACGGGCCTCTCAAAGAGTGGAGCCCGGGTGAGTTTTACAGGGTTCACGGCCTCGGAGGCGAGCACTGATGCTTTAATTGCTCGTTATTGCCGTCAAGGTTCAGGGAAGAAAAGTGGTAAGGTGGTCATTAAGGACATTGTAGAAATTCCTTTAAAAACCGTGTCGTTCACCATCACACGTGCAGCAGGGAATACAGGTCCCCATCAGGCGTCCCGTACACAGATGAATCTTGCAGTGGATTGCATGGCAAGAACAGTATTCAACTAGTGTGAGGCAGTATTGACCAACCTCAAAGAGCAAGTGAACAAGTGTAGGCTTGGAGAGAACTCTCAATTTGGGTACAAGAGCATCATGGTCACCTTCTTCTTGGCGAGGGTGCCGTTGTTGCATCTACAGCTGACCATGCCCCCCCATCCACCCACCGAGCCATGGATAGCTCGATGGAGCGAGTATGCAGGATGACTTGGGGGGCCGCACCGTTTGGCTTTCGGTGAGGATTTCTTCTCGTGGCTCGAGGAACAGATTGTGATGATCGATGACTACCCCTATGCAGGGGTGGACTTCCGTGAGGACATAGACTTGGCACTGCCAGAAGATGAGGATTGGGACAATTCAGGTATGACCTTCATAAATGTGTTTTTTAATTTTTTGAATATATAATTTTTAATTTTTTTTAGAATGTGTAAAAAAGATTTTAATATATATACGTGTGCATGTCACTGATCGTGGACCACAGAGACCTGTAGGGTACTCGCCGTTACGTCGAGGTGGTGTTGATCGCTGAGCCACTCCGGACGAGGAAGAAGATGGGGATGAGGTGGGAGGGGTCTAGGAGATAGAGAGGAACCTACAGGGTTTAACCCACAGTGTCCCTGCTATAAGGATGGACGACATCCCTTTGCATCTCCAGCGGCATACCGTAGGTGTACCTAGGCGTATTGGCCGACTCCTTCGTAGGGTGGCTCGGGCTATAGTGTGTTATCACCAGCAGCGTGAGGAATCTGAGGAGGAACATGATAGATCTCCCAGATCTCCTTAGATGGTAGCTTTTATCTTTTTGCGACATGTACACGATATGTAGGCTTTGAGAGCCAAATTTTTGTATGGGACTAGGTCCCAAATTTTGTCTTTAAAACACAAACTTTATGTATTTGAAAAAACACTTTTATATACATTGATATATACATGGACCTACTTTTATGACCTATTTTGTGTGCTCATTTTATGATGTGTTTTTATGTATGGGCAAGATGCCAATCCAAAATGTAATTAGCTAATGAATCAGTTATACAATTGAATTCTCTTGGTATGTGTTGATATGAAATAAAATTAAAAGATCGTTCCAAGAGGCGTACCCTTCGAAATAAGCGAAGTAGGATAGGATCGCGAACTATGTAAACACGATTAAGATGAGAAACCATGAGTTGGGAGTCTAGAAAGACTGATAGGGAGTCAATTCCAAGGGAAGCAACCTCCGTCAAGAGTCCGATGACTGCATGGTACTCTGCGATATTGTTGGTTGCGGGACCCAAACAATTGGCTCCTGAAGATAGAAACTCGCCAGTGGGAGAATAGATTACCCATGCTGCGGAAGCGAGGTTCCGGGTATGTCGGCTCGCACCGTCGGCGAATCCGAAGTAGGCAGACATCTGCGCATAAAAGCACAAGTCAAGGTAAGAATGGATACATGAGGTCCATGTGTGCACACAAAAAAGATAAGTGAAAACAAGCTAGGTACATTATGTACAAAAAGTGTTTCGCGCAGGATAAACCTACGCGTAGAAGCATTTGAGGTACAACCCATTGCGGGGCCGTGCCAATGGTGTGCGATCACAATCGACAAGTTCATAGGCTCCTTTCTCCAAGACACGTTTTACAACAAAGGGGCTGTACCACATAGATTCTAGCTTTCCTTTTCCAAGTTTATCGTGCATTTGATCATATGTGAGTACGAGGTCACCTTCATTGAAAATCCAAGGTTGAACGGATTTGTCATACTGTGCTTTGACGCATTTTTTATGAGCTTCGTTGGTTAAAGCAGTGTCTCGACGGGTTTCATCTAGCTTGGCTAGGTATAGAAACCATTCCTCTTCGGAAGTGGTGTGGGGAAGTAGCTCTATGGCTATCTTAAGTGATGGAATTTCACATTCAATCGGTAAAATGGCTTCCAGGCCGTACACCAGTTGGAATGGTGTGAACCCGGTAGCACTTTTTATTGAGGTTCGGTATGCCCATAATGCCGAAAACAGAGCTGAGTGCCAGTTGGACTTATGAGTACCCACAATACGCCGAATCATTCATTTCAGGACTTTGTTAATGGCTTCAACTTGGCCATTATCTTGTGGGTAGTATGGGGTTGAGTTTTCATGACGAAAACCCAACTTGGCATTCAGTTCCTCAATCATATGGTTCCTAAAGTGGGAGCCATGATCGGTCACAAACCTAGCTATAATGTGATTGAATATGAAGTGTGATGCTATTTTGCCATCTTCAGCATAAGTAGGCATCGCTTCAGCCCATTTTGTGAAATAGTCAACAGCTACTATGACATAGCTATGCCCCGTGGCTGAAGTGGGCTTACAGTGCATGAAATCTATGCCCCATTTGGAAAAGCGACCGACGACAATAACAGGATGGAGTGGAACAGGATGTGAGCGTGTCTTACTATGAAAGAATTGACAGGGTGGACATTTCTTAACCGTTTCAATGCAGTCTTTGAAGATCGAGGGCCAGAAATATCCCGCTCTCTGTATCTTCTGGGCCATATCCATCCCAGAGAGATGACCACCACATGCTCCAGCGTGGCAGTCATTAAGAACGTGTTCCGCTTCATCTAAGGTCAAACAATGTCGAAGAACAGTGTCGACACCACGCCGATAAAGGGTATCGTTGACCATGAAGTCGTACTTGGCGTGATGTCGGATACGTTGACGTTCATCGCGAGTGAGGTCGGGGCGGAAACGTTGGGTTTGGAGATATAATAAAATATCCCCGTACCATGGGTCAGACGTGCTAATGAGGAACAACGATTCATCAGGAAGAGAATCGATGGGTTCGGTTTGCTCGGTAGCATGGGGCAAGTTACAAATCAACTCAGCAAAGACCAAAGACTTCTTGGACTTGGCTTTGGAAAATTCCAAGTCAAACTCTTGTAGGATGACGATCCAACGAGAATATTTGCCCCCAAGCACTTGATGCGTGAGGATATAATACATTGGATTGAAATCCTCTATAACAGTGGTCCGGCGGAGTAGTATGTAATGACGGAACCTCTGGACAGCGAAAACTGTTGCCAGAGCCAGTTTTTCAACATGTGAATAACGAGTTTCGGAGTCGAGGAGACTCTTACTAAGATAGTATACCACATGTTCTATGCCGTTATTGTCTTCTTGGACTAGCACCATATCGATGGTGGAAATCGAAGCGGCGAGATAAAGAATGTAATCCCGTGTGTAATTGGGGGGTTGAATCATAGGATCTTTAGTTAAGGCTGCCTTTAGATTATCAAAGGAGCGTTGGGCTTCGTCGTCCTAGATAAAGGGAGTGTTCTTCTTGAGAAGCCTCATATAGCCTTTTGTTATCTCGGAAAAACTACAAATGAAACGGCATAGAAAGTTTGCGTGCCCTTGCAAACTTTGAAGTTCTAGGATGTTCGTGGGGGAAGGCAGGGCCAAAATAGCTTCTACCTTCGCAGGATCTAAGCGTATCCCGCTTTTGGAGATTATGAACCCCAAAAATTTTCCGGCTTCAACGCAAAATATGCACTTATGTGGATTCAAATGGATATTGTAGCGATGACACCTTTCAAAAATGGCACCTAAGTGATCGGGATGGTCTTCCCGGGTCTGAGAATGAGCGGGAAGGTCATCAAGATACGGTTCTAGAATATGTTTGATATCGTGAAATGCGTACGACATCGCCCATTGGAAAGTTGCCCCGACATTTTTAAGGCCAAAAGGTAACTTTCGATATGAAAAAATTCCCCAAGGGCAGATAAAGGATGTTTTATGCTAGTCGGCTGGGAGGATATCGATCTGATTATAGCCAGAAAAGCTATCCATAAATGAAAATATGACACTCCCGGCGCAGTTATCGATGATCTGGTCGATGAATGGAGTTGGGTAGTTGTCCTTTGGACAAGCTTTGTTCAAGTCGCGGTAATCGACACAGACTCTAATCGTTCCTTGTTTCTTGGCTACGGGAACGATGTTAGATACCCATTTTGTCAATGGGACAGGATAGATAAAACCAACATGCAAAAGTTTTTCAACTTCTGCTTTAATAGCGGCTGCCTTACGAGGATGGACAGGTCGGAGTTTCTGCCGAACAGGCCGAGTGCCAGGGAAGGTTGGAATTTCATGGATCACAATTGAGGGGTCTATTCCTGGCATTTCTTCATAACTCCAAGCAAAAACATCGCAGAAGGTTTTAAAGTAGGCAGTATAGAACTCCATTTTGAGGGGAGTGCATGTTTTGCCAATATGAATGTTTTCCACGATACCAAGCTTCACTGAAATGTCAATGGGAGTGGTTGCCATAAGGTTGGCCAAGTTTCCTTCGGCAAATACTTCATCAAGAGAAGTGGGAAACTTGGTTTGAACCATTCCAAGTGAAGGGCTGGATTTTGTATCGAGCTCAATCGTCTGAATGGTGGGGAATGAAGATCGATGATGAAAATCTCCCCATGGTGGCTCATCACCGCACATAACCTCCATAATTGATTCGTTAGTGGGAAAAATAAAAGTGAGAGGATCGATGAGTGGTGGGGATGAATGAGTCTCAAACGAGAGCTGTGCCACGGTGTGATGGGTAGAACAATCGACCCAATCGGTGGCTGACTGGATCGCTTCGTACACTGCGAGGTTTCCATTCAATGGCATGGAGTTGTCGTAGTTTTCAATCAGTGGGACTCAGAATCACCCAAGAATCTTTGGAAGGGGTGACATTCGATGATATTATGTTAACTGGTTGAACGTGGGACCCCAACTCTGGGAAAACTCCAATAAGGGAAGAATCCTTCATAAGACCAACACCAATGTCTTGGAACCGGTACCGAGGCTGATCCAATAACGGGATGGTGTTGGCGGAGTTCGAATGAGAGTCTGGGATACAGTAATCAAGCTAATCTATGGTGACAATTTTCCCTTCATGAGGAAATTGCATGATCCGGAAGACAGTAGATGCTATGGCGGTCATGGTGTAAAACCAATTCTGACCAAGTAGAAGATTGTAATCCAATGGTGCATCCACGACTTCGATGTGTACAGATACTATTTTGCCCCCCAGTTCAACACCAATTGCAGGAATGATTCCCTAAGGTTGAAAACCATGTCCGTTAAATGCCCTGAGAGTGGTGGGAGATGTCGTGACTTCGGGTGAGCCTAAGGCTCTCCAACAATTCAAAGACATGATCGACGTGGAGGCACCTTCATCTAAAACAGTACGATGGATGCTATTTCCATGGATTTTTGTATGAACCTGGAAGGATAATTGGTGGGAAAGCCGAGGTTTGGCATACTCTAAGTTAAACATAATAGTGTTTGACGTATTTGGGTCCACTACCCCCAGTGCTGAAAGTAAGGTTCTATGCTTCGTAGGGCAGTGTTGAAGAACCTCGACAGTCGACGTGGCGCAAGGTGCTTGTGCTAAATCCTCAACAATGTTGTAATCCTGGGGAGCTCGCGCATTAGGATTAAAAGTCGCCTTTCGTATGTTGCCCTTGGGTGGGCGTAGCACTGTGTCCATGAGCGGTCTCTCGATATGGAGATGGTCGTTAGGGGGAGGGGTAGGAGACGGATCTTCAACAGGAGATTTGCCTTTGGCTGTCTCTCACTGTTTGATTGAACTTGAGGGGTTGTCATATGTCTTTGAACGAGTGGTTATGTGAATCTCCTCATTACTCGTCATTAGGATTTCACGATTTGCGGACGTCTCTCCGCGAGTTGGGTTGCTCGAGTTGCCCCCTTGTGGGGTTTCTTGGGCAACCATCTACTGTTGCTGCTGAGGGAAAGGGTCAGTTAACATTGTTGGGCGAGAGGATCCTTTAACGAATTTGTTGACTTCATCCTTGTAGGGACAGTCGCGCGTGTAGTGATCATCTTGATAAATGAGGTAGGGAAACTTAGCCTTCCGACGTGGTTTCGGGTCATTGTGGGTGGGTTGTGGCTTGGGATTCTCTTGCTGGTTCTTCTTGGATTTACCACGATTGTTCTTCTTCTTTCTTCTGGATGGTTGTGACGTAGATTGAACTGCATTCACTTCGGAGGAGACAGCAGGAGAGGGAGAATCTTTTGAAGCAGCTTGAGGTAGAACGGGGGAAGCAGAAGCTGGACGCCCCATCGAGTTGGTGGCAGGCTGGGCCTTGACTGAACCGACAATACCATCAATGGGGGGTTCAGTGGCAGGTTTCGTTGGATTAGTGATAACGTGGGCGGCATGGGGAAGAAGTTTGTGTAAAGTGCCGGATTGGGTATATACCAAATCCATATACTGGGCTGCCGAGATGGCTTGTTTCTCCGTGACCAGTCCGCGCATAGCGATATCCCTAGCTATGGGAGGCAAGAATGACTTTGTGAACCAATCAATGAGTAGCTGATCCGGAATGGGTGCCTTGATTAGCCTACGGCGTCGACGCCACTCATGGATGTGATCTGAAATGTGCGTAGAAGTGGTTTGACGCATTGAACGAGGTTAACAGTTCTGTTCCAGTCTCATACCGGATGGGGAGCTGGAAATGGGTTAGAAACTGCATAGCCAAGGTGTTGAAATCGTGGAAAGAGTGTTTTGGCAGCTCGATGTACCATTTTGCTGCCGTGCCGGTAAGCATATGCTGGAAGAGCCGTAGTCGAATGGAATCGTCCATCAATGAGTTGGATGAACACCAAAGATGGAAGGTCATCACGTGGTTCTTAGGGTCTTTCCTGGGCTTAGCATCGAACTTAGGAATGTCCGATGGAAGTTTGGCTGGAATGGGTGGCCAGTGAGGTTCATGCCATATAGGATCGTTAATGAGCCTCGACAAATCGGGTAAATCTAGCGTGGCCAAAAAGAGAAGTTGACGATTGGTCTGCGAGTACGAGTAATAACCGTATGGTGTAGAGAAACCTGGGGGGCCCTGCATAGCATATTGCTACGTGTTATACCCATATGTGTTTCCCGCAGGGTACTGCTGGAAGTTCTGGGGGTAGTAGGCCATCTGGTTAACCGGTTGTGTGTTGGAAGTCATTACCTGACTAGGAATGACTAGGAATCATAGTGGTAACCGGTTGTTGGATATTCTGCTGAGTGGGGATCGTAGGTATGGTACCCTGGGGTTGTTGTGTCCCAGGAATGGTTGCTACTCCTTGTTGGGGAAAGGTTCCCTAGATTTGTTGTGTCCCAGGAATGTTACCACTACTTTGAGTAAGTGGAGGGTTCCCCGCAGCAGGGTTGGGGAGTGGTTGCGACAGTGGTGTCCATGGAATGTTGGTTCCACTTTGTGGGAATTGAAGGGATGTGTTCCATGGAGTTGTTGCAGCTGAAGGATAGGGGAGGCTGAAATTCAAGTTGGGGGGAATCTGAGATTTCCCCCTAGCTTGGTTCTAGTTTCCAAATAATGAGTACCCCCCGCTCTGTGGGATTTGAGATCCCCAAGAAGGAAGCGTGCCTGACGAGGGATGTTGAAGATGAGGCCCGGCTAGGAAACCAGTATAAGGTTGTCCACTGCCAGGTGTGTTATACATACCATACTGAGCAGATGCTATTGGTTGGGAGGGTTGTTGGATGGTGCCGATGGGTTTCCCTCCAGCAGATGGGTTGGATGGCCCTATAGGAGGAGGTTGTTGATTAGGAACGGGGTTCCCAACAAAGGGTTGTCCTCCAGTAGGTTGGGTTGATGGCCCGATGGGAGGCAATTGGTGACTAGGAGCGGGGTTTCCAACAAAGGATTGTCCTCCAGTAGGCTGGGTTGATGGCCCGCCAGGAGATGGTTGGTTGTTGGGATTAAGGGTCGCAGCAGTCGGTTGTCCACCTCCTGAAACGGTGTAGATAGTGGCCAAAGGTGAACCTCCAGTCAATATGGATGATCCAGCGGTATGACTTGGTGTTCTTTCGACACTAGTAAGGTAAGATAGTGTCGATTGGCCAACGATGCCAAAGGTGTCGATTTGTGGAGGGGTTCTTCCATATGTGACGGGCGAGGATGGAGAAAAAACTGGGTTATCCCTCATAGAATGTGTGCCAAACATGGATGATGGCAGCAAATGTGGGGAATTTAACCGAGGGGTATCGGGGGTTTTGTCCATAGCGTGTTCAAAAATAGGAGGACTATCGAAGACTGGGTCTGGGTTCATATCCTGCAAAAGGTTTTCGGGGTCCGGCGGGAACAGAGGTATAGTAACGTCTGAAGGTCCGGAGCCGTCTGCATAAGAGTGATGAAACTCTGTGCTAGACGAAACGTTGGGAGCCCGATAGTCAGGAGGACGGGTAGCAGGGGGGTATCTAGAAGCCGATGAGAGCATTTGCTTTGTATCACATTTGAACTGTGCCAACGCTAACGGCGAATTAGCTAGACTAACCATACTAGACTGAATGGAGGCCATGATCTCATGTCATGAAGGGAGGTTAGGGAGAGATATGGTACGAGGTATGTTGCTGGAAGAACCGGTTTCCTGTGGATGAACACTGGATGGCGTCGTGGTAACAGGCGGAGGTTCCGCATGGGAAGTGATAAAGCCATAGTCAGGTTCAAAAGGTGTATCAGGAAGTTGGGTTTCTTCGATAACTTTGACGTACCCGCCTGGGACTGGAATCAATCCAGATATATCCTGGTCGGATCCTTTGGTGGTGCCAATAGATCCTTCCGTGTCATCGTAGAAATTTTCTGGTGAAATGGAAGTGTTGACATCGGGGAGGAGGATGGCCTCTGGTCTAGTATCTTGGGCTGTACTAGATTCAGCCGCTGTAATGTTGTCCACTGTGGCAGATATATCTAGAATAAAAGTGGGTGAAGTGATAGTGAGAGTCTCAGATGTACTAGTGGTTGCAGAAACTGCAAGAGGTTCTAAGACCGTGCTGTGAGTAACGGTTACAGGCAGAACTGAAGATGTAGTGCGTATCGGCGGTGGAATGTTCCCTCGACCAGCAACGCGGACAAGAGGGGCGGGAATACATGATGCAGGTGGACCGAAGGTCCGTGGCGGTGGTGGTGGTGGTGGTGGTGGTGGAGGGATTTTTCCCTGTACTCTTCGTGATCTCCGTGGTGGTTCTGACATAATGGTAGGAATATGGAATCTGGGGCAGTCTCGTAACAAAGAACTCAAAAAATATAATGCAGCCGAGTGTGCAAAAGAGGAGCTAGAAAAAGCAAGGCTCGCAGGCCAAAAAAGCAAGCTCTAAAATCTATACTGAGACCGGCGTCCGAGTAAGCGAGCTAAGAAAAACAATGGACAGAATTCCAACAAGCAGTCACTAAAAAGAAAAATGACCCTCTACTAAGATGAGATAACAAGCAAACTCCTAACTAAGAGCTGGAGACCTCAACAAGTTGTATCCTTCGCAAGGTGATGAAATCCAAGTCAAACAATACAACGTGAGAGACCAATATGAGAAGGATATCCCTCTACCGAAAGGGATCCTGGGTAAAAGAGCCCTAGTAGAAGAGTTACTAAGCTACCTCATTCATGACACGTTGGAAAAGGTTTTCGGTGCTTCTGCCTTATCACCCTTGCATTACTGTGAATACAAGGAAGACAAGGATCGATGTTGCCTTAGGGCTAAGTGGAGTGCGGCATTCCACAGAGTCCGTCCAGTTCTCGATCTCGCGGTGGTTTAACCTTTGAAAGTTAAAAAAAGTCAGGAGGCCCATCCACAAACTGGTCTATGACTGTGTCAATAAATACTAGAGGATTTTAGTTCCCTAGAGGACAACAGCTATGTCTCAGATGAAAATGACAAGGGGGAATTATTTTGATGCCTATCCCCAGTGTCCTACTGTCACGTCC
This sequence comes from Larix kaempferi, assembly GCA_027924585.1. Lineage (NCBI taxonomy): Eukaryota > Viridiplantae > Streptophyta > Pinopsida > Pinales > Pinaceae > Larix > Larix kaempferi. The sequence goes on from BSBM01000361.1 coordinate 12,666,820, forward strand.
CCATTTTGACCCCCTTTGTATTAAATTGTAAATGATGTAAATATGGTAGTTTAATCATGGTGAGGAGCTCAAGGCCAAGGCCCCACCGTTGATTTAGCATTTTGTATCGGCAATTAAAATAGATGCCTATGGTTCTTGTGCGAGATGGGCACAATGTAAATAAGACACCATGTAAATACGAATTTTAAATGGAAAAACCCACAACCGGCTATGCAATGCAACAAAAGAGATGGGGGCATGAATCTACAAGGAAAAGGGAGGGAAATTATTCAAACCCTTGAGCCAATGGTGTTAATCCATGTGTCAATGGGGAAATCCATAAATCACTAAATACCCATTTTGTCTCATGCACCCAATCATTTAATTCTTCCAAGAAATTGGTTAAGGCAGTTAATGCCTTGGAAATGAAGAAGTATGGCAGCCAATTTCGTGCATGGGCAAGCCATCAACCTGGAAATTCGTGTTTTGTCTCCTTGGGAAAGAAAACACCCACGAAATGGTGCCCAAAGCCATGGGGAATGGGCAGTCTTCACTCATTCACGTAGTTGGAGCTAGCTGGGTCTTTCCCTACACGTTTTTCATCCAAATCCTGCATTTTTCCATGCCTGGGAGTTCGTTTTTGCATATGCAGTAGCCTGGGAGAGAAGGGCCACGTTTTGGGGACAGTATGGAGGTCGTTTTTGCCCCTGAATGTCCAGGGACATTTTTCTAAAAACGGATTGGGATTCCTGGGTTGTTCACCAACTTCCCATTTCGTTTTTATGGGTTCCCACGTTTTTCTGAGTTAGCTGAAAACCCCATCTCATGCACCTCACTGTAAAACGTTTATTCCTGCCCCATAATTGTGTTCTGCTGTTGTGTGCATCCTCATTTTGGTTTGAACTTGTGAATTGAAGTTTTGGAGTGGTAGTGGACAGAGGTAGCTTGATAAACCTAGTGGGGGAGACAACCTCTCAAGAAGATCAAGAGGGCTTTGGTTACTCTTCTATGCATACCCTGAGAGCACTAGATAGGGAAGGTATGGCTTGAGGGACTGTATAGCAGAGAAAAGAATACTTCCTTGTGCTGGGTGTGTAGGTATTGTGAGTGCCAAGATAGATAGATCTTGCAAGGTTATCCCTGGCTCTGTGCTGGAGCTCACTAGCTTAGCAACTCTTCCTTTCCATCTCCTAGCAGCCTGATAAACCCAATTGTAGATTGGCTTGGCTCATTTTGGGTGTATGCTTGGCTATGTGTGAGTCTGCTGTTCCCTGGTTCCTTGTAGAGATCATGCCCAGCTTGGGGGTGGTAGTGGTGCTGAGAGATTGAGGAGCACACTGGCCTACGGTTGGGTGGAACGTTGCAGTTGCATAGCCAGTTGTGTGGGACTACTTTCGCATAAGATAAGTATTCTCATGTGTTAAATTTGCAATTATCATTTGATGAATATCATGAATGTAGGTGGATGTGTTAAATGAATTTACTTCTGCTGTGATTTTCTTAAAATCATACATTTCCATATGTCTCTGTTATATTCTGTGAATGCTTATGGTTGAAAGTTTCATGGGGCTAGACGCCCAGTTCAGCATCACGTCTGTTGTGCACTTTCACATGTATATTTTCAATTAAATTTGAATGTTTGTTTATAATGTATGGGGCTGGATGCCCGATTTAACCTCACGATCCTCTCCATCTATCTAATGGAATGGGAGGGGACGTGACACCTACTTAACTACCAAATTCTTTTGATTTCCTCAAGTGAGGTTAATGTTGGTTTAGTTAGGGAGATTAATTTTAGTGTAATGCCCCATATATTGATAGTGCTTAATTAAAAACTCTAATGTGAATTAGCTTAGCATTGTATTTGCTTATTATCTGTTTGACAAAGATAGATTGATTAAGATGATTGTTATGTACACATGTGGACTCCAGTGAGGTTGTATGGTAAATGGAATTTACTATTTAATTTATTAATGGCAATGGATATGTTACTTCATATTGAACATACAAATTGAATATAGCATATCCATACGAGGAATGCTAATTTAGTTGTTTGCAAAAGTACTTACATGATTATTTGTAAATGTTATATTAGTGATATGGATTAACACTTGAAAGAGTTGGGTATGGATATATATATGTTTCATGTTAATTATGAACTATTCCACATGTTGATTGGCTATGAGATAGGCGGATTCCTATATTGCAAAGGGGCACGAGATGTATTGAACATCATGAGTATAATGATGTTATATCAAATTTCACGCTATTTAATTGTGAATTCCAATATTTCTATGACTTGTGGGTGAGTGTGAGTTTTGGCAGGAATTGTGATTTGCCCAAAGTGGTTTTTCAATGACGGGACCCCTTAGATCAGTGATGGCATAGTATGGTTGATGTAGGGTGTTGACCCTAGTACTATTAGGAGGGGTGGAGGCATTTCCTACCATCGAACATCCGAAACCCAGAGTCGTGGGAGGGCTGTGCTGAGTATGCTCCCGTGGATGTGTGATGACGACTAGTGGGTGCCTGCTGGGGAAGCTTGGTTGATGTGGTCGATCGACACTTCCACTTACGGGTTATATACATGGTCATACGCGTAGTCGAGATTCCATGGTATATTCCAGCAGAGGATGGGATGGTGAGGTCAGGAGATGGAAGTAGTGGTGATTAGGGGGTTGGAGTACTGATGGGATGGATGGGACCAATGATGGATTGGATGGTGTTCTTGATTTTTATTAACTACCGTGATTATATGCTGGATTTCATCACTATGTTTATTTAATTAAATGTCTTATTGCTTCTGTATGAATGATTATGAATGATGAATGATGCATTGTTTAATTGTTCTTCTATGTGTTGTTTGTGATCATGTAATAATGATCTATTAGGAGAATTAAATGTGATCATTAGTACCCACGCTTACGACGTGTGCACTGGCCATGCATACACCAATTCGTGAGTACAATACTATGATTGGTCGATCGATGAATAAATTAATATGGTTATATTATCTAATAGTAGCTTGGTTGATGAATTGTTGAAAGTATCACTTGTGAGTTGAAAGTATGAGTTTGTTGACTTGTTTAATATGTTTTAGATTTATATAAATTGATTGGATTATTGAAATACATATAATATTATATACAAATAATATAAATTATTTCATAGTATAATATAGTATATGAAAATATCTTATTTGACTTATGTATGAGAGGATAATATAAATAAATGAATAGATAGGATTGCATAAGTTTTTAGAAAAGAGTTGTCATAGTTGCATTTAATGTAGAAGTATGACAAGTGAGACTTTGCAACCATGTGTAATAATATTTTATTAATTTAGATTAAATTGCTATTTTTTTTAGAAAATGAATTTATTAAATGTTGACTATTATTTTGGAATTTATTGATGGATGAGAAGGAGTTTTGATATAAATATGAGACTAGAGATTGGAAGGAGGGAGTCTTTTCTCTTGAAGGATATTTTGGTAAGAGTTTTGATAGGAAGAGGTATTTTGGATAATTTGGGGTATGAGAAGTTGGGAAGAGTTGGAAGAGTTTGAGAACTCTTGGAAGATTTGATACATAGCCTATTAGTGCATCATTGTTCTGTTCTTTGGGGGTCTCGGGAACGGAGGGCCAGGAGGCCATTTGGATGGGACCGTTCAATGGTTTCCTGGGGCTAGGGGGCCGGCTAGGCCCCTAGTTGGCTGGGAGGTAAAACCGTGGTCCCGCTTTTGGGCAATGAAGATGGAAGCAACTCGAGTGGAAGAGGGAAGCTTGCTCAGTTTGGACTCCATCACCATTCTTATAACGAGGTATTTTTCTTGTGATTTTAAATTGTTTATATGTTGTTGTAAAATTATCATATGATGCTATTGCTACATGATTTATGATGTTAATTTATGTTGTGTGAATCACCAATGAAGTTTTAAAAATTCTAAGTTATTTGATGTTATTGCAAAATGCTTATATGTCCTTTATATGTTGTTATGGTTACACGTTGATTAAATGCTGCTTAGTCACAAAATCTATGTTTAATTAGATTAAAATTTATAATGCCAATGGAGGCATTACACATGGTATCAGAGCTCTTGGTTCAAAAAATGGAACTTGAAGGGCTTGCATCAACTTGAAGAGGAATAAATGTGAAATATGAATTTCCATTGTAAATGAAGACGTAAACTTAAATTGTTTTGGGTATGTTAATATTTACGGGTTCTAAGTACTCTTAAGCCTGTAAATTTTTTAGTTTTATGCAAACAGAGAATAAATATTTATGGATTCTCAGTACTAAGTCTCTAAAACTGTTTGGTATATTCTCCATTATGAGGTAAGAGTTGGAACGGAATAACAAGGTTTACTTGTGTTTGAAATGTTGACGGGTTATTGATACTGATAAGCCTACGGGACATAGAAAAACTCCTTATGGGTTCTGTAGACAAAGTACTTAAACTTTTGGTTATATGTATTTGTGAAGTCTGAGTATACCCACAAACATATACAGCAACATTCTTCACGGTGAAATCAGAGTTGGATCAAACCGACAAGGCTTATGTGTGTAATATTTAAGGATTCTCAATATTGATAAACATGAGTTTCCTACGAGAAGTAGTGGAAAATCTTCAATAAAACAGAATCTCATGGTCTGCAATAGTCTTCAATGAATGCTCTCTAATACCAATAAACCTTCTGTTGCACTAAGAGTAGATGGAATGAATGTTTTGAATTTCTATGAGTCTTCTAATCTCATCATTGCTATTGCCAGTGGCTTCAGCACCAACCACCTAATATTTGAAGTTGCTGTGAAGCAAGCCTAGCGCAGATGGTTAGCAGGGGCTGCCTGGCGCAGATGGCTAGCAGGGGTTGCAAAAAAACGTCGCAGCCGCCTCCTGGGTTAGCGTCTGCTGCATTGTGCTTAGTTCTGCTCGCATTATTGCCGATACATTAAAAATAAAAATAAATAAAACTCTCTTGATAAGTAAATCAATCTTCGGAAACTGTCTCTGAATCTCTGTTAACTTAGCAAAATAAATTTTGATTGAGAGACTTCAAATTCAATCATACAGTCTTTGATTTCTAACATCCCAATAAGCTTCCGGTGCAATTAAATTTAACTCGTGCCATCTTTGACACTCCCGCCAGGGTTTCCATCATTCCCATATATATCTTTTCATTTGATGATGATTCCCATGCGGTCTAGAGTTTGATATAACTCCAACGATTGTCTCCCACTGTGGAAAATTGCAAAGATCCTTTAGCTGTGCTTGACTGCTTTATTTCATGGTTTTAGAAAGGGAAAAATCTCGAAAATTATATTTGTAACCTATTCTTTTAGTCTTCAGCGAAAAGGGCATTACCCTCCTTGCTTATGGGTAGTAAGACCTGAGGGCCCAACAACCTTGAAAAGTCGTAATGCTCTTAACTGTGAGGATTTTATAGGAAAATAATTTATGAAAGTAAGCTAAAGAGAGGCGCATCTTAAGTTTAATTCCCCTAATTTTTCATTGGTGTGAATATTTCTTTTAAGTATGCAGGTAAACCATTAGTGGAGTGGTCTCTCATAAGAGAATCGAAAGCATACACTGGTCAATTTGAGTATATAAATTTGTGAAATCCTTAGAGTAGTCGCTAAGGATCGTTCATATTTACACAAATGATACAGTATTTTAGGAAAAATTCGTTAGATCATTTAAACAAAGAAATGAACTTACAAACTTCCCGAATGAGGATTACAACAGGCGAAGCCCAATCCGTGATAATATCATAAAATATAAAAAAATAAAAATTGTTTAAAAGAGCCTAAACTCCAACGTATAGATAAACTATAGATTAGCATAGTCTTTTGTGAACTACTTAGAGCTAAACGCAACCATGCAAAAGGGATCGAGATGATAGAATAGTCACCGCCATCTGGTCTTTGCCTCTCCAAAAGAAAATGGTGGAAAAATTGAATGATTGTTGTTTTCGGAGCAGTAACGAACCACATGAAAAGCATATATGATATTGTTACATATGGTGTCATGAGGCTGCGTGTTGTAGTCCGCAGTAGTCTAAATGGCAGCCTGATTGATTCCTTTTCATGCCATAAGGAAAGCAAGCTTTGCAAGTTACGAGTCAAGTGTTGTGTGCGGGTTGTTGAACCAAAAGGTAAAGAGCAGACTTTTGGGGTCCTGAGCAAAAAATGGTAGGGAAACGGATAGTTCCCGGTATTGCTTATATAATATACTAAATCATTACACATGGTATCATTAGTCTATCTGTATGCTAAGTGTAGATGGGACCGGTAGGGTTCGAAAAATACCAATGTTTCCACGCTTGGCAGCTCTTAAAATCATAAAATCATGAGGACTGCACCCTATGAACAATAAAAAAGGGGAAGAAATACACCGACTATCCAGAATGAAACCGACTGTAAAAGAAATAGAAGCATTAAGGTGAACTGTTGTAGCTGCAATGCAACGATTGATGTTGCCATCAAATCATATAAATGCTAGGATGAACACGTTTGACAAATGCGTTTAAATTGCATTCACTAAGTCCAGTAACTCATGAAATGAAGTGAAATATTTATGGGTCAGGGTTATTAAATAGTATCTCATGGATTTCCAAATGAATGTGGATTATACCGCTGTCCCTCAGGAGTCAGCAACTTAACGTTTGCAGCTTTCATGATAAGCATACCATCAATTCCACACAGCACATTAACGGTCTAATCGTTTGTAGACAATAAATGCAAACATAATGCTCGATTGCAACTTGAATGCTTCTCGAATCTCGATGGCTTTGAGTTGCATTAGTTGACTAAATGACACATTTGAATGATTTGTACATTTACAATCACAAATTGATGGATGTCGAGTCTCCATGACTACACGTAACATATTTTTGCGTGCATATGACGTGAAGTGGCACAACTTGGAAGGAAGGGTATTATTAATGAATTTAAAAGCCAACAATATTTTGATGTCTTGCTAGTTGCTATGACTACGCTTAGAAAGTCGGCTGAAAAAAAGACTATGCTCAGAAAGGCTCCTATCACACGTTTCTTAAGTACGGTACCTTTTTGAATAAATAATCTTGGATGGAGTGAAATGAATTATAATGACTTGACTGAATCAAAACTTTTAAATCCTAGATTGGCTTGAAATAAATTGTTTCGTTCCGATAGTATATCCAAGCAGTGGTGGATAGTACAGTCAGTATTTGAACTAGGCATCATTTCAAGTTGACTACGCCATACTTCATTAAATGATGTAGATTCATTTCTGTCTTCTTTAGACTATGAGCTGCCCACTTTATAATTTAAAAGTTCCTAAAGTTTCCTATACTAGTACGCGCCTCGTGGTGGGATATGACTCCTAGTCATAGGAATCACCTCAATCCTTAGATCACATTTCATATAATGTTATTTCAAGACAATTCATATTACTAAACTATATTACAATTCATATTACTAAACTATATTACAATTCATATTACTAAACTTTTGTTTTCACATGAAAAAATCTATACTTTATTGAAAGTAAAATTCATATTACTAAACTATATTAGCGTGGTGGCATTATAGTATTATTAATAATACAAAGTATTTTTTTTAAAGTTTAAATAAGGTTTTTGGGTTAGATACACAAGTCTTTTCCTTAATCCAATTCGAATCCTCACTTAGAGTTACTATGGAGTCCAAGTGCCAAGATAAGCATCGAGCAGTAAGGTGAATACCTACAGAGAAACCAATGGGTCCATGTTTAAATGAGGTAATGTTTTTTTTGGTGTATATATGAGTAATTATGGTTTCTCTTTTATAATGAAGTGTTGGTTTCATCAGTTGGTATTGCTTATTAATATATGCACCTGAGTTACACTTCATTTGCCTCTGATACTAAGTGGACCAGAGATCTAGTGATACTTAACCGGTTTCATTTTACTTTTTGTATTGTTAGTATTATGGTATCCTTCACTCTTCCAGAGTGTTCTTGAAATTTCTGAGAAATCGTATGATATCTTCAGTTCACATGATTTTGAATGATATTAAGATATTTAGATAATAAATCATCACAACCCTACAATTTACTACATCACACCAAACTATATCCCTTTAATCACGACTATTTTATGCTATCATTTTCTATGTTCAATTGGGAATATCTAATATGGTGCAAGTTGCTTTAGTAGGAGCGTAGACCATGGTACCTCGATATAAAAATAAAAATTCATAGATAAAATTTGACAACGCTTTCAATCTATGGTACAATAAAATAAAAATTCATAGATAAAATTTGACAACGCTTTCAATCTATAGTACAATAAACTGATGGGAATCACCTATAATTAGTTTCAGTTCCCAAAGTTATTATTAATCAGCAATGGATAAAATTATAAGCTACAAGGGATAATAGTTTACACCACATTGATTATGGGAGGAGGGGGCAGAATTGATGTAAATCCTTGCCATTCATCTTAATTGAACAAGAGGTCAATGCCAATAGTGAAGATGTGGAAAAAAAAAGGGAATAAAAAAATGCAAATAGAAGGTTAAGTTATGATACACAAAAATAAAAAGTATAATAATAGATTTACAAAAGAAGAATGATATATATATATATATATATATAAGGGTTAAATTAAAAAGAGGCAACATAATGGAGGAAGTATAAATATATAATAAAGGTAACAAACATAAATGGAAAAATATTAAAATAATATAATAAAAAAAATTATTAAGTAAATATAATAGTATGTAATCCCTAGCAATAGAATGGAGTGAATTAAACTGAATTATAATTGTGAATGTGATAAAGATTACAAAACCATGCATTATAAAGAAGAGGGGATAATGTGGTGAATAAAAAAATAAAATAAAATAAAAAATAAATAAAAATAAAAATGAGATAATATAAGTTAAAAGTAGTGATACATAAATGAGATAATATAGTGCATACATTAAGAAGAAATAAATTTAGGAAGTAAAATAAATAAGTATATAGTAAATAAATAAATATAAGAGCATATATATATGAAAAAAAAATGATGACAAGTTTAAACAAACTCTCTTTAAATAATTTTAACAAGTGAATGTAATTGGTAGTACCTACACATAAGTGATATTAATCATAATAAATGTTTGGTTTGCCCAATAAATGAAATGACTTAGGAATCAAATAATTATAACATGTCAAGGTTTAAATATTTGAATGTTCCTTGTAATTAAGGGTTTTGGTCTTCTATGTGAGAAGGTATCAGTGTAAGCTTAGACCCTTGATGGATGCCTCTAGGCTTGATAGATCCACGTTTAGGATGGATCTATGCTGGTGTAATTAAATTACATCTCATAATTAGATAACAAACTCATAATCAAATAACAAGGTTGTAAAGAGGTGGGTGTGATTATAGGTAGTAATGTAGTAAAGGAATTACAAATAGATCATAAAGATGAAAACAAGGTAACAATCACATCTTTATTATTATTTAAATATTTATCTTCACTAGTATATAATATATAAGTTGATATGTGAAGCTTGAATAATAAGTAAATGTATATTAAATTTAAGGTTCAACTTCTCATACTGCACAATGTGGAAGGGTTGTATGAAAATGTTAACAAATCTAGTGATTCCAAATATAAAATAAATACTGATTTATTTATTAATTATGTACCACAAATAATATAAAGGTTAGATGTATATCATTACATAATTAATAACATGTAAATGTCAATATGAAGCATGTGGCATTAAATAATATTTATGTGGGACAAAATTCATGGAAATTTTAGTCAATTAAGCAGAGGCATGTGAATAATAGCACAACCACATGAGTAACAATAATTTATTTAAGTAGAATTATAGTGAGAACTACGTAACAATATGAGTATAAGTAATGAATGTCCTCATAGAAATTGTAAGGAATGATAATGGTCTATGTGACCTAGGAAATTTCCTTTACAAAATTGTGTATGAATGACCGAGTGGTTAAAATAAAGATTGATACAAAGACATGCATAATGAGTGCAAAAGCTATATTATTCACCTAGAAGACATGTATATAAATATCCTAACTTGAAAATGAAATGTTGAGGGAAAGCAAATAAGGGTGTAATAATTACCAAGTACGAATTATGGATTGTAGTAATGAACCCCTATAAGAAATTGATTCTCGAACAATTATGCATCATGTAATAGTCGTGTTGGCAAGGGGAATGCTCTTCATTAACTACAACAAAGAAGACCCTAGATCTCACATTGACCATGTTTGGATCTAAGCATATCAGGTAATAAGTAAACGAGGTCAATAGTAATGACCGTGAAACCAATAAGCATATATATATTCTTAGACAATACTTAATAAAATTTTAGTAAATATTCCTAATTGGAGGAAATTGTGGCATGCCAATCCCTTGATGGGTGGTGAACATATAACACCAATCAAGATGTAGTGATAATTAAAATTAAAGTATAAATTGACTATAATTAATAAGACTTGAAATAATGGGATAAGGTCATGAATAGTCGACTCACGAATGAGTTATACTTTAAAATCAGAATTAGGAGAGGGGATCATAAAGGGAAACATGTCTTGCATTAACCAAGTTATGAGTAGACGAAGATTAACTTCCCATGGGGATCATATTCGAGCAATGCCTTGGGCTTGATAGAAAATTTATTTTGCCCATGTTAAGGTATGAGGAGGTTAGTTATGGGGGAACATGTGTATTTTACCCAAACCATTGAATAAGTAAGTAGGATGAGTATGTGTATAGCATTTATAAGTCATATGCATCATGGTGGGTATACATATCCAATCAATTGCATTAAGTCAAGAAGCTCCCTTCACATTGTGAAAATAGACTAAGGTATTGTTGATAATGTGGAAGCCTTGTCATATAACTTATAGCTATATGATGTACCTATGTATTTATGTAGGTCGAGATTCATGATGTTCATGAGTTGATCACACCATTACACAAATTAGTTAAAACTATAAGGCTGGAAATGATCTATGCGTTAAAATTGAAATCATAAGTATTTTGTGGATAACGTGAGACTCACGTGTAAGAGATGTCCTTTCGCAAATGTTAATTGATAAAGTGTACTTGGAAGATAGATATAGCACTACTAAGTTATTATATAGTAATTCATTAAAATACCATGGAAATTTGGATATCATTAAAGTTATTAATGAGGAAGTAAATGTTGTTTATTAGAAAATATTCAATGAAGCTAAGAATCAATAAATTAGTCATAAAAATACACCTTGAACCTAAGGAAATGCGATAGGGGAGACAAGGTATTCTTATGAACTATGATATAGAAAATAACAGAAGATTATGATTATATGTTAACTAACTAGGACTAAATGAATTGATAAACCTTGATGAAGTTAGATAAATTTTGTATATAAACATGTAAAGCGTAACTTGATAACACATCCTATGTGATGGAAGATGTAAAACTATATAATAACGACATGTTGATCATGTGAAGGTCTCATGGGACTAGCATGACTAAGGTATTTTAGTTGGAAAGAAAAGATATATGGTGTTGATATTTTTCTTAAAATTCTGAATGACCATAACTTCGGGACGAAGTTTCTTGAAGGGTGGGTGTATGTAATGCCCCATATATTGATAGTCATTAATTAAAAACTCTAATGTGAATTAGCTTAGCATTGTATTTGCTTATTATCTGTTTGACGAAGATAGATCGATTAAGATGATTGTTATGTGCACATGTGGACTCCAGTGAGGTTGTATGGTAAATGGAATTTACTATTTAATTTATTAATGGCAATGGATATGTTACTTCATATTTAACATACAAATTGAATATAGCATATCCATATGAAGAATGTTAATTTAGTTGTTTGCAAAAGTACTTACATGATTATTTGTAAATGTTGTATTAGTGATATGGATTAACACTTGAAAGAGTTGGGTATGGATATATATATGTTTCATGTTAATGATGAACTATTCCACATGTTGATTGGCTATGAGATAGGCGGATTCCTATATGATGTATTGAACATCATGAGTATAATGATGTTATATCAAATTTCATACTATTTAATTGTGAATTTCTATATTTCTATGACTTGTGGGTGAGTGTGAGTTTTGACAGGAATTGTGACTTGCCCAAAGTGGTTTTTCAATGACGGGACCCCTTAGATCAGTGATGGCATAGTATGGTTGATGTAGGGCGTTGACCCTAGTACTATTAGGAGGGGTGGAGGCATTTCCCACCATCGAACCTCCGAAACCTAGAGTTGTGGGAGGGATGTGCTGAGTACGCTCCCGTGGATGTGTGATGACGACTAGTGGGTGCCTGCTGGGGAAGCTTGGTTGATGTGGTCGATCGACACTTCCACTTACGGGTTATATACATGGTCATACGCGCAGTCGAGATTCCATGGTATGTTCCAGCAGAGGATGGGATGGTGAGGTCAGGAGATGGAAGTAGTGGTGATTAGGGGGTTGGAGTACTGATGGGATGGATGGGACCAATGATGGATTGGATGGTGTTCTTGATTTTTATTAACTATCGTGATTATATGCTTGATTTCATCACTATGTTTATTTAATTAAATGTCTTATTGCTTCTGTATGAATGATTATGAATGATGAATGATGCATTGTTTAATTGTTCTTCTATGTTTTGTTTGTGATCATGTAATAATGATCTATTAGGAGCATTAAATGTGATTATTAGTACCCACACTTACGACGTGTGCACTGGCCATGCATACGCCAATTCGTGAGTACAATACTATGATTGGTCGATCGATGCATAAATTAATATGGTTATATTATCTAATAGTAGCTTGGTTGATGAATTGTTGAAAGTATCACTTGTGAGTTGAAAGTATGAGTTTGTTGACTTGTTTAATATGTTTTAGATTTATATAAATTGATTGGATTATTGAAATACATATAATATTATATACAAATAATATAAATTATTTCATAGTATAATATAGTATATGAAAATATCTTATTTGACTTATGTATGAGAGGATAATATAAATAAATGAATAGATAGGATTGCAGAAGTTTTTAGAAAAGAGTTGTCATAGTTGCATTTAATGTAGAAGTATGACAAGTGAGACTTTGCAACCATGTGTAATAATATTTTATTAATTTAGATTAAATTGCTATTTTTTTTAGAAAATGAATTTATTAAATGTTGACTATTATTTTGGAATTTATTGATGGACGAGGAGGAGTTTTGATATAAATATGAGACATGAGATTGGAAGGAGGGAGTCTTTTCTCTTGAAGGATATTTTGGTAAGAGTTTTGATAGGAAGAGGTATTTTGGATAATTTGGGGTATGAGAAGTTGGGAAGAGTTGGAAGAGTTTGAGAACTCTTGGAAGATTTGATACATAGCCTACTAGTGCATCATTGTTCTGTTCTTTGGGGGTCTCGGGAATGGAGGGCCAGGAGGCCATTTGGATGGGACCGTTCAATGGTTTCCTGGGGCTAGGGGGCCGGCTAGGATGGATGCCTCTAGGCTTGATAGATCCACGTTTAGGATGGATCTATGCTGGTGTAATTAAATTACAACTCATAATTAGATAACAAACTCATAATCAAATAACAAGGTTGTAAAGAGGTGGGTGTGATTATAGGTAGTAATGTAGTAAAGGAATTACAAATAGATCATAAAGATGAAAACAAGGTAACAACCACATCTTTATTATTATTTAAAAATTTATCTTCACTAGTATATAATATATAAGTCGATATGTGAAGCTTGAATAATAAGTAAATGTATATTAAATTTAAGGTTCAACTTCTCATACTGCACAATGTGGAAGGGTTGTATGAGAATGTTAACAAATCTAGTGATTCCAAATATAAAATAAATACTGATTTATTTATTAATTATGTACCACAAATAATATAAAGGTTAGATGTATATCCTTACATAATTAATAACATGTAAATGTCAATATGAAGCATGTGGCATTAAATAATATTTATGTGGGACAAAATTCATGGAAATTTTAGTCAATTAAGCAGAGGCATGTGAATAATAGCACAACCACATGAGTAACAATAATTTATTTAAGTAGAATTATAGTGAGAACTACGTAACAATATGAGTATAAGTAATGAATGTCCTCATAGAAATTGTAAGGAATGATAACGGTCTATGTGACTAAGGAAATTTCCTTTACAAAATTGTGTATGAATGACCGAGTGGTTAAAATAAAGATTGATACAAAGACATGCATAATGAGTGCAAAAGCTATATTATTCACCTATAAGACATGTATATAAATATCCTAACTTGAAAATGAAATGTTGAGGGAAAGCAAATAAGGGTGTAATAATTACCAAGTACGAATTATGGATTGTAGTAATGAACCCCTATAAGAAATTGATTCTCGAACAATTATGCATCATGTAATAGTCGTGTTGGCAAGGGGAATGCTCTTCATTAGCTACAACAAAGAAGACCCTAGATCTCACATTGACCATGTTTGGATCTAAGCATATCAGGTAATAAGTAAACGAGGTCAATAGTAATGACCGTGAAACCAATAAGCATATATATATTCTTAGACAATACTTAATAAAATTTTAGTAAATATTCCTAATTGGAGGAAATTGTGGCATGCCAATCCCTTGATGGGTGGTGAACATATAACACCAATCAAGATGTAGTGATAGTTAAAATTAAAGTATAAATTGACTATAATTAATAAGACTTGAAATAATGGGATAAGGTCATGAATAGTCGACTCACGAATGAGTTATACTTTAAAATCAGAATTAGGAGAGGGGATCATAAAGGGAAACATGTCTTGCATTAACCAGGTTATGAGTAGACGAAGATTAACTTCCTATGGGGATCATATTCGAGCAATGCCTTGGGCTTGATAGAAAATTTATTTTGCCCACGTTAAGGTATGAGGAGGTTAGTTATGGGGGAACATGTGTATTTTACCCAAACCATTGAATAAGTAAGTAGGATGAGTATGTGTATAGCATTTATAAGTCATATGCATCATGGTGGGTATACATATCCAATCAATTGCATTATGTAAAGAAGCTCCCTTCACATTGTGAAAATAGACTAAGGTATTGTTGATAATGTGGAAGCCTTGTCATATAACTTATAGCTATATGATGTACCTATGTATTTATGTAGGTCGAGATTCATGATGTTCATGAGTTGATCACACTATTACACAAATTAGTTAAAACTATAAGGTTGGAAATGATCTATGCGTTAAAATTGAAATCATAAGTATTTTGTGGATAACGTGAGACTCATGTGTAAGAGATGTCCTTTCGCAAATGTTAATTGATAAAGTGTACTTGGAAGATAGATATAGCACTACTAAGTTATTATATAGTAATTCATTAAAATACTGTGGAAATTTGGATATCATTAAAATTATTAATGAGGAAGTAAATGGTGTTTATTACAAAATATTCAATGAAGCTAAGAATCAATAAATTAGTCATAAAAATACACCTTGAACCTAAGGAAATGCGATAGGGGAGACAAGGTATTCTTATGAACTATGATATAGAAAATAACAGAAGATTATGAATATATGTTAACTAACTAGGACTAAATGAATTGATAAACCTTGATGAAGTTAGATAAATTGTGTATATAAACATGTAAAGCGTAACTTGATAACACATCCTATGTGATGGAAGATGTAAAACTATATAATAACGACATGTTGATCATGTGAAGGTCTCATGGGACTAGCATGGCTAAGGTATTTTAGTTGTTAAGAAAAGATATATGGTGTTGATATTTTTCTTAAAATTCTGAATGACCATAACTTCGGGACGAAGTTTCTTGAAGGGTGGGTGTATGTAATGCCCCATATATTGATAGTCATTAATTAAAAACTCTAATGTGAATTAGCTTAGCATTGTATTTGCTTATTATCTGTTTGACGAAGATAGATCAATTAAGATGATTGTTATGTGCACATGTGGACTCCAATGAGGTTGTATGGTAAATGGAATTTACTATTTAATTTATTAATGGCAATGGATATGTTACTTCATATTGAACATACAAATTGAATATAGCATATCCATACGAGGAATGCTAATTTAGTTGTTTGCAAAAGTACTTACATGATTATTTGTAAATGTTGTATTAGTGATATGGATTAACACTTGAAAGAGTTGGGTATGGATATATATATGTTTCATGTTAATGATGAGCTATTCCACATGTTGATTGGCTATGAGATAGGCGGATTCCTATATTGCAAAGGGGCACGGGATGTATTGAACATCATGAGTATAATGATGTTATATCAAATTTCATGCTATTTAATTGTGAATTCCAATATTTCTATGACTTGTGGGTGAGTGTGAGTTTTGACAGGAATTGTGACTTGCCCAAAGTGGTTTTTCAATGACGGGACCCCTTAGATCAGTGATGGCATAGTATGGTTGATGTAGGGCGTTGACCCTAGTACTATTAGGAGGGGTGGAGGCATTTCTCACCATCGAACCTCCGAAATCCAGAGTCGTGGGAGGGCTGTGCTGAGTACGCTCGCGTGGATGTGTGATGACGACTAGTGGGTGCCTGCTGGGGAAGCTTGGTTGATGTGGTCGATCGACACTTCCACTTACGGGTTATATACATGGTCATACGCGCAGTCGAGATTCCATGGTATATTCTAGCAGAGGATGGGATGGTGAGGTCAGGAGATGGAAGTAGTGGTGATTAGGGGGTTGGAGTACTGATGGGATGGATGGGACCAATGATGGATTGGATGGTGTTCTTGATTTTTATTAACTATCATGATTATATGCTGGATTTCATCACTATGTTTATTTAATTAAATGTCTTATTGCTTCTGTATGAATGATTATGAATGATGAATGATGCATTGTTTAATTGTTCTTCTATGTGTTGTTTGTGATCATGTAATAATGATCTATTAGGAGCATTAATGTGATTATTAGTACCCAAGCTTACGACGTGTGCACTGGCCATGCATACGCCAATTCGTGAGTACAATACTATGATTGGTCGATCGATGAATAAATTAATATGGTTATATTATCTAATAGTAGCTTGGTTGATGAATTGTTGAAAGTATCACCTGTGAGTTGAAAGTATGAGTTTGTTGACTTGTTTAATATGTTTTAGATTTATATAAATTGATTGGATTATTGAAATACATATAATATTATATAGAAATAATATAAATTATTTCATAGTATAATATAGTATATGAAAATATCTTATTTGACTTATGTATGAGAGGATAATTTAAATAAATGAATAGATAGGATTGCAGAAGTTTTTAGAAAAGAGTTGTCATAGTTGCATTTAATGTAGAAGTATGACAAGTGAGACTTTGCAACCATGCGTAATAATATTTTATTAATTTAGATTAAATTGCTATTTTTTTTAGAAAATGAATTTATTAAATGTTGACTATTATTTTGGAATTTATTGATGGATGAGGAGGAGTTTTGATATAAATATGAGACATGAGATTGGAAGGAGGGAGTCTTTTCTCTTGAAGGATATTTTGGTAAGAGTTTTGATAGGAAGAGGTATTTTGGATAATTTGGGGTATGAGAAGTTGGGAAGAGTTGGAAGAGTTTGAGAACTCTTGGAAGATTTGATACATAGCCTACTAGTGCATCATTGTTCTATTCTTTGGGGGTCTCGAGCACGGAGGGCCAGGAGGCCATTTGGATGGGACCGTTCAATAGTATCCTGGGGCTAGGGGGCCGGCTAGGCCCCTAGTTGGCTGGGAGGTAAAACCGTGGTCCCGCTTTTGGGCAATGAAGATGGAAGCAACTCGAGTGGAAGAGGGAAGCTTGCTCAGTTTGGACTCCATCACCATTCTTATAACGAGGTATTTTTCTTGTGATTTTAAATTGTTTATATGTTGTTGTAAAATTATCATATGATGCTATTGCTACATGATTTATGATGTTAATTTATGTTGTGTGAATCACCAATGAAGTTTTAAAAATTCTAAGTTATTTGATGCTATTGCAAAATGCTTATATGTCCTTTATATGTTGTTATGGTTACACGTTGATTATATGTTGCTTAGTCACAAAATCTATGTTTAATTAGATCAAAATTTATAATGCCAATGGAGGCGTTACATTTAGTGGTTGTATTACTCAATCGGGTAATTTGCATCACTCTACAATACCCCTTTCACAAGTCTTCACAAAAAATTTCCATTACTTAGTTTGACATGCCTAAAATCAATGCATGTTGGAATTGTTTTTCCAACATAAATACCTCTCTCTCTAGACATGAATAAATGTAGGGCTTATATTATTGTTGTATATTATTATTATTATTATTATACTATTGAGGGTGGCTCAAATGGTCTTGACCTAGAGGTGACCCCTCTTAATATTGGGAGGTTGTAGGTTTGACCCTCTAGAGCCCCTTCAAGTGAGGTGTAGTTATCACTATCAATGGTTTTACCCCATTTACCATCTATGGATCACATGGAAGTGCATAGTGAATTTTCCACAAGGTTTCCCTTGAAAATAATAGTAACAATTACTAATTGTTTTTGGTGGTGCAAAGGAGCATAGTTGCTAATTTATGGTTTTAATTTTCAAGTTTTTGATTTTTTAATTAAATGTTAAAATATTTTACTTTATATATTATTTAGAATGCATCATATTTTAATGTTAGCAAGAAACTATGATCATGTGATACCCCCAGTTTTGACCCTTGGAATGTATTAACTCAAATTATGTAAATGATGTAAATATGTTAGTATGAATTCCCAGTGTGGTGCTAAAGGAAAAGGCCTGACTAGCGAGTGGCTAGGCATGCATAATGTAAATATTCTATATGGGCCATGTGGTTGGATTGTAATGATGACTCAGAAGCTATGTAAATATTATGTTCAAAACTAATATTATGGTCCATGATGGCTGTGTAAAGAGTACTAGAGGAGCTATGATTCCACCAGAGGGGAAGACAAAAGGGGGGCTATCGGAGATTAAATCCTCTTTTGCCAAGTATCAACCTCAAAACTCATCCATTTGCTGCCATGTGCCTTAAATGAGCTAATTAATTCCTTTTGACTTATTAAATCCAATCATTGGATGCATGTGTGAGGTTGGTGGGGAAGTCTTATCACGTAGTTATGGAAGCATGGGATGAATATACTTCTATGAAAATTGTAAGAGTCCTTCCTTCTATGGTCAAAAGTAATGTGATAAATTGTCTTTTCTACGATCCTCTCATCTCCTTTGGAGATATATCACTCATTCTTGATGAAGAATTGAGAGGATGAGTATTTTTTATATGGTGGTCTCCATTACGACTTACCAAACTGTGAAATTAACATGAATTTAACATTGTGAAGAGGAATTGCAAACATTAGAGCAAACATAATGGTTGTAGGTGAACATAGAGGTTGGGCAAGATAGGAACCTTTCACCGGTGTTTATTTGATACTCCTAGATGCTTGAGAAGTCATGAATTGATGTTGCAAGAGGTTCTCCAATATCACACAACAAGTTGGAATATTTTTTCACACGTTGGTAAGCACCATAAGGGTTGAAATTCTTAAGGGAGCTATAGAGCAGTGAAGGGAAATTCCTTCCTTGTTTTGTGGGGTAGTGGAAGAGAGTGCCATGGATGGGATGGTTGAGTGAGATCCCTTTAATTACTTAGTGGTGAGCATATTGGCTAAGCATGAGATAAAATGGTAGAATCCTGTAGATGTATCCTTCATATTGGTGGCCTCATAGCTTGACTTAAGGGTGGTATTTATAGTTAATACCTACGATTGGATGGAAAATCGCTCTTTCACAAATAGTTTCTTAGATATTCTTCTGTTAAAAGAAAGTATTATATTTGTCTATGAATGTCAAATGATTATATTTACTTCATTGGGTCGAGAGGCCCTTTCTACAGCCCAAAGTGGATGAGATGTGTCACGTCTGTCACATGTCGACTCCAAATTTAAATTGGCTAGATTGTATAATACATTTATATAAATATACATTGAATTTCAATTTCAATTTTCATTCATGTGTCCTCAATTTTAAATATTTTTTTTCATAAATAGTTACAAGAATAACTATTTTACTTCATAATCAACGAATGAATGCAATTTTTGCATATTTGTAGGGATTATGTGTTATTGTTTAGGATCCCAAATTGGAATAGTTGGCACGTGGATGAATATATTGGATTATGTATTGTTAAGTTGATAATAGAACAATAAGTAAGATATTAGTTTTGTGATAATTGCAAATTAACCAATAATTGGGTAAATTGAAAGCATTTTACTTCACAACTAATTAATGAATGCAACTTTTGTGTATTTGTAGGAATCATATGATGTAATTTACAACATGAAATAGTTGGCACTTGGACAATTAAATTTGGGTAATTAACTATTTTACTTCATAACCAATGAATTAATGCAATTTTTGTCTATTTGTAGGATTGATGTGTTATACTTTAGAACATGTAATAGTTGGCACTTTGACCATTAATTTTGGGTAAATAACTATTTTACTTCATGATTAATTAATTAATGAAATTTTTGCTTATTTGTAGTATTCATATGTTAGCATTTACAACATTTACAACATGATTCCAAATTGGAATAGTTGGTGGTTAGATATTAGTTTTGGGTGAATATCTATTTTACTTCATAATTAATTAATGCAACTTTCGCCTATTTGTAAGATATCCAAATTGGAATAATTGGTGCTTGAATGATTATAACCTAAACTATATTAGATTAAATGTATTTTTAAGTTGAGAATATAACAATGAGCTAAATAATAATTTTGTAATAATTGCATATTAATAAACCAACATATATCCATCTTAACGCTCTATCAAGCACCGAGACCAGGGATCAAATCCCTTGAGGTGCAAACCCCTTTTTAGAGTCCTAAAATTCCCAAGGAGATTTGATCCCTATCGACCCTTGATAGAGCCAGAGTTAATATGGATCTATGTTGGTGTTATTAATATGATATTTTATGCATGTTGTGTGTGTGAAGTATAGTTTTAGTTATGTTGTGCTTTATATTCATGCACCTACACATACATTTCATAGTTAAGTTTCCCATGGGGGGGAATTTGGGAACATGAACTCTGTATTTACCCCCTCCTATGATCAAAATGATGGACAAGGACATTACATAGTGGTATCATAACATAAATTTCTTTAATGATGGTAAAAGGAGTACTCATTCACCTTGAAATTGTTAAAACGATGGTTGGGTATGCTATAGAGTGGTATCAAATCTCTTGGTTGCAACATTTGGGGTTGTATGGGCCAAAATTAGTTTCTACAAGAAGGAAATTGAGTTTACAATGGAAATGTTAAATGAAATCCCTCTTAGAAAATAAAAATTTGTGGTTTTACGTGCCATATGGAGCTTCATTTGATTCATTGGTTTCCCACTCTGTAACAAACTAATCTTTTATTAGGATGGAGAAAATTGACGAGTACCTGCATTGTGAATGACCTAGATTCATGTCATGTCACCAACATTCTCGATCCTTAATTTTTCCTTACCGAATTGAAATGGAAAACTTCTTTTCTGTGTGGCCAACCTAAAATCATTTCAGATCCAAGGGGAGGCTTTGGAAAACCACCTTCCCATCAACCCAAAACCACTCAGGTTCAATTAGTGGTATGGGGTGACATGCCATTCAAATAGGATTGCAGACCCATTACAAATGGACACATGTATTTTTTATAATTGGTGATCGAGGGATGACTTGGTCAATCCTACCTCATGCATCATCCCATTGGCAAGTAATTTTTTGTTGAGATTCAAACCTAGGTGGCAGGAGTTGATCTAGAGAATATGCTTTATTCCTCATGCATGCAAAAGACAATGGCTGCAAAAGACGATGGCTTTCGCATGTGCATGAATGTATGAGATTAAACAACTCCATCATCGAGATTAAATCATGGCCATTAGTTGGGGGGACCACTTGTGTTAGATCTCAATGCATGTATGATTGAGATTAAAAGTTGAACATTGCATGGATTGATTTACATGATTTGGAAGGTACCCTTTCCCATTAACGAACTATTAAAAAAATCACGAATGGATGAGATTAAAAGTTGAAAGCTGCATGGTCGATTTACACCATTTGCAAGGGACCCTATCACATTACCACTTGATCATGTCACAATGCAAAAATGGCTAAGATTAAAAGTTGGGAGTTGCATGATTACATCTACACCATTCATGGAGGGGTCCTACCTGTTACCTCTTAGGCATGTACCATTGCGTGAACAATGGTGTTTGGAAGTTGGGGGCAATATGATCAATCCACATCATCCACGGGACACCTCTCCATGTTATCTCTTACTCTTGTCTATGTGTGTAGATGGATGAGATTTGTTGATCCAACCTAGGAAAAATCTTATTCCTGTGTGGCAAAGCTCACACTTAGGCTCATCAGGAGAAGGGGAATACAAATAGCCTAAACAATCATTAGGTGGCTTGTTTGAGGAATGAAAGAGATGTTGTAACTTTTAACCTTGCAATCATAAATGAACATAGTTATAATCATTGGAAAGCTTGTCCATAGGGGAAGAAAAGTGCATGATCATGTTCTGAAGAAGTACCTTATATTTTCCTAAAAAATGAACAAAGAAGAGCCTATATCCCTAATTTGACAAAAATTGTGAATATGGGTAGTTTCCAGAATGCATGAAAATTAATTTTATAATTTTATGAGGATGTAATGTAGCTAACAAGTGTTCTTATATGAACACTTTTGCATATACATTATAATATAGGGGAAATTTAGGGGTTGACATTCAAGATGGTGCATTTAGAAGGCCTTTGGCCTTGGTTGGGCCAAGAAAACTCCGCCATGGATGATGCACATGATCCTTATGAAGTTGAAATAGAGGCCATGGGAAAAATTATACACGTTGTGAATACGGAGACAAAATATAATGGATGTATAAATCGAGTAATTCCTCCATATATTGCAGAGATCATGAGAAATCTAAGGGTGGAGTTACAAAGTTGTAGAGCAGATAATGAAATGTTGATTAGAGATCAGGAAGAACATAGTTGGTTGAATGCATCCATGCTTCAAAGCTTGAAAAAAATTCGGAGGAGAATTTATCATGGACATAACTCAAACAATGATGATAAGAGTGGGAGAAGCTTAAGGATACATTCCCATAAGAGGTACCCTAGCTAAATGAGAATTTATAGAGATAGGGCATATACTCCATAAATTGTTTCTAGTGAGCCATCTACCTCTAAGGAATCCACCAACAATCCAATTTCTTCATCCCATAAGAACAAGAGGAAGAGACATTTTAGGGACAACTCACATGGAGAATTTAGGAAGGACAAACCCCTTACCTTTGATGGTGAAGTAAAATCTAGACAAAAAGTTGAGGCTTGGCTTCTTGGGATGAGGATGTATTTTCAAGACCATGACTACTTTGAAATATGAAGGCAAGGGTGGCCATTTTTAATTTAAATTACAGAGAATCAATATGGTGGGATCACCTTAGGTAAGTTGAGAGGATCAATGAAAGAAAGGTTGTTTGGAAGCAGTTCAAGAAGCATTTCCAACGAAGGTATCTCTCCAATAGATATTATGAGCATAAAATCAAAGAGTTCCATCAGTTAAAGTCAGGACAAATGATTTGAGGTATGTTAAGTATTTTAGAGATGATAAGGTGAAATTCATCATTTTCTAAGTGGACTACCTCAATCATACAAGGACCGAATTGAGTTGGATGGACTTCAAACTCTAGATGAGACTATAAGGAAGGTTAAGTAATGTTATGATAAAAACAAAAGCAAGCCAAAATTCCACAAGGTATGGAATAACAATAAAAATGAGAAGTTTGACTAAAGGAGGAAATTATCCAAGTCTCCTCATTTTAGAAATCAATAAAGGAAACCATCACATGATGAGGCTAAGCCAACAAAATTTGTGGGGAATACGCTAAGGGAGCCCCTTAAATGTTGGGGGGGTGTGGAGAGGACCACTTGCTCAGAAATAGTCCACATCGGAATGGGAGTTCCAACCATGTTCACAATATCCAAGAGGTTGAAACTATGGGTGATGTAGCAAGGACTATCCCTATAATCTATCTTGCACTAGAGTACTGCTAAACAAACCATCAATCAACTATGGCTAAGGTTGATGGTAATATTTCTAAACAATCTATTTCTATTTTAATTGGATACTCACAATTGTGTTACTCCTAGAATTGTTGAGATTTGTTCTTTTGAGCAAATAAAGCATGGTAAATCATGGTTGGTCCAACTAGCCATTGGCATTAGAAGAAAAGTTAGGGAAGTGGTAGAGAAATTTCCATTGGAGATGGATGGACTCTTCACATGGGTAAATCTAAATATTTTTCCACTTGGTTCTTATGATGTTCTCATTGGAATAGATTGGTTAGAAGCACATCAAGTTAAGCTTCCCAAGGAAAGTATATGGAATTCAAAAGATGGTTTCCATTAGATAGATTTTAGCCTTGTAGATGAAGAAGTGCTCTAGAAAGGGTTGTCAATTGTATGCAGCCTATGTATTAGACAAAGCATAACATGAAGTTTCCAAGTTGGAGGACTATAAAGTCTTGCAATAATTCAATGATGTGTTCCCTGATGAAGTGCTAGGACTTCCTCCAAATAGTGATATTAATTTCACAATTGATCTTGTGCTTGGAGGTGCACCAGTGTCCAAGATACCTTATAGAATGAGTACCCCATAATTGCTAGAGCTGAAAATGAAATTGCAAGAGTTGTTAGAAAATAAATACATTCATCCAAGTGAGTCTCCATGGGGAGCATCAACATTTTTTGTGAAAACAAAGGATGGAACTCTCAAGTTGTGCATTGATTATAGACAATTGAATAAAGTTATAGTGAAGAACAAGCACCATTTACCTCAAATTGATAGGCTCTTTGATCAAATAAGAGAGGAAAAGATATTTTCAAAGATTAATTTGAGGTCTGGTTACCATCAAGTCATAAACAAGGGATAATACATCCATAAAACAACCTTTAGAACAAGGTACATGCACTATGAGTTTGTGGTGGTGCCTTACAATCCCACCAATGCACTAGCTACATTCATGTGTCTCATGATTAATGTTTTCAACAAGTACTTGGATAAGTTTGTTCTTTTTTTTTATGGCATTCTTATGTATTCTAAGAATGGAGGAGCATGGAAAACATTTGGGAATGGTTTTGCAACTGCTAAGAGAGCATAAATTGTATGCAAAGCTAAGTAAATTTGATTTTTACCAATAGAAAATTCATTATTTGGGTCACATTATTTTAGTGGAAGGACTATATGTGGATCCAAAAAATATTGAGGCCAATATGAATTGGACAACCCCAAAGAATGTGATAAGTGTGAGATCTTTTATGGGTCTTACTGGTTCTTATAGGAGGTTCATTGAATCATTTTCTAGGATTGCACACCCCATTACTTCTTTGCAAAATAAGGGAATATAATTTGATTGGAAATGAGGATGTGAAGAAAGCTTCAAACCGTTGAAGAAGCTTCTTACTAGTACTACAATTCTAAAAATTGCAAATCCAAAAACTGATTTTGTGGTGTGTAATGATGTATGCAAGCAAGGAATTGGAGGAATTCTTATCCAAGACAATCATGTGGTATGTTACAAGTCAATAACTTTGAAATAACATGAAAATGATTTTGTTACCCATGATTTAGAGCTTGTTGCCATAATGCATGCTTTTAAAATGTGGAGGCACTATTTGATGGGGGAAAAATTGAGTTTAGAATTGACCACTATGGTTTAAAATATTTATTTGAGCAACCAACATTAAATGCAAGGCAAGCTAGATGGTTGAAATTTTTTATGTGAATTTGATTTTGAAATCAAACACATAAAAGGGAAGGAAAATAAAGTGGTTGATGCACTCAACAGAAAAATGCATGTAATGCATGTAACAACCATTAGTAATTTCCAAACATATTTAAGGCATATGATTGTTAATTTCCTTGCTAAAGATGAACACTATGTGCAAGTAAATGATAGATTATAACATCATAATTTAGAAAAGAGGTATGAAGCTTATCATTTGAAGGAAGATTGAATTATTACATATATTCATGAAATCCATAAAATGCTATATTCTAGTCATCTAAGATAGCAAAAAACGATTGCTAACACAAGGACACAATATTTTTGTGCGTGAATGAAGAAATATATTGCTAAGTATATTTCTAGATGTATGAGATGCTAGCAAGTTAAGGTTGAACATCAACACCTAGTAGGTTTATTGCAACCTTTTCCAATTACAAAATGGAAATGGGAAGTGGTCACTATGGACTTTATCACAGGATTTCCAACTACTTCCAGAAAGCATGCTTCATCATGGTTGTGGTGGATCAATTATTTAAGGCAACACATTTTATTTCAGTTAAATCTACTCACAAGGCTGATGAGATAGCTAGAATATTCATGAAAGAAATATTCAAATTGCATGGGTTACCCAAGGAAATTGTAGCTGATCTAGATACAAAGTTTACATCTAACTTTTGAAAAGGTATTTTTGTAGATTTGGGTACACAACTGAATTTCAGTACTACCTATCATCCACAAATAGATTGGAAAACAGAAAGAGCAAATCAAGTGATTGAAGACATGCTTCGCATGTATGCGATGTAATGCCATCCAAGTGGGAAGATTATATACAGTTGGTAGAGTTTACATATAACAATGGGAATCAAACATCATTGTGAATGAGTCCGTTTGAATCTTTGTATGGTGGAAGGTGTAGAACACCAGTTATTTGGGATAATACAGGGAATATATTTGTGTTTGGGATAGAAATGCTTTAAAAATGGAATATGTAGTTGGACAGATTAGGAAGAATTTGAAGGTAGCCCAAGATAAACAAAAAAACTATGCATATAAGAATATAATGCATAGGGAATTTAAATTTGGGGATCATGTTTACCTCTAAGTGAGGCCAAGGAAAAGTTACTTGGAGCTTGGAAGTTGTTCCAAGTTGTCACCAAGAAATTGCATGCCATTTTAAGTGCTTGAGAGGATAGGGTCTTTGCATATAGAATTACATTGTCTTCTAACACTAGAGCTCATAATGTTTTTCATGTTTCTTTTCTTAAGAAATATGCACATGATCCTAACCATGCCATTGATTGGGATTTGATCCAAGTGGAACCCAAGGGAGAGTTTCAAACATGGTCACTATGCATCCTCAACAGGAAATTAACATTGCTTTGGAATTGAGTCATCACATAGGTAAAAGTGCATGGAAGCACACTGGTGCTGATAGGCTACATGGGAACTTGAGGATGCCATGAGAGAGGTCTATCCATTTTTGTTTTGATTTTGAGGAAACACTGAGCATGGTGTTATTCCAATGGGGAGGGGACTATAACACCCCCAGTTTTGGCCCTTGGAATGTATTAAATCAGATTATGTAAATGATGCAAATATGCTAGTATGAATTCCTAGTGCGGTGCTCAAGGCCAAGGATCGACTAGTGAGTGGCTAGGAATGTATAAAGTAAATATTTTATATGGGCCATGTGGTTGGATTGTCATGATGACTCAAAGGATATGTAAATATTATGATTAAAAATAATATTATGGTCCAAGGTGGTTGTGTAAAGAGCACTAGAGGGGCTATGATTTCGTAAGAGGGGGAGAGGAAAGGGGGCCTATTGAATATTAAATCCTCTTTTTCCAAGTGTAAGCCTCATAACTCATCCATTTGTTTCCATGTGCCTTAAATGAGCCAATTATTTCCTTTTGAATTATTAAATCCAATCATTGGATGCATGTGTGAGGTTGGTGGGGAAAATATTCTCACATGGTTATGGAAGCATGGGATGAATATACTTCTATGGAAATTGTAAGATTCCTTCCTTCTATGGTCAAAAGCAATGTCAATTGTCTTTTCACAAATCCTATCATCTTTTTTGGAGTTTTGTCACTCATTCTCGATGAATAATTGAGAGGTTTCATAATTGTGATGAGGTGGTCTCAATTACAACTTACCAAATTGTAAAATTAACCTAAAATTAACATTATGAAGAGGTATTGCAGACATTAGAGCGAAGAGGATGGTTGTAGTTGAGCATAGAGGTTGGACAAGATAGGAACCTTTTCCTACTATTTATTTTATACTCCTAGATGTTTGAGAAGCCATGAATTGATGTTGCAGGAGGTTCTCCAAGAGCATAGAGTAGGTTGGACTCTTTCTACACATGTTGGTAAGCATTGTAAGGGTTTGATTTCCTAAGGGGACTATATAGTAGTGAAGGGAAATATCTTCCTCGTGCTATGTTGGGGAGCAGGATAGAGTGGGTTTTAGGCACTGAGAAAAAATCCTGTAGGTGTTTCCTTTGCCTCGATGGCCTCATAGCCTGAATTGGGGGTGGTATTTGGAATTGATACCTATGGTTGGATGGAAAATCACTCTTACACAACCATTTGCTTGGATCTTTTTCTATTAAAAGATAAGTATTTTCTTTGTCTATGAATGTGAAATGATTATATTTACTTCCTATTATGAATATGGTTTTTTATGCATGTTGTGTGTGTGAAGCATAGTTTTAGTTCCATTGTGATTTATATCCATGCATTTCTTAGTTATGTTTCTCATGGGGTGAAATTTGGGAACATGAACTTCGTAATTATCCCCTCCTATGATTAGAATCATGGACGGGGACGTTACATAGTGGTATCAAAGAAGAAATTATGTTAATGATGGTAAAACGAGTACCTCATCACCTCGAAAGTGTTAAAGGGGTGGTTGGATACGTTATAGATCATCTAATATCTAAATATCTACTTATGATGAAAATACTAAAAAGGAAAGTTTGCAATCCGCAATTTCCACAACTTGTCATTACACAAATTCTATAATTTTGTGGCTTTATTCCTATGGTAATAGTTGTAAAGCAACTTAGTCCTTGCTTATTAAATAATGAATTTATATGGTGTCGTACAATAGCAAAACATTTTTTATTGTGTCAAGATAGACATTAGAGAACAATGGAACAAGATACACATTTTTGTGTGCCCTAGCATAATTTTGAATGGCCAAACAATTAATTTTTTGCAAAGAGAAGAGCAACAACAATTAAAATCTCAAGGAGGAGAGAGAGCAATAGTTCTAAATTTATTTTTAGATCTTAAAAGGAAACACTAAACTTCTCTACAAATATGTCGATTTCAAAGAACATACAAATATAGCCCTTTCCCCTTTGCGAAAGCTATGATTACTCAAAAATAGTGTCCAATCAAGGCCAATTGAAAGAATCCTTTCAAGTTCTTGATGCCATGGGCCACTCTAACTACTCCATTCATGTTTCTCTATTGTGCTGCATTCAAATTATGACAACATAGGGAATTTATTTGATGTAATTAGTTGGTTTTCCCAACCAAGATTTTAACACATCATGGACAAGCCAAACAAAACAACTTAAGAAATTATTCCAAATCAATATGAAGTTTGGATAAGATCATTTAAAAAAAACAACTAAGATAGCACTAAACATATCGAAAGCCATGCACAATGAAAATATGGAAAGTGACTTGTTGATTTCATTGAATATGGAAAGCCACATTTGATAAACAATTTAGAAAATGTTGATTAATATATAAAATGTGTCTTGCATGTTGCATTGGGAACACAATAGGTAAAGGAATTTAATTGATGTTACCATATGGTTTTCATTAGCAATATGTTAATGCATGATGGAAATTCCAAACAAAACAACTTAAGAAATTATTCCATATAACCTATGCCTTGCAACCATGATAGGACCAACACATGCCCCCCCAAGTCTTAGAGGATACTGTCAAGTGTCCCATGTTTGTCATCTTCAATTGTTGTCTCCTATTCTATTTGTGTATACCTTTTCTATATCACACCAATCTCATACAATGGTTTCTTTCATACAAAAACTTAGTTTCCATTATGGACGAGTTGACCAATTTCTTCTCTATTCAGATTTAGAGCATGCGATGGACATAAATATATATAGATAAACATCAATTAAATAATAATAATAATAATAAAATAAATAAATAATATAGGGACATGACGTATCATCCATGGTGGCTAGTTAATGCACCCACTTATCATCTATGGTGACTAGTTAATGCACCCACTTGGGGCAAAATTCCGAGCATTAGGTACTAAGTCACTAGCCCTAAGCAGGGGATTCATCAAGATTGCATCGATTAGCACAAGCTGCCACTTACAAAATATTATTACTATTTTTGTACAATATCGAGGGCATCACATATTGCAGCAACTCTGAATCTAAGTCCAAGAAGAATGACATATGTAGAAAGCCGACTAGTTTTACAACCACCATTTTTAGGAAATAACTTACAATGAGTCCCTTAAAATAATGGCTATTAATATCTGATATGTTCATCACTATCCTATCTATTGACTATCCTCATTAATGTTAAATGTGACACCAAATCATGAGGCTAATTCACGTTAGATTCCCAATGACATAAATTAACAGATCAACCAACTATTAGAGATCACAATATTTCCAAAAGTACCCATCGCAATTATTTTAACCCCGAGAAAGTAATATTTGAAGCATTGATCAAATATTGGTGATAATTCATTTTAAATCTAAAATTCCCATCAAATCTATGATTAGTTTGGGTATTGAAACCTATCATTTACTTAGTGGGATCTCTCTCTCTCTCATATATATATATGAGAGAGAGAGGTCTTTTCTAAGGGGTAGTTTAAAGTTTGGGCACCCATATTTACATTGACAAAGTGGGTCCCCCAAAATTCATGCACTCTCTTATTACGAAGAATCTATATATACTTATTTAACTATGGATTTTTTAGTAAGCAAACACAATTCTTACTTACAATTTTGTAATAAAAAATTGCGACAAATCATGGAAGAAACATACTACAATTATAAAGTATAACAAGAAAATCAAGATCTCAAGAAGAATTTGGACAAGGAATTATTATAAATAAAATGAGGAAATTTCTCGCCTAAAGATCATAGTAGAAAACTATTGCAAAAATCAAGAAGTCAAAAGATATGAAACAATGCAATTAGAAGTTCGAACAGGAGAATCAAGATCTCAAGGAGAAGCTCAACAAGAGATTATCAAGAAAATATGATGAAAATTATTTCCTAAGGAACCTTAATTAGAGGTTGCTTGAACAAATCAAATGGTTAACATATGAGAAATTGAATAATCAAGACCTTAACAAGAAAGTCGACAAGTTAGAGAACAATGAAGAACTTTCACGCTTAAGGGATCATAATCAAAGTTTAATTTCCTAAGTGAATAATCTAAATAATGACAAGAAGTCATTACAAGGAAATCTAGATCAACGTATTAACAAAGAGTCAGTGATTGGCAAAGAAACATTGACTAATCTCATTGAAATAAAGAAGTCATCATATGTAAAAATCGAGAGATTGGAGAAATGAACCAATACAGGTCCAATCAAAATATTACAAACCAATAAGTCTCTAGAAGTATCAAAAGACAAAGGTTTCAATAACAATATACAAGATACAAAGATACCTTATTATGATCATAATCGTAACTATCATCAATGAACTAATCAACAACAAAATCAATATGCAATGTGAAATGAATATCCTACTATATTGAAGAGAATTTCAAGTGTGTAAACTTATCATTTCCCAAATCACAAAAGTCTTTGCCACAAAATTTTCAGAAATTGACTTAGGGTTTTCTAACCAATTCATAATGAGATTATTCTTCTAAAAAATTCATGATTCATATAATATTGTATCATCAACTATCACAACTATAAAAACAAAAGATCACGAGAAGGCATTACGAGGAAGAACAAGAGATAAGTATTTTCCATAGATATGCTTTGCGATAAAGCATTTCTAAAGGGGAAGGCAATGCAATGGACATAAATAATATAAATAAACCCAAGATCATGGTGACTAGTGTATGTGTATGTAAGTACCAAATATTCCATCTACCATGATTTCTTTTAGTGAGGTTTTCTTGTTGTTCCACTCTGATATGATTTCCTTTCCATTTAGTTCAAATTAGATTAGATTTTCCTACCTCCTATAGGATTACAACTCGTATAAGAGTTTGGTTACTATGAAGGGAAAGACCCAAGGGAGAAATACATGGATCAACTTTAGCCTTATTACAATATTTGGTTGGCAAATTTGATTCTATCTTTGGGCATGTATACTAAGAGGTGGGGATAAATTTGAATCAATTGAGTATCTTGAGATAAGATTTTCATTTTTTTTTGGTTTTCCTATGATTTATTGCCAAGTTCCCACATGTGTACACATTCCAATTATATATATGCCAATCCATTTAACACATGTATTTAGTATTGAATTATTTTGTAGGCAACAATTTAGTCTTTGCTTAGGTAGAAATTAATAACTTATGGACTTAAAAGAATGAAATTGTTTTTCTACCTTCTATAACCTTGGGTTGCCTCTTATTAAACACCTCCAAGTTCTATAAATATCAAAAGATCCAAGCGAAGGGTTGAGCGCAACATAACTAGCCATCATGTCCAGTTGACATGGACCCACAACTCATATAATGATGAATATCATAATGCTATCTCCCCAAGCCAAGTTGATGTCTTGAATGAAATAGGGAGAGAACCCTCGACAACAATTTCTCAATTGTAAGAGAAGGATAAGTCCATCTAGAAATTGTAATATCTCAATGAGTTACTCAAAGCTTGCGATCAACTGGGCCAACCAACTTTATAAAATTAAGAATATCAATTTGATCCCTATTTTGAATCAAATACAGGAGGTTAAAATCAAATTTGATGCTAGCTCCTTCTCTCATATTTATTGGGAGTTCAACAAACTTGAAGATAACGTATATTTAGGGGAGGAAATGTATTTCCAACCACATAATATGTTTTATACTAACCTTGTTTATGGGTGGAGACTATAGGGGGAGGAGTTACACTTAATATGTTTTTGTAGACATGTTTAGGTCTTGACGTTTTTTTTTTTAATTCAGATTCATGATCCAAGAAGTGTAAGGAAGGTTGTATATATTTTCAATATAGAAAAAGACGCTAGGACTAGGGTTTTCTTGAGCATCCTGAGGCTAGCGACCTCCTTGGTCTGTCAATGTATGGTTGATTTCAAACTTTGAAATATCAACATAATGATTTTTTCTAAGGAAAAAAAACTTAGTGTGTCTCTTGATCATTCTTATTAAACCAGCATAGATCCATCTTAAACCCGTATCTATCAAGCACCGAGAGGGATCCAATTTGTTAAGGTGTATTTTTTTTTAAATTTAAACTCAAGAAATTTTATCTCTCTTGATTGATAGATCCAGGTTTAAGTTTTAAGTTTTTATTTTATAAACTATCTATTTTTTAATTACTTTTCATAATATTTTATTTTATGAACCAACATGGATTTTTTTAAAATACTTTCCAAATACTTTTTACGTTTTATTAGATGATTATAGGATTTTTTTTAAAATACTTTTTAGGTTTTATTAGATGTAACGCTACATCACACACGTTAGAAGATCTCCCCCATACTGGGCTGTAGAGCACCTCGTTTCACTCGGTGCAATAATACAATAGTAATTTTATAAATATAGAACATTTAGTAGAAAATAAACCGGCATGCCTTCTATGAAGAAAGCTAGATTTATTTTTGAAATTATCACAATACAGGGGATTAAAATCCCATGTGAAATCAATTATAGGTCAACATCATACTAACTTAAACAATTTGATAATAATAATATTAAGAATACCTAAAAATGTTACAATGTGGAGGCATGTAGTGTCCCTTTTTATAAATTTGGAAAAATTGCTCTTTTTGGCCAATTCGACCCTTAGACTAGTTATGACTCCAATGCTCCCAAAATGGCTCCAAATGCTTCCAAATTGGGTCTGAAGGTATTTGAAAGGTATTAAGACATAAAAATGAGGCTGATAGAGGTTTGGACACTCTGAAAACACTTCTTCAATGTTCATTTACAATATGGAGAAAATAGGGAAATTTACTAGTCAATTCGAGGTTCAAAACCCCCAAGGGTAGGGGACAAAAATGGATTTCCAAATGCAGTACGACCCTCCAAAATTTCAGAAAATAGACATGGAATTGTTAAATTAATTCAATGGTATCCCAAATGCATCATTAATCAGTTCCCAAATGCTGCTGCAACTCCCATAAATCAGAGGTTTGTGGACATGTCTTCACCTAGGGGGAAATGATAGGAAACTTCACCATTTGCTATGAAATTAGAGATTTATGTTCCAAAGGATTATGTAATGTATATTAAACTTATTTAGGAAATTAATTACTCTCCATACATCATAAAAATCATAGAGATGAAGTGATACAAGATGAAATAAAGCAACTTCAAGCTTTCATAACAAGATATGAGGAAAATGGCACCATTTATACATTGTTTGGTATTTTGACATAGTTTCACTTGGTATTTAGACCTGAGTATCTTCTAAGCAGAAAATACAGAGTAAATACATCATATTACAAATAAATGGGGCCACACGAGCTCCCCCAAAGAGATCAACATCTCACCAAGTGCGCCCTTCCTCCAAGAGCCAAATTATGAAGAGAAAAGTGAGAAAGGTGTGGAAACAAGTTGAAGAAGAGAATGTCATGAGCATCCCTATAGTTTCAACCTACAACAAATGAATCCATTTTAGATCCAAATGAAAGGTCTGAATGGCCTCTCCAATTTCCAATTAGGATGGGAATATTTCACCCTCGAAATTGGTACTAAGGCAAGTAGAGTAAACACTCCACAAGCATGGACAAGTTATGCTATCCAATATGCAAAATGAGAAATTATCAAAAGATACTCTCCTTCTTTGTTCTTGAATTTTATAAACTTCCAAATACCTCCTTATCTCGAATTCCATCCATGAGCTTCATGCCAACTCGAATTGGGAAGAGATTCCAATGTGTGCCACTTGTCCCTCCATTCCTAGCCTCCTCCTTCACTTAATTCGAAAGGATGAATATTTGGATTCCCTAACTCCCTTGTACACCCTATTGGAGGCTATTTTTATCCCTGACATGTCATATATGTTAGATGTCATCAATCAGGTCTAATTTGTGTCATAAGTGTCATAACATCTTCATCATTGTTGTCGTAGAAGCCAGGGAATCTAGCCCAAGTGTCTCAATATCTCTCAAATGACTCTTCCTCTTCCATGGAAGTTACTCTTCCACTCCAATTCGACCTTCATTGAGTCATGCCAAGTATATTTACCTCCCAAATCCCCAAGAACATTAGACTCCACCTTGGATTTGAATGGGTGAGAATAGGATGCCATGTGGCATGAGGAATCTAGCTTTGTGTGGGTCCCACACCACCAATGTGTTTCCATGACCAAGTGCCACTTTATTTTCCTATCGTAAATATTTATTTGACCCATTTTAATATATTTATGTCAAGCTAATGTCCATTTGGGTTTTTGTTAGATTTTGAGCATTAATTCAATATGATCTAGGATCTTATCTGAGAGAATAACAAGCACAACATTTCAATCATAAGAGACAAGCACAAGAGATAATAGACACAGAGTTTCCTCGGGGAAAACCAACTTCCTCAGAGATAGAAAGAGAAATGATACAAAACCCAAGTACAAGAGATAGTCTCCTTAGCAGCTTCTCCTCCTCCACTAGTGCGCATCACTCAATGAGAGAGATAGATGAGTAAGTGAATGATCAAATAGAGTGACACCCTCACTCTATTTATACACAACTCGACTTGCCTAATAACCTAACAGGGCCGACTTCTCTAGGAGAGTCTAATAACCCATGGTAACCCAACTTAGGGCGGACCCTACACTCGGTGGTCTAATAACCCATCTAGTATAAGTTACGACACTTGCGACACTTGTAAATACAAATGACGACACTTCCGTACAGAGGAATAATAACCTCTCTGTAGGGATACAATATATATGTATATGAAATACATTCCGAAGTTACATATACATCAACACTCTCTCTTAAATAGGAAGGTATTTCTCGACACAGGTCTTCTAGCACAAGTCTTCTTCTCTGGATCATCAGATCATCGTTATCGTATCATCGTCATCGTCACTGCTATTATCTCAATCAATCTCCAATCTACTCGTCATAGGAAGTTCTACAGAGCCAACCCTTTTTCATTCTAGTTGTAGGCCTAGCCTCCATGTAGGTCTTCATCATCTCTACGAGAAAGCCATCAAGTAAGTACACCTCAGGACTGATTACACTACCTATGCAACACTTGCAAGATCTCCCAGGACTGATTACACTGCCTCTGCAAAACCTGCAAGAGCATCTCAGGACTGATTATATGCCTTTGCAACACCTGTGTACCATACTGTCACCTCATCGTCTTCAGATCATCGTCATCATCCATGGAGCACAACCCAGATGCACATCACATAGCACTTACATACACCGGCATGGGAGGACCTACTTGCCACCATTCGGGAAGGGCTCAGCACTTACATCACGACCATGGGAGGACATACCTACCACCATGTTGGAATTGGAAAGGCACAACACTTATATCACGCCCATGGGAGGATCTACCTACCACCATGTCGGAAAGGCTCGGTAATTACATCAACGACCATGGGAGGACCTACCTGCCACCATGTTGGAAAAGCCCGACAATTACATCAACGACCATGGGAGGACCTACCTGCCACCATGTCGAAAAAGCCCGGCAATTACATCAACGACCATGGGAGGACCTACCTGCCACCATGTCGAAAAAGCCTGGCAATTACATCAACGACCATGGGAGGACCTGTTGGTAGTACGATTTCCGTTACACCAAAACCTGCAGGTGATTGGTAAACTCACCACCGCTAGATTTCAAGGATCCACGAGAGGCGATTAGTCCCTTGTCACAATACATCGGGGAGTGCTAACTACTTGCAATTTCGTGCAACAATCTCCCCCTCAGCGCGAGTCGAGTGTGTATCGAACTCGTGACCTCTGGCTCTGATACCAATTGTTGGTAGTACGACTGCTGTTACACCAAAACCCGCAGGTTATTGGTAAACTCACCATCGCCATATTTCAAGGATCCACGAGAGGCAATTAGTCCCTTGTCACGATACACTGGGGAGCGCTAACTACTTGCAATTTTGTGCAACAAGACCTACCTGCCACCATGTCGGAAAAGCCCGCCCATCCCTTACATCTCACCATGGGAGGACATACCTACCACCATGCGAGAATGGAAAAACCCGTACATTTGCACCATGGGAGGACCTACCTACCACCATGTGAGAATGGCCCCAGCCCTTACATCTGCACCATAGGAGGACCTACCTACCACTATGTGAGAATGGCTCATGTGCATCTGTGTCTCCGGACTCATCACTTCCATTTGGAGGGAATCTCGATCTGAAGTACACCAAGTCTTTCTCTGAAGTATTCAAACTTCACTCTGGCAAGTGGCTTGGTCAACACATCGGCTATCTGCTCATCCGTCACAACATATAGGAGCTTGACTACTCCTCTCTACACCATATCCCTGATATAGTGATATTTGATCTCGATGTGTTTCAACTTGTCATGGAACACCGAGGTCTCGTACAGCTTCACACAACTCTGGTTGTCAGAAAAGATACCAGTAGCATCCAATGGGAGATCAAATAACTCAGACAGTAGCTTCCTAAGCCATACTGCCTCACAACTAGTCGAACAAGCTGCAACATACTCTGCTTCGGCTGTGCTCAGTGCCACACAGGATTGCTTCCTACTAAACCAAGAGATCACACCTGATCCCATACTGAAGCAGCACCCAGAAGTGCTCTTCCTATCTGCAACACTGCCTGCCTAATCTGAATCAACATAACCCTCCATGTTAAACTTTTGATTCGCATCATAATTGAGCCCATAATCAACCATACCCTTCAGGTACCTCAGAATATGCTTTACAACAACTAGGCAAACACTTCTCGAATCCGTCAGGAACTAGCTCAATGTGTTCACCGCAAAGCAAACATCTGGTCTGGTGTTCGTCAGGTACATCAATGACCTAATCATTTGATGATACAACGTGACATCAACCGACTCAGATGAAGCATCACACATAAGCTTCAGGTTCGATGCCATAGGTGTGGCCATGGCCTTGTAGTCCATCACCCCAAACCTCTTCAGGATCTCTACTGCATACTTCCCTTGTCCAAGGAAGATCCCATTTACACTCGGCCAAACCTCCATGCCTAGAAAGTAGTGCATCATACCCAAGTCCTTCATCTCGAACTTGGCAGCAAGCTTCCTCTTCATGTTGGCAATCAATATATCCTCACCTGTCACAAACAGGTCATCCACATACAATAGTAGTATCACTGGATTGCCTTCCTCAACCTTGTAGTAAAGGTTGGAATCCACTTTACTCTTATTAAAGCCCAAGCTAGATAGGAAGCTGTCTATCCTACCATACCAAGTTCTAGGAGCTTGCTTCAATCCATACAAGGCTTTCTACAACCTGCACACCTATGACTGCCTGTCATGTGTCTCAAAACCAAGTGGCTTCTCCACATACACTTCCTCTTTGACTACACCATTCAAGAAAGTTGTCTTGACATCCATCTGGTGTATCTTCCACTTCATCACTACAGCCATAGAAAGTACTGTTATGATGGAAGTGTATCTGGCTACAGGTGCAAATGTCTCTTCATAAGCTATCCCGTCTTTCTGGGAGAAGCCACGAGCTACAAAACTCGCCTTGTATTTCTCTATGTTGCCATCTACAGCATGCTTGATCTTATAGATCCACTTGGAAGTCACCACAGACTTCTCTTCTGGTCTTGGGATCACATCCCAAACATCATTCTTCATGATCGACTGGTATTCCTTGACCATGGCATTCTTCCATTACTGCATCCCGAATCCTGGGAACTTCTTCAATATATTCAATAGATAGTTTTCTTTGAATTTCGTTGTTGGAACAAATGTTGTAGTCCTTCTTTTGTAGGTGATTGTACATGATCTTTCCTACAAGTCAAATTCAATTACATGATTAGAAACTTCTTATAGTTTACAGAACAAAGTATTACACATCAAGGCATATGTCATATAGTCATGCAATTATCTTAGCCAATGCTTCAATACAACATTCATCCATATCCCGTAACTTTCTAGATGCCTTCCATCTCTACCAGAACATTATTAAGAGTTTTCACTACTCCCAACATGTCAGCAAAGAGGTTTCATTCTAGATCAGTAGCAATGGAATGTTGTACAGTGCCATAGGCCACTTACCCATTACATGCATATTAGTAGTATATTGTTCATTAATGCAGTTATTCTAATATGCATAATACACAACATAAGTAAATACATTATTGAACAATATTATTTAAACAATCAGATATACAAGAAATGACAATTCAAATACTTATCTTTGTTTGTTTGTTGGGTGGACTCCCTTTGAATCTTTGCTTCCTTGCAGGAGCTACTGGAGTCCAACTCTGAATTAGATTCTTCTACTCCTTTCTGTTGTGGATTGTAAGGAATGGTCAACTCCCTCTTAATCCATGAATCACTGCATAACTTCTTGAAGTCCCTTGAAGTGAATTCTCCGCGATTGTCGGATCTAAAGATCTTGATCTTCTTATCAGTTTGATTTTCTATCAAGGCTTCGAATTCCTTGAACTTATCAAACACTTCATCTTTGACTAGATTTCAGGAAGACCTTGCAATTGGTAGTGCACATGTGCAAGCCTTCTGTGCCAAAGTTCACTTGGTTCCATGGATTCATGTCCCATGGCTCGTTCAGTTTATCCCTTCAATTTATACAATCCTCCCTCTTGCTCTCCAATCACTACTGCATGATCAATGGTTTTACCTTTCGGCCACATGAGTACTTGTCCATCTACAAATGCAACTCTTATCCCCTTTGCATCCAAAGTAGATATGGAGAGAAGATTTTTCTTGAGACCTGGAACATAAAGTACCTCTTTCATCTTCATAGAATTTCCAAAGTCTAGCTTATAGGAGGCTTCACCACTTCCTTTTATTGGATACTGGTAGTCATCCCCAAGTTTCACCTTATGGGGTGATTCATGTTCAGATAGTTTCACAAAGGATCCCTTGAATCTTGTCATATGTTTGGAAGCCCCACTATCTATAAGCCAATCATTGCTTCCATGAGCAATAGTACCAGTGAGGGCAGAAATCAAAACATACTCTTCATCACTTGAAAAATATTCACTTTCTTCCCTAGCCCTCTTCCTAGGAGGTTCATCATCCTCTACGGTGTGAGCATGATTTTTTCTTTTGATGTTCTTATTTTTCTTGTGGGGGCCATCTTTATTGTTTCTGGGACAATCCCTGGCATAGTGCCCCTTTTCATCACATGTAAAGCATCGGTCATTGGATGTGTTTCTTTGAGATTTGAAGCTACCCCTTTGGTTCTGATGGTGGTGTTTTTATTTCTTACTGTGATGGTGTCCCTTCTTATCATCATACTTCTTGGAGTGTGCTGTGAGAGCTTGGTATTCATTCCCCATCTTCTCTTCTCGAACTATAATTCGAGCTTCTTCTGGTGAGCATTCTTCCCACAGCCTACTAAATGTGATAAGTTTCCTCCTAGCACAAATTCCCTGGATGAAGGAATCCCATGACCTAGGAAGGCCATTAAGAGTGGTCATTACCACTTCTCCATTCTCTATATCTTCTCCCATATCTTCAAGTTATTCTTTTATCTAGGATACCCTTGAGAAATAAGACTGCATGGTCTCTACATTCTGGATATTGATATTCGTCAATTGATTCCTCAAGGTCATCTTTCGATTTATGTTCTTCCCTTCAAATAGCTTGGTCAAGGAATCAAACATCTCCTTAGGTGTCTTTAGAGATGACACATGTGGTATGAGATGGTCTTTGATAGAATCAACAATGATTCTCTTAGCCTTGACCAAGTTCCTTTTGTGTAAGGCCTTAGCCTCTTCTCCCTCTAGGATAGGGACCTCTTCACTTATGTAGGTGTCCAATTCATTTTCTTCCAAGATTAACCCAATCCTATACTTCCATGCTCGGAAGTTATCATTCCCTTCAAGCTTATCCTCAAGCTTGGTGTGGTGAGACATCTTAATGAGAAACTCAAATGGAAATAAAAGATTTAGGTCTTACCACTTGATTGGCTGAAAATTGGATCTGGAACTGGATTAGGGTTTGTCAGAGAAACACTAAAAATTCAAACTTTGAATTTCAAACTTCTAAAAGGATAGAAAGATGCGCCTTGCTGAGCCGATCAAGATGGTATACTCAGAATTTGAAAACTACAAAGTTTCACCCCTCAAAATTGCTTTTGAAACTTTCGGATTCACTGGGTAGGACCCTAAATTAGGGTTTGACTTTCCCGGAGCTTCACCCAACCAAAAAGTTCGATCCAAAGCTCTAAACTTCAATGTTTCTGAGGAGCATCCAACCGTGGTCACAGATTCCAAAAATATCAACTTTTGCAGAAACCCTAATTTTCCACTTTTCCAATCAAAATCCTGAACTAGGGTTTGATCAAGCCCGACCTTCTGCCCAACCAAAAATTTTGATCTTGTGCTCTAAACTTTGATTTTATTGAGGGGCATCCAGCCGTGGTCTCGGATTCCAAAAATTCCAACTTTCTCCAAAACCTTAATTTTCCGCAGTAGTGACGGGCCAAAAACTGAAAGTGCTCAGAATGAGATTCTGTTTCGACACAAAGATACGCCCTTGCTAGGAGAGTCAATCTATCCTCCTGCCTTTAAATACCTGTGGAGAGAAACCCAAAAATCAAGAAGCCCTAGCTTCCGCAGTTGCACAGTGTCTTCTTCTTAGGTTAGCTCCGATACCATGTTAGATTTTGAGCATTAATTCAATATGATCTAGGATCTTATCTGAGAGAATAACAAGAATAGCATATCAATCAAAAGAGACAAGCACAAGAGACAATAGACACAGAGTTTCCTCGAGGAAAACCAAGAAGGTGAAAAACCCTGCAACTTCCTCAGAGATAGAAAGAGCAATGATACAAAACCCAAGTACAAGAGATAGTCTCCTTAGCAGCTTCTCCTCCTCCACTAGTGCGCATCACTCAATGAGAGAGATATATGAGTAAGTGAATGATCAAATAGAGTGACACCCTCACTCTATTTATACACAACTTGACTTGCTTAATAACCTAATAGGGCCGACTTCTCTAGGAGAGTCTAATAACCCATGGTAACCCAACTCAGGGTCGACCCCACACTTGGTGGTCTAATAACCCATCTTGTATAAGTTACAACACTTGCAACACTTGTAAATACAAATGACAACACTTATGTATAGAGGAATAATAACCTCTCTGTAGGGATACAATATAT
This sequence comes from Larix kaempferi, assembly GCA_027924585.1. Lineage (NCBI taxonomy): Eukaryota > Viridiplantae > Streptophyta > Pinopsida > Pinales > Pinaceae > Larix > Larix kaempferi. The sequence goes on from BSBM01000361.1 coordinate 12,709,164, forward strand.
ATATATATATATATATATGAAATACATTCCGAAGTTACATATACATCAACAATTTTTATATTCTCCTTATTCCAAATCTAATGTTTCCACCCAAACCTAGGAAGCTAGTATATTGGTGGAATTTCCTCTTTTGATATTTATTTGAATGGGGACATTACAGTCCTTCCCACCCAAGATTGCTTGTCTCAACCAATTTCGAACATGGATGTTGAAGAACCTACTTTTTTCCAAATCTTTGCTTCCAAAACTTCCTTTCCCCCCAATTTTTTTTTGAAACCAATTAGACTAAAAATTATTCCAGGGTCCCATTGCTTGTATTGCACCCCAACAATTAGGAGTGCTCTCCAACCCATACCATCAGGAAAGAGAATTTCTGGATCCCATTTCCTTGTATGCATTCTTCCAATCATCATAAGTACAAAATATAGATCATCAAAGTACATAGCAACATAATAAATATGTACATAACGGAGGTGCCTCATCAAAGAATCATGAAAGTGCTTACACCTCCAAGCAAGTAGACCACCATTTGCCAAGTGCATACAAGCATCAAGTGACCAATCAAATCTGCTCCAATGACATAGGTGAGAATCCCATGTCCTATAATGATGCTCCAAAAATATGTAGGATGCATCAAAATAATCAGCCATGTATTCTTTCATCCAAGAAGTGAATGAAGAATCTCCAATAAAATTTGAACGAAGTAGGGAGCAAAGAAAACACTGAGCCTTCAAGGGGCTCACAGAAGTACCATTTGTGCATCCATGAATATATGTATCATCATAAGGTAAAAAAGGATGCTACTGCAAATGTAAATAAGAAGGTGCTCTAATCATGTCATCATCTAAAGGAGGGATAGGAGTTTCATACCCCCCATGTGGCACCATCAAAAATAAACTTTTCACCCATACTTCATTAGGATGAATGCTACAAAATATGGAAGTGTAAGATGTAGGAGAATGAACCAAATCACCCAAATGATCAGAATATGCAAAAGTGTTATCATGTGTAGGCTCCATAAGGGTAGGATCATGCACCTCCCTCAAAAGGGCAAAACTTTCCTCATAGGTTGGTTCCAATGTAGTGGAATCATACACTTCTTCAAAAATTGTGTAGCCATTTCCAAGAGGCAACTTAAGTTCCTCTTCCACCAAAACAAGTGCTTGGTTCTCATCAAGATCATCTTAAAACACATCAAGCACTTGCAATTTTCCATGTTTCTCATGATCCATCATGTCATGAAAATCCTCCAATCAATCTACCATTTGACAATATGAAACATAGGAGGAAGAACAAGTATCTTGCAACTTATCAAGAAGTTGCTCATTTTGCATTTTGAGCTTATGAATATCCTCATTATTATTCAAGTATGCTCCATGTAACCATTCATTAAGCTCAACCAAATTGTTTCTATAAAAAAGCAAAGACATTAAATTACCTTTGATGTTGCACATTGCTCTTTGAATCTTCTCCATATCTTCAAGGAATGATGGATCCTTCAATGAAGAAACTCTCCAACAAGAATTTGACACCAATGCTTGAGTGTCATGGAGTATTCTAAGGGTCTCTTGGACCTTCTTTTCATTCATCTTCAAGGACCCTTCAAGAAAATGAGGCTCTTGCAAATGAACCTCCTCATCTTCTTCCTTCTTGCTTGGACCAACTTCATGAAGCTCAAGTGGTGACGGGGAAGTTGATATTGGTTCTTCTTCAACTGCTACAAGGTCTTCATTTTCATGCTTAATGGAATATTGGCTTGCAGAAACACTTTCAAAAGTGATCTCTATGTCACCAAAATAGAGGTGTGAGCACCCATCAGTAGGCACTCCTTCATAGTTCAAGCATCCATCAATAGATGATCTTTGATTCATGTCCAAGGTAGAATGTGTCTAGAAATGATATTCAATATTTTCAATAGAGTATTCTTCATGCTCATGTGATGTCTCTTCATATTTTTCAGAGTCACTTGGGAGTGAATTTTGATCCTGTTCATGCACCGCTTCTTCTACTTCACCTATTTCAGAACTAGGTGGCTCATGCGTCTCCTCCTTTTTACTCAAACATATGTGATTTTCTCTCCAAGGTATTTTGCAAGAAGGGCACAGACCTTTCTTCAATAAATCCACATCTTCATTTTTGGGCCATTTTTCAAACACCCAATCAACAAATTCTTCAAAAGGATTGGCCTTTTTTGTATCTCCCTTATACAGATCAAGATATGCCTGATATTGTTAGGGCAAGGTTTTACATGTTGCTCTCAATATTTGTAATTCATTCATGGAATTATACTTTGGTAGTGTGACAACCTCATCTTAATCAGATTCAAGGTCATAAGAATAACACTCATTCCTTATGAAATTGTAAGAAGTGTTGCATGATGGCACCTCTTCCTCAAACCATTCACATTCTGCTTCATATTGCTCATAAGAATTGTACTCATAGGAGTCATCATAATAGTAAGACATGGCTGAAAAATATTATTCAATGGATGAACCTAATGCATAGGTGCAAGGAACATGCTCTGATACCACTTGTAGTGTCCCTTTTTATAAATTTGGAAAAATTGGAAAAATTGCTCTTTTTGGCCAATTTGACCCTTAGACTAGTTATGACTCCAATGCTCCCAAAATAGCTCCAAATGCTTCCAAATTTGGTTTGAAGGTATTTGAAAGGTATTAAGACATAAAAATGAGGTTGATAGATGTTTGGACACTCTCAAAAGACTTCTGCAACATTCATTTACTATAAGGAGAAAATAGGGAAATTTACTAGTCAATTTGAGGTTCAAAACCCCCAAGGGTAGGGGAAACAAATGGCTTTCCAAATGCAGTACGAACCTCCAAAATTTCAGAACAGAGACATGGAATTATTAAAGGACTTAAATGGTCTCCCAAATGCATCATTAATCAATTCCTAAAGGCTGCTGCAACTCCCATAAATCAGAGGTTTGTGGACATGTCTTCACCTAGGGGGAAATGATAGGAAACTTCACCATTTGCTATGAAATTCAATATTTATGTTCCAAAGGATTATATGATGTATATTAAACTTATTAAAGAAATTCATGACTCTCCATACATCATAAAAATTACATAGATGAACTGATACAAGTCGAAATAAAGCAACTTCAAGCTTTCATGACAAGATATGAGGAAAATGGCACCATTTATACATTGTTTGGTATTTTGACATAGTTTCACTTGGTATTTCAAATTGAGGATATCATTAGCAGAAAATAAAAATTAAATAAATCATATTACAAATAAATGGGGCCACATGAGCTCCCACAAATATATTAGCATCTCACCAAGTGCGCCCTTCTTCCAAGAGACAAATTATGAAGAGAAAAGTGAGAAAGGTATGGAAACAAGTTGAAGAAGAGAATGTCACGAGCATCCCTATAGATTCAACCTGCAACAAATGACTTCATTTTAGCTCCAAATGAAAGGTCTGAATGGACTCTCCAATTTCCAATTAGGGTGGGAATCTTTCACCCTCGAAATTGGTACTAAGGCAAGTAGAGTAGACACTCCACAAGCATGGACAAGCTATGCTCAACAATATGCAAAATGAGAAATGATAAAAATATACTCTTATTCTTTGTTCTTGACTTTTATAAACTTCCAAATACATCCTTAGCTCAAATTCCATCCATGAGATTCATACCAACTCGAATTGGGAAGAGATTCCAATGTGTGCCACTTGTCCCTCCATTCCTAGCCTCCTCCTTCACTCAATTCAAATGGATGACTCTTTGGCTTCCCTAACTCCCTTGTGTGCCCTCGTGGAGGCTATTTTTATCCTTGACATGTCATATATGTCAGATGTCAGCAATCAGGTCTGATTTGTGTCATAAGTGTCATAGCATCTTCATCATTGTTGTCATAGAAGCTAGGGAATCTAGCACAAGTGTGTCAATATCTCTCAAATGCCTCTTCCTCTTCCATGGAAGTTACTCTTCCACTCCAGTTCGAAATTCATTGAGTCATGCCAAGTATATTGAACTCCCAACTCCCCAACAACATTAGACTCCACCTTGGATTCGAATGGGTGAGAATAAGATGCAATGTGGCATGAGGAATCTAGTTTTGTGTGGGTCCCACACCACCAATGTGTCTCCATGACCAAGTGCCACCTTATTTTCCTATCATAAATATTTATTTAACCCCTTTTAATATATTTATGTCAAGCTAATGTCCATTTGGGGTATTATAGTCTCCTTATTCCAAATCTAATGTTTCCACCCTAACCTAGGAAGCTAGTAGATTGGTGGAATTTCCTCTTTTGAGATTTATTTGAATGGGGACATTACAAGGCATGTGTTATTATGTATGATTATTGTGTTAGAAAGCACCAAATTTCATAGGCGTCATATATATGTATGTTTCTTCCAATCTTTCAATTTTTCTCTCCTCTAACCATCATGGCACTAATTTCTCTATTAATGACAATTTTGTTGACCCAAACTGTTTAATTTGTGGTCTGAAATTTCCATCAAAACATGTATAAGGTTGCCAAAGAAAAATAAATATTAAATATTTTCTTATATAGGTTGGTCTATATGTGGTATCAATACACTACTATGACACAAGGTCATCCCACTCCAAAATAATTATTCAAACATACAATGCAACTTGCTTAGGTAACCATAAATTCATGGAAGTGCAAAACTTATTACCTATATACATGTGAATTCCTACATCAACAATTTGTTATAAGACATGTGTTACTTATGTATATCCACTCCTACCATATAGACTACACATACCATTGTACTAGAGGCCTCGATGCAAAGTAAGGATGCACATTCTTCCAAATCTATGAAAATCAAGAAAACAATGTCATAAACCAACAATTTACAACAAAACCTCGAACTATCTCAAGTTGTGATTTGAAATCCAAGTCACAAATAAACGAATGTCTAGAAATGCCATTTCAATTTATTTAGCATACCAATGCAATCATCTCAACTTTTCAATAGTCTAGCAAGGTTATCTATACCTAATAGATGCAAAACCTATTCGTTGTCTGTAGCCTAGCATGTTGGTAATAAATCTTTTTAGTTTAGCATAGCTAATAGTGATTCCAACTAATGATATTATTTGTTGAAGTTAGTGTTATCTATGTTATATAATTGGCCTAACATTAGATGATGAAAGCGTCTATCAATACAATAACAAAAAATCTTAAGAGAAAAGTGTGTTATAGGACTTGACCCAAACATAGTTTCATCATTAATAAGAGTAATTGAAATTCCCAAAATTATGACAAATCTTGTACATGTGATGTGAGAGTTGCTCTTGAGAAGACAATTCCTGATTGCACCAAGAAGCACTTTCTACAACCTAGGGGGTGAGATGCATCATGCCTATAACATATGTTTGCTCAAAAAAATAATTAATAAAAAAATATACTGTAGGCTTACAATTAAAAGGAAGATATATATATTAATTTTGTAAACATAAAAACAATCACAAAATAGATCCATATTAAATTTTGTAGCCTAGTTTTGAAGGTATTGTAATGTTTGTCCTCATATGTTGGCCCAATATAACATATTACAAAACTAAAAATAAAGTAATACTAACAAGGCTAGAATTTCATTGTTGCTTTTCTTTGTCATTTGTAGTCAATGAATTTGTACAACAACCACGTGCCATGATTGAAACATTGAAAAATTAAATCTATAAAATGTCACCTTAATAAAAATAAAAATCCAAAAAAATAGAGATCATTATAATAAAATAATAGCCGATGACAATGTCCCTATACTTTTAAGAAAAATGATAAAAAAAGGACTTAGCAGATTTTCACAATTTATTTACATCTTAAGCTTTAATAGTTAATACAACTTATTACAATTTTGCAAATAGAATGTGAGAAATTTTAGAAAGTGTCCTGATTTGTACCATTGTTTCCAAAGAGTAGAAAATAAAAAAAGAATGATGGCAGAAATTTAGGCAAGTCAAGATGAAGACATGGGGCATAGCCCTACACATCATTCTTTTGAACCAATGAACAAATTGGCAAATGATGAGATATCTATCTAAAGTAGAGCTAAAGATTTTTGGTTACTTAATGATGCTAGGAATATTCCTCCTACGACATACATTCTAACAGCACTGCAACATTCATTACACTAAGATAAAGATGCACCTCGATTTTTATATGTATACATTTTCTATATAATAGAAGAAGTATTATTTCAAGTAAGTGTCCTAAATAGTGGAGAGAAACATGGGATTGAAAAATAAAAGATATTTTGAGGAAGTGGAAAACTATAGTTCATAAAACAACCCAAAGGATTTCAACAAGAACTATAGTCTAATAATAAAGTAAACACCACTTCTAACCCTCCGTAATGGTGCAATAAGTCTAGGGAATTTGGATGGCTACATGGAGGTAGCAAATCCAGGTTCATTACAAGAACAATGCTTTGCATTATCTACTAATAATGAATATTAGATTAGAAAAGGTACTTTGCACTTTATACCATTGTGTATTAGGTCCACTAAAAAAGTAGCCAGCTTAACTGTAGCAAGTATAAAATGCTTGTTACCCTTAAACATAGTAACAATATAAAAGTGTTAGAAATGTTCAATCAACTTTACAAAAAGTTCACCATGAAAATAAGGTATCCCGTCCCAGGAATGATAAATTGATATACTAAAATAAATAAACAATCTATAATAAAATGATGTACAAATATAATGACCTCAATATGTAGTGAGCACTAGACAAAGAAACTGAGGAAAAGGTAAATTACGATACAAAATTTAAAGCATATACACACAACAATATATATAGAATGAGAATTTATAAAAGCTCATCACTAATGTGATTCCAATGTATTTCACATGGTCACTTTTAAAGTTAAATTAAGTAAACTTATTTTGGATTTCTCCTATATACTACTACGATCTTGAATATTAAAATGATTGATGTTATATAAACCCGTATTTATCAAGCACCGAGAGGGATCCAATTTATTGAGGTGTATTTCTTTTTTAAAATTTAAACTCAAGAAATTTGATCTCTCTTGATTGATAGATCCGGGTTTAAGTTTTAAGTTTTTATTTTATAAACGAACATCTATTTTTTAATTACTTTTCATAATTTTTTATTTTATGAGCCGACATGAATTTTTTTAATTATTTTGTTATATCACAAACGTTACAACATCTCCCCCATACTGGACTGTAGAGCATCTCGTTTCACTTGGTGCAATGAAAAATTTTACTTTGCAAAAATTAAACCCCATTTTTTAACTCATTTTTAATTAAATACTATAAAACGTGGACATGCTTTTTCATACTATATATACCACTATACCCTAGTAAGTCTTTACTAGAAGATTGGTATGCTAGTGAGAGACATCAAGAAATTAGATTTTTATTTACTAAGCTAAGTAAGTAAGAAAGTAAACTGTAAATATCTAACTTGTGCTTGAATCACCTAAACACTCACTCATATATGTTCAAATTCACAAACCAACGTGCGCATGTAAAGGTATCCTAGTGGAAGTCAAAATACACACTTAGGGAGGCCACTTGAAAGATCTTAGAGCCACAACACATTAATTACTCATAACAAAGGGAGCTCATAGTTTTCTCATTCAAGTATTCATATTTTTCTTTTTCTTTCCTGGTAAACTACATTGAAAATGTTGTGTATACTGGTAAATAAATGCTTTACACAATATGTGTTTGTGTTTTGGAGTGTTAATACCCAAACATTCAATCTCACCTTAATGATCTTCATACTCTTATAGACATTTTCCTCGTTGCAATGAGCAACTTTTCTATAAATAGTTACATAATATGCCAACTATTACAAAAGCTCCTCAAAAGGATGGATCTTTTTGTTGCAAACAAAGACACCTTGAACATAATTTTAAATGTTCCTCTCTACAATAGTGATGGTCATAAATTTTCATTGAAAATAAATTGAGAGATCATATAAAAATGGATAACAAGTTTTAAAAATTTCAATAATGGAATTTTTTTGCACAAGAATGAATGCCCCTTCTTAAACTGTAGAGGTGGCAACACTAAGATAACTCTCAATCTCTTCTAAAGAGTGACCTTGATTCTTTATCACATTATTCATCACAAAAATCACGACAACAAAGTAGACACCACTAAAACATAAATATACAAAATTGACTCCAAACTTGTCCATCACACTAAGAAATGACAAACCAATCAGAAAGTTCAAAACCTACCATCATTAGCAACCATTCAACCAATATTAAGTATTCCACTGTGGTATTCATATATGACAATAGTAATCTCCGTTCATAACATATCAAGAAAAATATACAAGCACTCTCCTAGTGAACTCTAAGAGATAAATCAACAACCTTGCCGTAGATATTTGAAACAAATATTTCAGGGAGAAGAAGAGCAAGAATAGGACTGACACCGGGGAAATTTTTTGGGGTGAAATTTCGTCAATTGACTATTTTTTGGGTTTTTTTTCAAAAAACAATTCGCTATTTGGTTATTTTTAGTCTCTAATATCGCTTATATTTACATAAAATATGTTTTTTTGTCATAATATTCGCCAAAATTTACAGGTTTTAGTAGTAAATTGTATGTTTCATATTTAATGTTAGCCTATATATATGTGTGTGTGTGTGTGTGTGTGTGTGTGTGTGTGTTTTCCCAATCCAAAATAATTGCCTAGAATACTATACTTAAGTATATTTTTATAATCCTTAAAAAATACCCTGACCGACACCCAATGAAAATGCCAACACATACCCATAAATACAAATAACATGACAACGATTACAAGAGGAGAGATTCTAATAGATATTAAATTTGTTTTATTTTTTCCTAAAGAATCATTGTTGCAAAGAATAAATAATTCCAAGAAAGTAAATATTGAAAATACACAGAAAGAAGATAAGGGATACACTTACAACACCGTCTCTAAAACAACATAAATTCTTGAATATGGTGTCAATTCTTTCCAGTTAAGAGTAATAGAAAGCAGCAAAATTAATGTACCCTACTAGAAAATTTACACAAAACTAGGTGAGAATGATCTAAAATAGAGCACTTCAAACCCCCGCATGGCCGAAAGCTTCAAACTCTACAATGGAGAATGGATGTAGGGAGTAAGAGTTGCAATGTGCAAAGACTCCAAAGGTGTATATAAAGTTACATGAAGAATGAATATGGTCGTGAGGATTGATCTGCACCCTCCTCCCCTCCCATGAATTCTCGGTCATGAAATTATCCATAAGAATAAAGAATTTCCTCTTAGCATCAATGAAGTGAATGTGGCATACAAACAATGGGTCTGGTGGCTACAAAAACCTGTGAGAGTTATGGCAACTTGCAAGGAAACAATGAGTATGTTGGCTACGGAAAAATCCAAGAGTTATGGTGACCAGGTTTTGGTGACTATGAAAACCTATGAGAGTCATGGAGACTTGCAAGGAGCTACATGTGTACAACAGAGACTTGCCAAATGAAACCAAGGGGGTGCCATCCCAATAAGTAAATTATATAAAAAAACTATGACAAAACTATAGGGAAAAAATTTTGGGTAGTATGAATGGGATTAATAGAACAAACTCAACACTATATGTCATGCAAATCTATCTTAACTCTGGATCTTTCAAGTGCTAAGAAGAAACAAGATCTTTGAGGTACAAAACTTTAAGAAAGATTTACACCTAAAAAAATTTGATTCCTTTCGATACTTAATAAATTTAAAAGTAAAATAGATTTAACTAAATTTTTAATAGATACAAAAATAATCCCTACTGCTATATTTCAAAAACAAGTTTAGCTAAATATTAATAACCAACAAGAATATTACATTTTGAAATATAGAAAAAAATTCACATTGTTCGAAACCCATTTCTCAACTTTATTTTTGAATCTTAAGAACTTCTATACTTATCTCTTTTCAAAAATTATTATTTATTAAAAATAAATACAAAACATTCTAAATTGAGACAGTTGGAGAGACCTCTAGAATAAGGGCACTTGGAGGATTTGATGTGATCTCTAGTTGGATTCATAAAACATGATGACATAATCATTGTAAACCCCAATGATGAAGAAGAATGATTTGTTCCATTTTTAGATCCATTGACTTTGATAAAGAGAGAAAGGAAGGGTTGAAAATTGAAATCTTACTTTACATGAACGAAGTACCAAAGCCCCTATGGTATTGTTGAAAATGTTGCTTATCTCACACCATGTACCCATCTTTTTCGAACATCGCATTACCTAATTGTACTTTCCCACAAATTACTTAGAATGCATGTAACAAGAAAATGGATGTACAATACCAACACGTAAATACAATATTTAAGAATTCTAAGCATAAAAGTTATGATTTTACCTAGAAATGTTTGACATCCTTATACTAACCATTCTAAAGTAGTTGGAAGTAGTTTGATTAGCATTCTCTTCGTGCACATTACTACTTTTATTGGAAGTAGTTGGAACTAGTTTTGAAATATGATTATATGTGTGTGAGACGATAATAATATTTTATATATGAAATCGTTAAAACTTGTGAATTACAAATTTTTAATAAAAAATAAAAAATATATTAAATTAGTAGAGGAGATTGTATATAAAATCAATTATTTTAATTTGATATAATGATGCTACATATTTAAACTGGGAAAATCTAATTTATCACTATTACACTGGACATGATTTCTAACAAAGCATTTACAAACCAAAAGTTGACGGTGATGAGTTTTGTCGATGTGATGATTTATGTAATGGTGCTTTGAAAAGGAACAAAAAAAAGTAACAAACTCTATAGAAAACAAGATTTGGTGAGGAATACTAAGGGAAAGAAAGCACAGGCATCCAAGTTTAGTTATAGTAAAATATCATGTCACACTATTTAAGAGACATGTTATTGAAAGACACATCAACTTGACAATAGAGCCCCCACTCAAATGCCCTTCAAGGAGAATGAAGAGGTGGCACAAACCAAAGATTTCAGATCTAGAAAGTGAAACCATCTCTATGACCAATCCAAAGGAAGCAATGCATTTAATACTATTGGGACATCTGCTAGCATGAATTAATCAATTCGTTGAATGGAAAGAAATCAAGAAGAGGAAATGAAATGGAAGGAAAGCCAATAAATGTACTGGTTCACATTAAAGAGACCCAATCTAAGTACATTGCTCATTTTTAAATACTGCAAAACAATTTGGCAATAAAATGACCCAGAAGAATAGCAAAGAAAGATGTGAGTAGAAAGCAAAAACATAACTTTTTGCAAAAGCCAAATTCTATTGATGAAGGAATGACAAAATTTTACAGAAATATTCAGCGACCTTGATGAAGAAAAACAATTTTTGTCTCAAGACACCTTCTATGTAAGAGTGAATAGTGAAATTTTGAAGGTTTTCCTTCAAATTAAAGTATGGTCTCTACCATCCCTTGGAAAAGTAGCGATCGATCACCACTTTGCTAGGAAAAGGAGCGGCCAGGGTTGTTTGGTCGCCCCTTTTGGGCCATAAAGCACGACCAAACCTCATTGGGGAAAAAATAGGATTGAAAGTGCATGAGTAAGGAAGACTTTGAGTTATGTTTTCACATGAAGGACATGTGTAAGGCATGCTTGCCAACACATTTTGAACTCATCATCCTCTCTAGTCCTATAAATAACAAGAATGAGGTGAAGATTAAGGAGGAGAAAAGTACAAGTAAAAGCATCCTTATGGTGAAGTAATCTTGGTTGAGTAGAAGTCTTCTTAGCTATAACTTCCATTTTTGTTGAGAGTTTGGAGTTTGAGTGAAGGACAATAGCCTGCCAAAGGCTTCTTCACCAGAGTAAGCTCCAAAATTAGATTACCAAAAGGGATCAGTGATAGTGGCTAAGGAGGAGACTTGGGCTTTGGAGAAGAGAGTACAATAGTGACATCAAGGTATATTGTTGTATTCACTTCATATTTTTAAATATAAATCTACCTTCTTTCACCCACCAAAATCCATGTTTTGTCCCTATGCTTGAGTACATTTTGTTCATAGATGTATGTCTCCAAATTATTTATTAGGATTCCTTGATATGCATGTTGATTGTTTATATTGTTGTAAATGAAGCATGCAAAGGGCATTTGTGTTTGATTTTGTGTGCAGGTTTGTAAAGCTTTGAAGCTGGATCAAGAGCACAACAAGAGCTAAGGACAACCATCATAAACCAGGTTCTCTTCTTCCTCTCCATCCCTTAAATTATGTCTGCATGTATGTTGAAATCTAGGGAGGAATAAGATATGAATTTATTCTATCTATCAATGAGCCTAACCTACTCACTGGGGGGAAATCACTTAACTCCAAAGTTCCGTGACTCTTTCCATCTTAACATAAAAATCATTATAATACCATAAATAAGGGTTAAGAATGACAATAACTACAATTGAGAAGAGATGTGCAATTACTCACATTTGACAAAATCCCCATAGCAATAAGTGAAAACCTCATGTTATTACAATATTTAAAAGTAATCTCGAAAATAAAGACCCTATCCTTAGAAGTTGGAACATGGAAAGATTTAGAGATGGTGTGCGAAACACTAAGTTGTAACATCAACTTCCCAAAATCATAAATTTTGCATACAAATTTAATTTTCAACATCAATATATCATTAAAAAACCTTACAACTTTTACAACATGGAAAGCATCCAAATAACTTTGCAAGTTGAGAATCCCCAAATGTTAAACAAGTCCTAAAAGGGCCACCAAAAATTATTTAATTCAAAATCTATTAAAAATGACTATAAACAACTTGAAATGACTTCTCAAAATAACAACTTTTACATACACATTTAATTTTTGAATTTTAATAAATCATTAATTTTTTTTTGAATTTTAATAAATCATTAAAAAAACTCCTTACAAGTGCAAGTACTATGGGAAACGTCCAAATTACTTTACATATTTCTTTAGGTTCTTAAAAATGTTAAAATTTTTTCCAAAATAACCTTTAAAAGTTCACGCCCTAAATCCCTTAATCCAAAATCTATTGAAAATAATTATAAACAATTTGAAATGTCAATAAAATAAAAAGTAGCTTTTGTTAAAAAATTAAAAAATATAAACTTTATATATCAAAATTAATCATGAAATCCCACCTCTTTATATTTGTTATTTAAAAAAATATATTAATACAAATATATTGTATTTTTATAATAAAATAACACTACTTTTTATATATACATATATATAATAAAATAACATTACTTTATAAATATAATTATTTAGCATTTACAAATTTAGCTAATTTCCCACAAACAAAACTTACAACATGTATCCCATGATTGTGAAAATGTGCATTAGATATCTAAATGGCCTACCAATTGATCTTTTTGTTAATAGTTACTCTGGATTTCCTTCATTGTTAATCTTTGTCGTAGGCTTTACCTTATCCTTTTCGTTTGGATAGTAATATAAAGAAATCAGAGGTATCTTTAAAGTTTGTAAAAAATAATATTTATCTATTTTTACTTATTAATGTATTTTCATATGTGTTGAATTATGATTGGTATATAGGTTTTGATAAGACTAATTTTATCATTGACTATAGATATATATTCTGTGTGGTTCACAGTCTCGATAGTAGTGGTTGTAGCTCATTACATCCACATTAATAATTCTTAGGTGGCCCACCCGAAGGGGCCTCGCCCCATCGGCTCCAGTTTTGGGAGCCTAACCCCGAAGGACCTAAAGAATTGTATTCGAGAGAATTAAACCTCTAACCTCGATAACTACAGTCTTGGACTCAGAAATTCCAACCAACTGAGCTACCCTTCGGGGCTCAAAGGAATGGCGGGCCAGGAGGATTGAACCCCGGACCACCCGCCTGCAAATCCTATGCTTTATCAACTCCACCCACATTGTTCTTTTTCATTGACTTTATTAGATAAACATAAGAATTTTTTTGTATATACATTATGAAAATTTTACAAAGTTCATGAAATATTTATGTGAGAGTGTTGTACTGCTGTCACTTCATATATATATATATATACCCTACCTATTCCAAAAATTTATACTACTTAAATCCATATATTTATATTGAAATAATATCATTAACATTCTTAATCTTATATGAGAGAGAGAGCGCCAATATATATATATATATATATACACACACACTATAAGTTATATATATAATCATATTCCCTACCCATTCCAAAAAGCTTATACAACTTAAATTTATATATTAAAATTGAAATAATTTCATTAATATTCTAATCTCTTTTCTCTCTCTTGCATGCACACACACACACATAATCACATCCCCATCCATTCCAAAAACTTACACAACTTAGATCCATATGTTTAAATTGAAATAGTACCATTAACATTTATTTTTTATTAAAAAATAGTATTATTTTAATATATATGTTTATGGGTGATACGTGACTACTATGATGCCAAATGTATTTACGAAGGCCAGCATGACTAAATTATATTGAACTTGTGAATTATTTTGTTTAGTTTTTATTGTGTGTTACTAATATTTAGTATTGATTTTTGTTTCTATAATATAATATATTATGGACTTAGCTGCATGCAACCCTTGTTTATACAAATATTATTATTTCATTGTTTATATAAATATTGTTATTTTTTAAAGCATACATGTATGTCTATGTTCATGTCGAACACATTCATAAGACCTTAATTATGAGAAACATTTTGTCCTTTTATTCATCACAAGTTTAACTAACATTGAGAAAATGATCAATGGAGGGTGGAAAGCTTATCTTGGTCTTGAAAACAATTGTAAGTCAGCAAACCTTGTGATGTGGGATAAAAATAAATTCCTCTTTGAAACTCTCATCACTCCATTTCCCCTATATAGGTGTGAAGTTTGAGGCTGCAACCTCTCTAGAGAATCTTGGAGAAGGATTGAGCAACTCCGGAGGCATTTTATAACTTACAATCTTAAAATTAAAAGCAATATGCCTTATCCTATTCTCCTCATTGAAGTGGGTCGTTCCCCCATTGAGAGGATAGCTATGACTAGG
Organism: Larix kaempferi; assembly: GCA_027924585.1. Classification (NCBI taxonomy): domain Eukaryota; kingdom Viridiplantae; phylum Streptophyta; class Pinopsida; order Pinales; family Pinaceae; genus Larix; species Larix kaempferi. Next base: position 12,724,189 of record BSBM01000361.1, read on the forward strand.
TACCTAATGTACGAGAAAATATTAAATAACTTGGGAGACTAGAGACTTACGTAAATTGCTCTAAAATCTAGTCAAAACCACCTAAGGTTCAAGCGGGGTTGGCATAAAGATGCCATGTCTTGGTTAAAGATGTGGGGAATTGATGAAAATGTTACTTTCCAAAATATAGATGATATTAAAATATTATTACTTTGAAGTTCAAAGAGAAGTTGTTGTGTGATGAAAATTTAGAGGATAAAAGAAAATTAAGATATTACAAGGAGGTCATTAACCCTAATATTGAAAATCAAAATTATCTCTATGTTTTAACTAACGTAAAGGAGAAAATCCACATAGATAAAAAATAAGAATGAACTCTCATGAGTTGCATAGTGAAATGAGGCATTGGACCTTTCCTAAAACTCTGTGCACTGAAATGATTTGTCATATTTGTGAGCCTACGAGTGCTGAGGATGAAAAACACTTTCTCTTAGATTGTCCGATGTACACCTACATAAGATCTCAGTTCGAAGCTTTTTGAGCACATAAATACAACACTAAGGCAAACTAAGTAGTTCCTCAAATTTTCTTTCTCAAGGTGCGATAGACCCAAATTGGTTTCAATGGACGTTAACTATCATCATCATCATCACCATCATAGCATAATTGCTTTATCATGTGATTTTTCATTTAAATATTTATTTTAATCAAATTTGATCACCTAAATATCATAATAGGTTAAAATATTGTTGTTTTAGTAATGGATAAACTATCTTACTTCGACTATTAAACAAATATTTTTATTGTTTTAAGTGAGGCTTTAAATCAATCATGCCAATGTGAATGCTTACATATCAACTTCCTCACATGGCCACATACCAACTTATATATGTTTTATGTTTAGATGATGTGAATATGTTTGTTATTCAATCTTCTTACGAATATACTTTATATTTTTTTCACATATATTTTTAAAAAAATATCTATTATATAATCAAATATTTTTAAAATCTATGTGTTTTGGAATTGTTTTTACAACTCAAATATCTTTTTATAAAGAAAATCAATCTCACATTGATTGGTAAATGTATCCCATAATAACATACAAGCTTCAGTATATCATGATCATTATGTCAATGCGGTACTCAAAAGGGAGTGGTGTCTACTCGAAACATAATGGTTGATCGGCTATTGTATAAAAAAAGTTGTTACTTGGCGTCCCCTCCTCTCTCTATGCAAAACACATAAAATTCTCTCATTAAAAGTACTTTACAGTACCCCTTCACATGCATTCTTAAGAAAAATCTCATTACTCAACCAGATACACCTCAAATATATGTGCCTTGGAATTGTTTCTACAACATCAATACCTCTGTATAAAAAAAAAAGCCAAAACTGATTGAGAGATAGGGCCCACACTAACATATAAGTTCCAATATAGCATGATTAATATGCCAATGGGGGGAAGTAAACGGGAGTGGTGCATCCTACTAACATAATAGTTGATTAGTTATAGTATGAATATGTTTGTTGTTGGGCCTCCCCCCCTCCCTCTATGCAAAAAAAAACATTCGCCCATTGGTAGTACTCTATAGTGTCTCTTTCACATGCATTCCTAAAAAATTACCCATGATATGTCTAAAATCTATGCATCTTTTTTTTCCTTAGGAAAAAAACATAATTCATTAATGTGATAATGAGTTACATTGTTCAAAATTGGCCTATAGGCGTTGCAGAAAGCATAGCTGTAATATAGAGTATGTACAAGTATTATATTTGTATCAAAATGAGAGTCTCACCATGAGATCATCATCAAGGTTCATAATTCTTTTTACAATAAATGATCAAAAAAGATAACTGCAAATATATGCCAATAGGAAATCATGAATATCCTTATACTGACATAGGTTCAATCTCTAATTCATTGATATTTTCTCTTATGCCTATCCACTACTTCCAAGATCCAACGTCAATCGATATACCCTTTTTGGATAGAGAATATGCCTCCATGTTTCTTTCCTTGTATATGTGGTAAGCTGATAGAGCCCAACATATCTGAAAATATCTTCGAAGACTGGTCTCAAAAGTATATCCTTTGGTGGCTTACTTAATCTGAACCAGTCGATCACCAGAAGTGAGTCTCCAAAAACCTGTAACTTCTCCACCCCAATAGATAAGGCTAATTGAAGCACCAATTTGAGAGCCTTCAACTCTGCAAGATTGTTTGATGCCTGTCCTAGTCCAGCCGCGAATTTGTGCCAATGACAATCATTAATGTAAATGATACCTCCGGAACCTCCAATGCCAGGTCTACCTTGTGATACTTTGTCGAAGTAGCACCGACAACCAGATTTATCAATGGTTTCCTATTGTATAATTCGTTGCTTAGTGGGAGCTGATGACTGCGGAAAATGTGCCAAGATAGCCACACTCTTAGCGGCATAAATCAAGTATGGAATAAAGGTATCCTCAAATAGAGCCTTGTTCCTAGCCAGCCAAGTCCCCTTGATCAATAGAACAGGTAATGCTCATAAATTATGAAAGTTTGCATTTTTTAACCAGTCATGTAGAGCATCTTCAATAGATACACCTTTCCAAATAAAGTTGTGTCCATAATACTGAGAAGCAAAGCTCCACATGTTATTTAAAATCTATGCATCTTATAATTGTTTTTACGACATAAATTCCTCTATCTTTATACATGAAGAAATACAGGGGTCATATTATTGTTGTATGCTTATTATTATTATTATAGCATTGAGGGTTGACTCAAATGGACTTGAGCTAGAGGTGAGTCCTCTTAAGATTGGGATGTCATCGGTTTGACCCTCTAGAGCCCCTTGGGGTTAGGTGCAGTAATTAGTGTTGACAATTTATCGGATCAAGAGGAAATGCATAATAAATTTTATAGAAATTTTTTCTTAAAAATAATAATAATAATAATAATTACTAATTTTCTTTGTTTGTGCAAATAAACGTAGTTTCTAATTCATGATTTTAATTCTAAATTTTTTTATTCTTTTATCAAATGTCCAATCTATTATGTTACTATATCCTTTTAGAATGCATCTTATCTTAGTGTCAACTAAACAATGAATTTATCATCTAATATCTAAGGATCTACTTATGATGAAAACATCGAAAATAAAAGTTTGGAATCCTTAAGGTCCACAACTCATCATTACATTTTCCTACATCTATAATTTTATTCGTAACTTTATTCTTATAATAAATAAATAAGATAGAGTTGCAAAGCAACTTAGTCCATGCGTACTAAATAACAACAAAGTTATATAGGTTGTAAAATAGAAAAATAATATCAACTACATGAAATAAGACAATAGTGAACAATGGAATAAGCTACTAGTTTTTAGGTGCCTTAACATAGTTTTTGAATGGCCAAACAAGCGAATTTTATGCTAAGTAACAATTGAATTCTCAAGAAGGAGAGAGAGCAATAGTTATGAAGCTCTTTTCAATTCTTAAAAGGCAACACTAAACTGCTCTACAAATATATCCATTTCAAAGAGCATTCAAACTTTCACTAAACAGAAAAATAGAGCCTTTCACTAAACAGAAAAATATAGCCTTGTACCCTTTGCGGATTTAAGGAATTTAATTATGTTTAATTGATGTTACGAGCAGATTTTTCTTACCAAGATTGTAACACATCATGGACATGCCAAACAAAATAACTTAGAGAAGTTATTTCAAATCAATAAGAAATCTGCATGATATCAATACTAATAATAAAAACAACTAAGATAGTGGCAAAACATATCAAAAGCCATGTACAATGAAAATATGGAAAACGACTTAAAAAGCCTAGTGGTAAACATATCAAAAGCCATGTACAATGAAAATATGAAATATGGAAAATGATATGAAAAATGACTTATGTCTTTATCAAATATGAAAAGCCACATTTGATAAACAATTTAGCAAATGTTGATTAATATATAGCATGTGCCTTGCATGTTGTATTGGGAGCATGATGGGTAGGGAATTTAGTGATGTTCCTTAGCAAGATGTTACTGCACGATGGACATGCCCACTGAAACAACTTAATAAATTATTCCATATAACTCGTGCATTGCAATTGTGGCAAGACCAACACCTATTCCTCAAGTCTTAGATGTTGCCGCCAAGTGTCCCACTATCATTTTCTAATGTTGTATCCTATTTTCTTTTTGCAAGCTTTCTTTGTATCGTCCCAATCTCACGCAATGGTCTCTTTCATACAAAAGCTTAGTTTCCATTTTGGGCAAGTTGATCAGTTTCTTCTTTGTCCGGTATTGGAGCACGAGGAAGGATGGGGTTCTTGACATTGAGCAACTAAATTTTTAGTAGGATTAGGGGCCAAGAAGGTTGGATCTAGATAAGCTAGCTAATGTGTATACTAGAATTAGAGGTTAATGCATGCTTAGTTGAAATGGGTAGGATTCATTGCTTTGCAAGGTTGTTTCAGGTAGCATTAGTGGTCGTCATCAAATTGGAAGCTAATTGTTCATGTGTCGCAAAAGAAAAGAAGTGTAGTTTAGCGTTAAGGTGGTTCTCTATCTCTGTATCTCTCTATATGGAATCGCTAGAACCCAATGCTACAAGGTTCTGCAAACTACACTTCTTTTCTTTGGTGAATACAAAATCACAAAGTATATTGATTTAATTAGGAAAGAAGAGTGTACATAAGATTACAAAACGGGTAATCGTTTTACTATGCTGTAAGTATCCTACACATCTAGACTATTAATGTGGGGAAGATCTAATTTATCATTACTGCAATGAACTTGACCTCTAATGAAGCATTTACAAACAAAAGTTGGCAGTGTCAGGTTTTTTTAATGTGATTATTTACATAGTGGTGCTTCGATGAAGAACACAAAAATATTAAAATAACAAACTCTATGGATAACAAGATTTGACGAGGAATTCCAAGGGAAAGACAGAAGGCATCCAAGTTGGTAGTTATAGCAAAACACTGTGCCATGCCCTTTAATGGATGCATCAATCAAAGGGACACACACTTGTCGATGGAGTCCTCACCCAAATTCCCTTTAATGGGGTTGAAGAGGTGGCATGAATATAATATTTCAGATCTAGAAAGGGAAACCATCTTTGTGACCAATCTAGAGGAAACAAGGAATTTAATATCACTAGAGCCTATGTTAGCATGATTTGGTCAATTTGTTGAATGCCATGAAATCAAGAAGAGAAAGGAGAAATAAAGAAAACCAATCAATGTACATGGCCCACAACAAAGAGACTTAGTTTAAGTATGTCGTTCATTTTAGAATATTGTAAAGTCATAAAATGATTTAGAATAATAATAAAGAAAGATATGAGCACAAAGCAAACACACACTATTATGTGAAAATCAAATTCTATTAATGAAGGAATGACAAAAAAAACATTATACTATACAAAGTGGCTAAGAATGGCGATAACTACTACTGGGAAGAGATGTGCAATTACTCACGTTTGCCAAAAGCCCCATATTAATGATAGGTAAAAACCTCATTTTATTACAATATGTTAAAGAAACCCAAAAATACATAAACACTAATCCTTGAAGTTGGAAACACGAAAAAACCATAGGGCGGGGGTTGATGCGTGAAGCATTGAGTTAGAACATTAATTCCTCAAAATCATAGCTTTTGCATACAAACTTAATTTTCAAAGTCAATACATCGTTAGGAAATCTTACACGTTCTACAAGATAAAAAAAATCCAAATCACTTTACATTTTGGTTTAAACTCCCAAATATATTAAAATTCCAAAATAATAAATAATCAAATCCCAAAATCCAAAAGATATTAAAACATAACTAAAAACAACTTAAAATATCACTTAAACAAAATATAACTTAAAATATCACTTAAACAAAATATAACTTAAAAAACAACACTTAAAAATTCAAATTTAAACAAATATAACTTAAAAACAACAATTAAAAATTTAAATTTAAATTAATGTTAAAAAAACATAATAGATACATATAAGAGATGAAGTTAAAAATGTGCAAAAAACATGACCGAATTTGCATTACAATTTTAATGAGTAAGAAATTTATCCTATTACATGATTGGTTAAATTATATATATATATATATATATATATATATAACCAGCACATTATTGGTTAAATTTATCGAATAATTATAGAAGCTACAGAAGATAGAGGAAAGTTTATTTGACATTATACATCTCTCTCTCACTTTTTTACAAGATGCAACATAAGATTAAGTAATATGAGCAGGTTAACAAGTATACAACTTAGTTTGAAGTAATATGTATATTTATATTTTTGGTGTGACGTGTTAATTTATAATATTTAGATAAAAATGTGTTTTTTACATTTGAGGGAGATATGCATTTCCTTCAACATTGAATGTGGAGCTAAATAACATTTCAAAAATAATAAAATATTAAGTAAATAAAAATTATACAATGTTTATCATAATTTAAATCGAAAATTAAAAATCATATATATATCCATTTAAACTCCAGATTTATCATGTTGAGAGGGATCAAATTCTTTGAGGTGCAAACATTTTTGGATTGCAAAAATTTGAGGAAAAATTTGTACTTTTATGAATTTGATCCCTTTTGATGCATAATATGTGGTGTTCCTTAACCCTTAAACTTATAACACAACCAGGTGTACAAAGATAATAAAGCATAAAACTAGATACAAGAGACAATTGAAATGAAACAATGCAAAATATATTCTTGTATTATGATAATTAAAAGAGAGAAAGCAATGTTCACTTGACTCTTAAGGCGGGGTGACCTTTCACTTGAGCAAAGCTCACATTACAACAGTTTTGACAAAACATTCCTTAGCCTTCTAGTTCTTTATATAGATTCTCAATAGCACATATCTAACTACTTTTGGTACCATCATTAATGAGTACCAACTACCTCATGGACCTTATTTAATAAGATGACAATTTTAAATTGAATAACTATCCACTACTATTTAGTGGGCCTTTATTCAAGGAAGATGGATGCATACATTAATTGACTAATTCCTAAGTAGCCTAAAGTAGGGAGGTTAGGGTAGGACCCTAACACACTTTCCCTTTCAAGAGAAACACTGTCCTCAAGGTTGAAGGTGAGGGAATTGTTGCAGAATCGTTGTTGGTTTCCATGTGGCATCTTCTTGTTGCATATATTTCCAATAGATCGAGACTTCTAGGATTGTTCTCTTGTGCAATTAACACTCTCTAATATCCAATGCTACTTGTAACTAGAGCTAAATGGAGCCCTTTTCATTCAGTTTTGGTAAGTTGATTTGCACTTTGCAATTTGGTCTAACAACCTTCTTGAGGCAAGACACATGAAAGAATAAATGAATCTTGGAGTGATATGAAAGAGCTAGCTTGTAGGCCACTTGTCCAATGCATTGGATAATCTTGTAGGGCCCATAGAACTTCGATGCAAGTTTTTGGTGGAGTTTATCTACAAAGTGGTGTTTGTTTATAAGGTTGGAGGTGAAGAAACACATGCCCCCCTTCTGCAAAAGAGCACTCTAAACGATGTTGGTCAGCTTTTGTTTTATTCTATTTGAGCCAAAACCAAACTTTCCTTCAGTATGTAGAGGATGAATTCCCTTGTACTAAGTGTGTTGTCCACCTCATGAACCTTGGAGGTGCCTAGTAAATAGGAGACCAGTGACAAGGGTTTATGGCCATAAGCTACTTCATATGGTGTCATCTTGGCAGCTCCATGATAAGTGGTAATATACCACCATTCTGCAATAGGAAGCTATTTAATGCATTGGTGTGGCTTTTCTAGAGCAAAGCATCACAAATAAGTTTCTAAGCACTTATTGACCAATTCTTTTTTACCCTTCTTTTAGGGGTGATATGTCATACTAAGGTTCAGTTGGGTACTTTGAATTTTTAACAACTCATGCCAAAATTTGCTAATAAATGTGGGGCCCCAATCCGAGACAATGGAAGTGGGGAAGCCATGAAGCTTAAAAATCTAATCCATGAAGACTCGAGCAGCTAATTATGGGGTAAAAGGGCGTTACAAAGCACAAAAATGAGCATACTTGGAAAGACGATCAACTACCACCATGAAGTTTGATTTGTTAGCATCTCTAAGGAGTCCCATTATGAAATCCTTTGAGATGCCAGTCCATATATGTGTTCGAATCGGTAGTGGTTGCAATGCCTTTGGCAACTTCACCATCTCACCCTTGTGTCCTTGGCAAGTATCATAGGCCACCATAAAATTCTGGATGTTTGTTTTAATGGCTTCCCAAAAGAATGAATGCTTAGCTCTTTCATAGGTTTTATGAAATCCCAATTACCCACTATAGGGGATGAATGTAAATCCTCTAATATCCTTTGTTTTAGGGCATATTTTTGCAAGAGTAAATGTTCTCTTTATACATTAGTGTATCTTGGTGCCATGTAGACCCTCCAAGGGGGTTTAGGTCTTCTTAAATCCTTTGGATGAGTTGCACTATAGTGTTATTTGCTAGTTATTATTGATGGGATTCCTCCAACCAACTTGGTCTAGGTAAGGATAATGCAAAGAAAGATCCATCATCCTCAAATTGCCTGGATAGAGCATTAACCACCACATTTTATTTACCCTTTCTATATGCAATCTCATAATAATACCCTAACATCTTAGTGACCCAGTTATTCTTCTCCGGTGATGCAAATCTTTGTTTTAGGAAATACTTTAGATTGTGATGGTTATGCTTGATCTAAAATCAATTCCTTATGAGATATGGGTGCCACATCTCAATTGCATGAAGTATGGCCATCAATTTTTTTCATATGTGGATTTGCCCAAATTGTGGTCACACATAGTGAAATTTAAAGGATGTCCTTCTTGCATTAATACCACACCAATCCCTCTTCTTCATGCATCACATACTATGGCAAAAGTCTTGGAGAAATCAAGAATTGCTAATAATGGAGTAGTGCACTGGCTATTTTTAAAGCCGTGAAGGCCTACTCAACTTCTTTGCTCCATATAAAGGCATTCTTTTTTTAGTAGCCAGGTTAAGGTAGACACAATTTTTCATAAATTTTCACAAACTTCATGTAGTAGCTAGTCATTAGTAAGAACCCACACAATCACTTTAGGTTTGGGGTGAGGCCAATCTTGCATAGCCACAACTTTCTTGGGGTCAACTTGTAATCCTTCTTGACTCACAATGTGACCCAAGTATTCAACTTTTAGGACTCCAAAAATAATTTTGGAATATGTCACAAATAATTGGTGGTCCCTCAAGAGTTGCAAGGCATGATCTACATGTTCCAAGTGGGAGTCTCATGTTGCAATGTAGATCAAGATATCATCAAAGAATATTGAGACAAAATTGTGTAAGAAAGGTGGTCTTCTTTTACGAGGCTCTAAAAGGTGGATGGAGCATTGCAAGGGCCAAAGGCAATCACTAAAAACTCATTGCGAGGACCATATGGCATCTCTAAAAACTCATAATGACCTTGATGTGTGTCGAAAGTTGTCTTAGGGACATCTACCTCTTTCATCCTAACTTGACAGTATTTGGAGCGGAGGTCAAGTTTTAAAAAAACTTGGGTCCATGAAGTTCATCTAAGCAATCACCAATAATCGGAATGGGGAAGTTATCCTTGATGGACAACTTATTGAGAGACTGTAAAGGACACATACATCAAGTGCCTCCCTTTTTTAATACGATGACCATCAAGGATGGTATTGGGACAAATGACTCCCACCTCAAAAAACTCCTGAATGATCATATATATCCATTCTTTTGTGCAAAAGGGTGCCTATAATGATTCACATTGCATGGTTGACTTCCCAAGGTTAGTATAATATCATGGTCATGTTCCCTTGGTGAGAGTGGTAAACCCTTGGGTGTTTCAAATACCTGGTGGTGTTTATAGAGAATCAACTGCAAATTAAGGTGAATATCCTATGGGAGGGTGTTCACTATTTGTATGGCATTGAATTTTACAATAATGTCTGAGTGGCCTTTTTTTAATAACTTCTCCATATGATGTGAGGCGATGATTTTGGGGAAATATGAAATGATCCCTTTGAGGGTATGTTTTTTCCCTTCCTTGGTGGAGCTTATGACAACTTATTGAAATCCATGATGACCCATGTGGTCCCTAAAAATTGTAAAATAGAAAGCATCCAAATTACTTTACAGGTTAGTTTTGACCCCAAAAAATATGTTAGAAAAGTTTCAAAATGACCTTTAAAATTTCAAGTTTTAAAATTCCTTAATTCAACATCTCTTCAAAAATATCTATACATGACTTAAAATATCACCTAAATAAAAATGACTTTGATTGAAAAACAATATTTAAATTTAAAAATAAAATAGAATATAAACCTTCCATGTGAAACTCAATCAAAATTAATCATCAAATCCAAAATAAATAATCAAATTTATATTTTTATAAATATATTGTCTAAAGTATTGAATAACATTACTTCATAGATATATTTAAAAGTCTAATGACCTAGCATTCATGGAATTTAGATACTTTCCTAGAAAACAACACATAGCATTCATGGAACTTAGGTATTTTCCTAGAAAACAACACACACCACTAACTGATATCGTGCTTTGATATTTAAATGGTCCCCCCAACTAATTAACTCGTACCATCAACATTCTCCTACCTCATTTTGCAACTATTTTTAGGCTTTATTCTCTTTCACCTTTGCATTAAATAACTATGTAATGAACTTTTTCTTGCATTAAATAACTATGTAATGAACTTTTTCTTAAAAATGTATGGATAAGAAGGGCCCTTTCTTAATAAGTGACATATGTAATGACCATTTTCTTAAAAATGTATGGATACGAAGGCCCCTTTCTTAATAAGTGACACTTGATTTCATTTACTGTTTTATGAAATAGATATTGCTATTTTTAAACACACATGTGTCTATATTAATGTAATTATACAAACATATTGTCATGCATTTATATCATAATTTCTTTATTTTTAAACACACATGTGTCTATGTAATGTAATTATACAAACATATTGTCATGTATTTATATCATATTTTCTTTATTATACGATTTCACTTAAATGTTTATTTTAACCAAATCTGTCCAAACAAAGCTTAAGATTAAGTTAAATTAAAATACTTCGTAGTTTATGCATGAATCGAATAACAACATACAAATTATCTAACTAAGTAACTTATAAAAGATCTTTGTCAATAAAGAAATGGACAAAATGAAATTTTATTTATGCATTTTTTAACGTATAAAAAAAAAGAGTTTATATTCTCATTATATCATTTTATTATTATTATTATTTTTTTTTCCATGTGGTTCACTTTAATCGGCTTAGCCGACCGCTACATCCACGAAATAATTTCCGACGGACCCGCCCCGAAGGGGTTTCCGCCCTGCGGCCGCTGCGTGCCTAACCCCAAGAGGGTCTATGAGGATGGATCCCGTGACCTCGCATGCTGGGAGGCCTAACTTCCGAGAACTCAACCGATCGAGCTAACTCTTGGGGCTTATATCATTTTATTATTATTAGTATAGATCTATCTTAATTTTGACTCTATCAAGCGCCGAGAGAGATCAAATCCTTTCACGAGCAAATCCCCTTTTAGAATCCTAAACTTCCTCAAGGAATTTGATCCCTCTCAACGCTTGATAAAGCTAGAGTTAAAATGGATCTATGTTGGTTTATTAATATACATTTATTACAAAACTAATATCTAATTTATTGTTATATTATTAACTTAAAAGTACATAATCTAATATATTTTAGGTCATAATCATTCAAACACCAACTATTCCAATTTGGATATCTTTCAAATAGGTCAAAGTTGCAATAATTAATTAGTTATGAAGTAAAATAGCTTTTTACCCAAAACTAATATATAACTCATTGTTCTATTATTAACTTAAAAGTACATAATCCATTATAATTGTCCATGCACCAACTATTCCAATTTGGAATCATGTTATAAATGCTAACACATAACGCCTACAAATAAGCAAAAAATTAATTAATTAATTAATTAATTAATTATGAAGTAAAATAGTTATTTACCCAAATTTAATGGTCGAAGTGCCAACTATTACATGTTGTAAAGTATAACACATAAATCCTACAAATAGTAAAAAAATTCATTCATTCATTGATTATGAAGTAAAATAGTTATTTACCCAAATTTAATGGTCCAAGTGCCAACTATTCCATGTTGTAAATTATAACTCAGAAATCCTACAAATACGCAGAAGTTGCATTAATTAATTAATTACCAAGTAAAATGCTTGGAATTTACCCAATTATTGATTATTTTGCAATTATCACAAAACCAATATCTAACTTATTGTTCTATTATTAACTTAACAATACATATTCCAATATATTCATCCATGTGCCAACTATTCCTATTTGGAATTGTAAATGATAACATATAAACCCTACAAATAGGTAATAATTGCATTCATTCATTCAAAATGAAGTAAAATAGTTATTCTTAATATGTATGTAGTGATTTTGTTGTGAAATATGCCTCTCGTGTAGATCAGGGCAAGACTAAATAATGCTTGAATGGAAATTGAAATTGAAATTGAAATTGAAATTGAAATTGAAATTCAATTTATATTTATATATATGTATTTTACAATCTAGCCAATTTAAATTTGGAGCCGACATGTGATAGATGTGACACATCTCATGGGATGTAGAAAGTGACTCTTGACGCAATTATTAGTCGCTATCAGAAGAACACGAGGGACTACTCTATTCGATTTGTGTTAACTTGATATTAGTTATTCTTTGTCTTTATATATATACTTTTATGTGTTAATGTCTAGTTTGTAAATTTATTTATTAAATATTTTAATAGATGTTATTTATTTAGAATGTTATTGATTGTAACTTTGAAGCATTATTCTAGGACCAGTGGCGGAGCTCTCGGAAACAACACATTTCATTAATGGTAAGTTAAGATTTCATTAAATATGGGTCATGATGTGTGAACATTTGGAAACATATTTCAAGGACACTAACCATTCCACCGTTCATTGTTCTATTCACCACTCATTGCCTTGGCATATTCACCACCATTCACTATTCTATTCACCATTCTCCGCCTTGGTATTGGAAAACATCAAATTTATATAACTATTTGCAATTTAGTTTTGTGTTCTGAAACATTAAAGAAATTCCTATGTTAACATGCGATGTTCCAAAAGCTTAATCTTCAAAATTTGATAAGCCGATGTTATTGTTGTTATTCGTTGTGTTTACCCGTTTGAGTGTCTTATAGTTCCATCGCTAACCACTATTGACATCTTATGCGTATGAATTCCATTGCTAGTTCCATTGCCTACTCTAGACATGTTCTTCAAGAGCTGATGCATTGATACTGCATTTGTGACTGAATTGATTTCCTTGAGCTTCCTTTGGATTCCTTCAATTTGAGGTAACCTACTTATCAATATTTTCAATTGTGTTAAATTGTAGTGTAAAAAATATTTATAGCCTAAAATAGTTTTTCGTATAAACAATTTGGTTGGAAAGTAGTAAAATTTCCTTAGGACTAGAATCATTTAATCAATTTAAAATTAGCAAGACATTTTTTCAGCTTCCATTTATTTTTATTTTTCAAATAATTTTCATATCAAATGTATACTACATAGTCTCCTCTCTCCCTTGTGCATACCCAAGGATCCTATTTATAAAAGAGAAGGGTGTTGAACTTTGCTTGTTTTTTCAAGATGATTCCAGCTCTGCACTGATTATGCTATTGAAATCCCAATGTTGAAAGCACATATGCCTATATCACTATTCACAGAGAGTGTGAAACAAATAAACATTGTGCCTTACTAATCGTATCAATTCAAATAGTCCCATCCGAGTTCTAAACACTTTCTGAAATTATTGTGGAAGCTAAGGCAAGATGCTTTTGAATTCCAACAATACAAATTTGATTTTCCTGTTGTTTTCTTCTTCACAAATTTTTTTATGGCATTATTGCAGTTTCTTTCTAAAACGAATGTTAAAACTATGTGTATGTATTACCTGGTGAAATTGGAATGTAACTATTAACCATACATAAATACTCTACCTTCACTATAAAAATATCCTTTGTAACATTATTTTAATTGGATGGTGTACTTACGATGGAATAAACCCTTCTGGATTAACTGTAAATTTGGATTTGGAATGGGCGGGATATATTTATGGACTTCTTCAGGGCTTTGTTCGGATCAGTGAACATGATGACATTCTCAAATGGTCTCGGAACACCCAGGATGGCACATTGACTGCGGAGCTAGCATATGATTCTATCAATGGCTTCTATTCTATGATTCTATTAACATTTGAGATGAAGGTTCTTGCTTTGGGATTCTATTCTAAATAAAATAAAATATTGTTTAACCCCAACAACTAGCTCAGTTGGTTGGGCACCAGTTGACAAGCCACTGCAGGGTAGAGGTCAGGGGTTCAATTCCTGGGTGTTGGGTCCAAGTTTCTCCGTTTGAGGCGTCGATAGGGTGAGGCCCCTTTGGGTGGGCCCCTTAGTTGTTATCCATTGAAAAAAAAATTGTTTAAACTTTATGCTATTATTTTTTATGACAAATAAATAAGTGGAGCGACATACAATGAACTTACCTTACTTTTTTTCAGTGTAGGAGCCAAATAATTGACCTTTCAGGGCCACGGGGTAGGTGAAAACATGTTATAGAAGCAAGAACACATCAAAATATCACTTGTATTAAGTGGTTATACTTAGTGAATTGGTGACCATCTTTCTTTCCAGGATAAGCATTGACCAATTAAAGTACGGTTAGCAAAAATTCCATATGCATGGGATCGTTGGGAGGGAATAATAATAGAGCAAGGGGGATAAGGGTCATTTTGTGGGTTAACTAAGCATTGCTAGTCAACCAAGTTAAATAAGGATGGGGTTACACCATTGAAAAACTTGGCTCTTTGTCCTTACCCATGAAAAGTACCATGTTCGTTTACATATATACTAGCTAGGAGACATATATGAGATATTATGCAGTTGATAAACCTTACCTTATGGGATCGAAAGGGATTAAACCAAACTAAATTCGAACAAAATATTTAGATCTTCTATGTAGCTCTAGTATTCACCTTACAAAGGAAGGTAAGGAAAGACATCCATTCATTATTGACCAAATTTCTTCCTAGGCAAGCATTGACCAGTTATAATACCGTTAGCAAAAATTTCATACATAGTGATCATTCGAAGGGAATACTAATATAGCAATGGGGATCAAGGTTGATTTGGAGGTTAACCAAGCACTATAAGTAAACGAAGAGAAATAAGGTTGGGGTTACACCACTGACTTTCCTCTTTGTATCGGTTACGGGTGGTTGGAAATTACTACTAGTGGTTGTTTATGTATGCTCAAGTTTAGTCAATATCATTGCTAGGGAGGGTTTTGAGCCAGCTAGTGAGCTAATGAAGGAAGGACCAACATAGGCCATTCCCAACACTGGTTTTGAGCTTGATTTATACCTACAAAATACATTCCTCTTGGGCCTCCATGTAGACAAAATTTCCCAGTATTTAGAGCTCAACTTTGATTGGGTTTGATGAGAGCTCAACTTTGATCGGGTTTGATGGACTAGAGTCAGAGGAGAGCTGGCGGTTTTCGGTTTTCCTTTGGGACTCATGATGCATGGCTTAAATGTGGCATGGTTTTTATTATAGTTCAATGCCATTTTTTATTTTGTTTTATTTCTTATTTCTTATTTTGTTTTATTATGGGTGCCATGCATTTTTGGAAAGATGCATCTATCCTTGAATAAAGAACACATGTTACCTATTAGGTGACTCCAAAGGTATCACAGGGGCTTATGACATGGAGGAGCAGAAGACATAGATTTGTTAGCCTAATTACCTACTCCTTCCTTTGTTTTTCATTTGGATCAGAACTAAAAATGCAATTTGAATCTAAATGGTAAGTCATTGGTCGTTCCTAAACTAATCAAAGTTTGCAGAGGGGCGCTTAGGTGAGACAAGTGGTCGACCACACAACTAACTTGGTATTCTGCAACTTGGTTACTAAAGAGTTAAGAGTTGAGATTTCAAAAATGAAATGTAAATAATTACAAGTTATTAATAGAAAAGTTAAGAGATAAAATGCATAGAAACACAAGATAGATCTCTCTGAGTCATTCTACAAGATAAAATGATATAATCTCCTATACTCATTTCAATGTGAAGGCTTTTTTCTGCTGTAGATTTTCAACTTCATTCATTTCCCAACACCTAGCAATTTTTATTGCTGTCGACCAATAATTTTGATCTAAATAACTCAAAACTTGAATGAAAATCAGATCGAAATGTTAATTGCACCATTGTGTATTAGAGTTACAACAATTTTATAACCATATATAATTAGAGAAGTATAAGTTATAATGAATTTGATTTATACGAAATTAAATGCAAATGGATTAACATCAAATAAGTGATACTATGTACCTACTACCTACTGTGCTTATTCATTGAAGGAATTGGCAGACCTTGAATATATTTAATATTTTAAAATAAACTTTTGAATATTGCATATTTGAGTAGACAAACTATTTGACTTGTACATATACATGATAATATGTAATAACTATTATTTACACAATAGTTATCCAAATACAATTTCTCAGAGCCATTAATAAATCTTTGGATTTATACAATTATCAACACTTGCAGAAGGCTCTAGATCATGAAGAGCACATATTCTGTCCACCTTCTTAAGTCAGAAAATAATATATCAAAGTTGTGACAATTGACCATTCTAAGTTGCTTGGACTATCACGAAATTATTTTTTAGATCTTGAAGAGCACATATTTTGTCCACCTCCTTAAGTTAGAAAATAATATATCAAAGTTATGGTAATTGACTATTCTAAGTTGCTTGGACTATCACCAAAATTATTGTTTAAATTTAAAGTCACTTATTACTTTAATCCTAGCATTAAATTTAAACAATTGAAAGAAAGTGTTGCTTAGGGATTAGTAACTATCTAGAGTTAAAGTCAATTTTTACTACCATGGTTAGTATTCAAGGGGTTTCGTTTATTAGGCGGCTGAAGGTTCGAAACTCGACAGTAATGGGAGGAGACACCGAAAAAATATAGCCATGCTAAGGGTTGGCGTGGCCCAGGACAGGTGTGATCCCCAGGTAATTTTGATGGCTTAAATGCCCTTGGGTCATGGTTTCTTAAACCAAATACCAATCCCACAAGCTAAGGATATTTGAGCTAACAAAAAACTATCAAAAGTTAAAAGCATCATCATTTCTTCTTATTTCACACTTTATAGATGAAAATGAAAAGAAATCAACTCCTTGATAGAATGAAACTTTCATTCTCCTTTTATGACATGATACCATTCAAATTAATTAAAATGCGGTTATTGATTTCGAAGATATTGCAGGGGATGGTATCACACTAGTGTTGCTTGCTAAGATGTATGGACATACTTGTACGTGGTTTGGAAAACCTTCTTCGGTTTGCTCGTTTCAAATGACTCTTACTTGGCCTCTTTCAGAAACCTGTTGTGGGTGTTTTCTGTGTTTTTGTGCTCTTTTGAGTAGTTTGTTTTGCTCAGTTGAGAAGTTTTGTAATGGTGCTCTCTGCACAATTTTGTAAGCCTCTATATGCATGTTCTGTGCAATTTGGTCTTGAAGCAAATCACAATTTTCAAATGTATAGTTGGTAACCTCATAATACAACTATAGTACTTTTTTATGTGAAAATGAATATGAAATTTGTAATGTATGTTTTATTTCTCACGAGTGTTATAAACCCGTGAAATTTTAACGAATTATCAGAATATTATGATGCAATAAATTTTTTTTTTTATATTAAAGAAGTAGTAAGAATATTAGTTTCAATTTTATTAAACTTGATCGTGTAAAATACATACTTATAGATAGATGCACGTTTTGAAAAGTTATAAAACAATTAACTTTATATATCTTCCACATGGAAAATATCAATCATTCAAAAAAGAATGATCGTGAACTTTCCACAAGGGACTAACATTCCAAATTACATGATTATGTTCAAAATATTACAATAAGATACAATGCATACACTAAGGCTTCAATTACTTTGCAAAGGACAACCTTCATGAATTTCTTCAATCTCTGTCTAGCCTGATACCAAAATTAGAGCATCTTTTGATAATCTATCAGCTTCTGTATTTAATTCCCTGTATATATAAGTTAAAAAAAAAATAGAGAATGATTATCTTAATATACCGATGGCACAAAAGAGTTGCTGAAGATGTGGTGCTCTAATCTGAATTTTATTGTTGGCCCAATCAACAACCATCTTTGAGTATCCATAAAGATGTATGCATTTCACGTTTCTCTTTAAGGCCATTTTTAACACTGAATGCAAAGAAACAAGCTCGAATTTGTTGTTTGTACAATGCCCTGGTGCATATTTCATTTGGAATTTGTGGTTATCAGCCAGATATAATACTCCTCCAGACCCACCCAATGGGGGATCACCTTGGCTTGCACCATCAAAACAATCCCACGGAATAGTTTTGTCAATTGCTAGGGGTACTAAAATCCTCTGCTTTTTTATTTTTTCCTTAGCTTTGCGTTCTTTTGTCCACTGCACAACCAGGGTTGTTGTCACCTCTACATGAATATAGTGCTTTTGGAAAATTGTTGTGTGCGGGCCCACCAAATTACAAAAATGAAAGAGGAGGGGAAGGCGTTGTAGCAACGTACTGAACTATCATACCACCAAGGATGAATTTATTGTTCCAAGGATGAACCTTCATGTGAACCCTGAGAGTTTAGTTATGTGGAGGCTTCCTTCCAGACCATTGCTGCATAATGACAGAAAACAATTAAGTGAGGGTGTTAGGAACCCGTGTCAACCCTTCTCTTTACTTTGTTAGTATATTGTTGTTGGATGCATATGCTTTGTAAGTCATCTCATAGTATTATATGTTCCATGGTATTGATCCATAGTATTGGACGCATATGCTTTGTAATTCATCTTGTAGTATTATATGTTCCATGGTATTGATCCATAGTATTTGCACATAGAATTAGTATATAAGTACGTGTTGAGGCCAATGGAGGAATCCACGAGTTATTTTGTATTAAGCTTGCTCAAAGGAGGTTGCCCCTCGAAGTGGCCCAAGATCAATAAATCTCTTGTGTTCTGTTATTTCTGATATATCGTGCATTTTAATTAATTAATTGCTGGAGGTTCCTCACATCTAGTATGAGAGAACCTTCTTGGGTTCGTTGGGGGGGATTTCTGCCAATTTTTTTTTTCGCATCTATATTGTTCATTTCAATTGCATGTTCGGATCTGGGAATAATCCCTATCCGCTTAACTATGGGAAGTAATTGGGCATAGCCCTAAGACTCATTGTGAGGAGTACCACAGGTACCCAAAAGTAGCTGGCCCATTGAGAGGATCTGCCAGTGAAAAAGGGAAATGACCATTACCTGATTGACTAGTTCCCACCCGTAAGGTAAACCAAGAGTTGGCGTTTGTGGCAAAGTGGTTATCAGTTTTACCTGAGCTGTGGAGTGAGGGGTACTTCCCTAATACACAAGCCGTTAGACAACATTGGTGGCCGAGTGAATCCGCTGAACCATTAGGAAGCCGAGAATACCTGGGTCCATATCTATTTTTAGCTGATTACATATGTCCAGAACTGTTGCAGATCAATTCTGAGCCGTTGCAGATCCATTCCGGAGAAAAAAAAGTATAAAATTATATTTTTTTGCCATATCTTCTTTGTTTTAACTCCGTTTCCCTTGAAAATTCACTGAATCCCCTGTAATCCCATTCTGCATATTTCATTCCCGAGGACCCTATCCCAAATTCCACTTCCCGAAGCTAGAAATATCACATCTGTCTATTTTTAGGGTTTGCCATAACTTCTTCGATTTTCACCCAATCACCTCATATTTTGCCACAGTGTTCATTTCCTATTTCTGCTTATTTGTCCCTCTTTGACAAATTTTCCCATTCTTTCACCCTAATTCTGAAATCCCCATTTTCTGCTTCCCTGTCCATCAGAAAGTGTCCAAAACTTAGTCAAACCCCAATTACCCATCATAGTTTTTCCCCAAATCCAATGTAATGCCCCCCTCCTATCATACCAGCATGATCGAGAGGACGTGATGCTAGAACTGGGCAGTTAGCCCCATAAAGTTTTAACTAAGCATTCACACAGTATAAAAGTTGATATAGAAATGTATAATTATAAGAAAACACAGCGGAAGTAAATTCATTAACACATCCATCATTTATTCAAGATATTCATCAAATAAATAATTGCACGTTAACACAGGAGAATACTTATCTTATAACAGTAGTCCCAAGCAACTGGCTATGCAACTGCAACGTTCCACCCAACCATAGGCTAGTTGTGCTTATCAACCTCTTGAAACAACTGCCACCCCTGAGCTGGGCATGATCTCTACAAGGAACCAGGGAACAACAGACTCACACATAGCCAAGCATACACCAAGATGAGCCAAGCCAATCTACAATTGGGTTTATCAGGCTTCTTAGGAAATGGAAAGGAAGAATTGCTAAGCTAGTGAGCTCAACCTCAGAGCTATGGGTACCCCTCCCAGATCTATTCAGCTTGGCACTCACAATGCCTACACACCCAACACAAGGAAGTATTCTCTTCACTGCCACACACTCCCTCAAGCCATACCTTCCTCTCTAGTGCTCTCAGGGTGTGCCTAGAAAAGTAGCCAAAGCTCTCTTGATCTTCTTGAGAGGTTACTCCCTTCACTAGGTTTATCAAGTCAATTTTGTCCACTACCACTCCAAGTTTCTTGCTCAGAGATTCAAACCAAAACAAGGATGCACAACACAGCTGAACCACAATTATTGGGCATGATAAAAACGTTTCTTCAGTGGGATGTCCAAAGAGGGGGTTTCTACCAATTTAGAAAAATGGGGAAAAGACCAAAAACGAAATGGAAATTGGGGAACAACCCTAGAGAGCAGAAATCATTTTCAGAAAAATGTCCATGGCAATTCTGGGGCAAAACGACCTCCATACAGTCCCAATTCGTGGCCCTTCTCTCCCAGCTGCTGTACAATGCAAAAACGAGCTCCCAGGCATGGAAAAATGCAGAAAATGGATGAAAAATGTATAGGGAAAGACCTAGCTAGCTCATACTGTGTGAGAGATGAAAGGATAACTGTTCAGAATGGATTTGGGCACCATTTCGTGGGTGTTTTCTTTCCCAAGGAGACAAAACACGATTTCCCAAGTCAATGGCTTGCCCATACACGAATTTGGCTGCCATACCTCTTCATTCCCAAGGCATTAACTGCCTCAACCAACTCTTGGAAGAATTAAATGATTGGGTCCATAACCCAAAATGGGTAGTTGGTGGTTTATGGGTTTTCTCATTGACACATGGATTAACACCATTGGCTCAAGGGTTTGAATAATTTTCCCTCCCTATTCCTTGTAGAATCATGCCTCATCTCTTTGTTGCATTGCATAGCTAGTTGTGGGTATTTTCATTAAAATTCGTATTTACATGATGTCTTATTTACATTGTGCCTATCTAGCACAAGAACCATAGGCATCTATTTTTAATTGCCGATACATGAAACGCTAAATCAATGGTGGGGCCTTGGCCTTGAGCTCATCACCATGATTAAATTACAATATTTACATCATTTACGATTTAATACAAAGGGGGTCAAAATGGGGACATTACATCCAAATTTTCCTTTACTAAAGAAGATTTTGTTTTTGTTTTTCTACCCATTCACAAAAAAAAAAAAACTATTGGTTATGGTTGTCACCAGCGCAGGAGAAAAAATCATGGAGGAAGAACTTGCAACCCTCAAAACCAAAATCCAAGATATGGATGAAACATTTCACATCCTCCATCTTCAGCATGCATCCATGAAAAATAAACGACAACGAAAATCTTCTGCAGACACTGGGTTCTCTTCTTCTAGCAATTTTCGTGGGCTGAAGCTTGATTTTCTTTGCTTCAATGGTAATGATATGACTGGATGGATATACCGGCTAGAACAATATTTCAATCTGCATAATACTTTTGATGTCAACAAAGTTCCACTTGCATCCTTTCATTTGGAACATGAATCCCTTCAATGGTATTGTTGGTACATCAAGGCTCATGAAGAGCCAAAATGGACAAATTTTTTCCAACTCCTTATGCAACGATTTAGTCCTAGTGCTTTTGATGACTTCACAGGAGCACTCACTAAACTTCGCCAAATTGGCACTGTGAGAGAGTATCAGACATAATTTGAGAAACTAGCCAATCACATAGAAGGATTGTCCGATGAATTCTATAGGAGTTGTTTTATCAATGGTCTCAAGGATGCAATCTGATCAAAGGTTAAAATGTTCTGTCCCAACACAATGATGGAAGTCCTAGGGTTGGCTAAGTTGGCGGAGGATAAGATCACAACCCAACAACACTCCAAATCCAATTTTGTTCCATTCATAAATATGGTTTCCCAACAACCTCCCATCACGCCAACTCCTCGACCAACTCCTATCAAGCATATGTCTGAAGTAGAGGTGTAGGCACGTAGAGAAAAAGAGCTTTGTTATAATTGTGATGAGAAATCCACTCGGGGCCATTGATGTGTTGAGAAAAAGCTCTATCTCTTGGATGTGGATTGTTCGCCTGCCTCTAAACTTGGTGAAGAAGCTCCATATACAATATATGATCAGGTCGACATTCAACAATCTCCTGTTGACCCTCCATCTCAGGACGACCACCCATAGATATCTCTCCATGCTTTAGCCGGAGTCACCACCCCACAAACAATGTGGGTCAGGGGTTACTTCAAGAGGCTCCCTCTTACAATACTCATTGATCCTGGTAGCACTCATAACTTCATTGACCCTTGAATCTCCAAACAGGATGATTTTTTTGTCCATCCTTGCTCCAACTTTGAAGTCATGATTGCCAATGGGGGCACCTTACCTTGCTAAGGGAAGTGTCGCAATGTGCGTATCTCTATGGGATATTATAACCTGTGCTCTAACATTTTTTCCTTGGCCTTAGGAGGATGTGATGTGGTTTTGGGCGCTCAATGGTTACGCACACTTGGCCCCATCTTATGGGATTTTGCTAAACTTTGGATTCAGTTTTCAATCAATGGGAAAAAACACACATTGACGAGATTACAACCAGGGTCTCTTGGAATCATCAGTTCACATCGCATGGAAAAGATCCTTAAGAAGAATTCACATGGTGTCATCGCTCATCTCCATTCCATTTAGATTCACCCATCAACGGTCTCCACTACTCCTTTGGATCTATAACAAATTTTGGATAGATATGCAAGTGTCTTTGCTGAACCAATGGGATTTCCACCTTCAAGCTCCCTTTCCAGTAAGAATTTAATCGCCTCTACATATTAGAAGTAAATGATGTATATTTTGCATGCAATACAAAAGTGGCAACCATACCTATTAGGGAATTATTTCTGCGTCAAGACTGATCACCAGAGTCTGAAATATTTCCTGGAACAATGGGTCTCCTTCCCAACATAATAGAAATGGGTTAGCAAACTCATGGGTTATGACTATGAGATCACGTACAAGAAGGGTAAGGACAATCTGGTGGCGGATGCTCTTTCTCGCAAATTTGATGACCAAGTTTCTCTTTCAACTATTTCTATGCCTGTTCCAAGTTGGTTGCAATCTGTTCAATAGGGCTATGTCAATGACTCCTCATTATCTCAAATCATCCAAGGATTGGCCAAAAACCCTTCTGTTGTACCACATTACTCTTGGGATGGTACTTCCCTGAGATACAAGGGTCATCTGGTGCTTCCTCAGAGCACAGATCTTCAACAGGCTGTCTTCTATGAACTCCATGCTTCTCCATCAGCAAGGTACTCTGGGTTCCTCAAAACATATGAGCGAGCACATCGTAAATTATTTTGGCAGGGAATGAAAAGGACAATTCAACAAATTGTGGCTGAATGTGAAGCTTTCCAGCTCAACAAGGGTGAAACGACACTCCTTCCGGGATTGCTCAAATTCTTTCCCATGCCTACATGGATTTGGACATATATTTCTTTGGATTTCATTGAAGGGATCCCTAAATCTGTATGGAAGACAATGATTTTGGTTTTTGTTGATCGCCTCTCCAAATATATTCAATTTTGTGCCCTCATCCATCCCTATATAGCCTCCTCAGTTGCACAAATTTTCCTGGACCAGATCTTCCGCCTTCATGCAATCCCTTCTTCCATTGTCTCGGATCGCAATACATTTTTCACCAGTGATTTTTGGACAGAACTACTTCGCCACATTGGCACCAAACTGAATATGAGTTCAGGGTCTCACCCACAAACAAATGGTCAGACTGAAATTACCAATAAATGTTTGGAAACTTATCTTCGTTGTTTCACCTCTGAACAACAACCTCAGTGGGCGAAGTGGCTCCCTCTCGCTGAATGTTGGTACAATACTGCATCTAAAATGACTCCATATGAAGCAATCTATGGTCAGGAACCGCCAGTTCTTCTTCCATACACCCTCAGTAGTTCACCAGTTCAGGAATTTGACACGGTTCTTCGAAACCGCGATCAGATTCTTCTCATTTTGCAGGACAATCTTCACATGGCAAGAATTCAAATGAAACACCAAGCCGATCAACACCGTTCTGAGCGCACTTTTCAAGTAGGTGATATGGTTTTTCTTAGTCTACAACCTTCCAAGCAATCCTCCCTGAAAATCAAAGGGAATCATAAGCTCACTCCAAATTTCTATGGGCCCTATACGGTTCTTCAAAATATTGGGTCAGTTGCTTATAATTGGAATTTCCTCCTTCTTCCTGCATTCATCCAGTATTTCATGTCTCTTTTTCGACGAAAGTTCTTGGAACCAACATCCGAGGACAAACTATTTTACTAGAACTGGATAGTGAAGGATCCATCCTTTTGGAGCCGGAGGCCATCCTCAATAGGCGCACTCATTAGCTTTGCTCTCGATCTGTCATAGAGGTATTAATTCAGTGGCTCAGAATGCAACCAGAGGATGCTACATGGGAACCACTCCTTCAGATTCAACATTAATTTCGACATCTAAAGATTTGAGGACAAAGCCTTTTCTAAGGGGGAGGGGATGTTAGGAACCCGTGTCAACCCTTCTCTTTGCTTTGTTAGTATATTGTTGTTGGACGCATATGATTTGTAAGTCGTCTCGTAGTATTATATGTTCCATGGTATTGATCCATATTTTGTATTATCCCATAGTATTATGTGTTCCATGGTATTGATCCATAGTATTTGCGCATAGAATTAGTATATAAGTACGTGTTGAGGCCAATGAATGCATCCACAAGTTATTTTGTATTGAGATTGCTCAAAGGAGGTTTCCCCCTCGAAGTGGCCCGTGATAAATAAATCTCTTGTGTTCTATTATTTCTGATATATCGTGCATTTTAATTAATTAATTGCTGAAGGTTCCTCACAGAGGGCCAGATTCTTCATTTGAGTGGCATAAAATGCACCAACTTGGGCCATGCCAACCTCTTTTTAAGACATTTTCCCATGCTAGTAGTTTATTGCTAAGAGTGAGCCACAAGGTTAACTTGGCCTTTAAAGATCCTGAATCCTTCCAAATAGTGTTCCACCACCACGCTTTTGCACCAACGGAATATTCTTTGGCCTTTGTTTCATATCCGAGCTTCGGAATGAAATCTCCCGTGGTTGCGTTTTTTTACCAAAACAATATGTCCTCAGCATCCTCCTCTAAGCAGATATAACAAGATTCCAACAAATAAATATAAGAGGTCCACTCCGCAGCAATGTCTCCTTCCATTCTTAGTTTTGTTGCGTTTTTCCATACTGTTTGATTTAAAATAGAAGAAGACTGGGATTTGGCATCTCTTAAAATGATTATTCTGAGGCTTTTCAGTTTTTCTAAGGTTTCAAAGGAAAGCTTGAATCCATTCCCAGCTCTGATCCATGGATCTACCCCAATCCGAACTTTTTTCCCATCTCCAATACTCCATTCCAACCAATCTCCTATCAAAGGAAAGTAAAGCATGAAGGCTTTCCATCCTATGGAACCATTTTTAAAAGATTTTTTCGGTTTCCTTATCCAATCTAGAATGGAGGAGTTTGGACAGTATTTGGATAACATGACTCTGCCCCATAAAGAAGAAGGATTTTTTTTATCAACCTCCACAGTGACTTAGCTGCCAAAGAATAGCAGAAAAAAGGGATTTTTTATACCCCATCCGCCAAGATCTTTTAAATTAGCCACCGTTTTCCATTTGACAAGAGGGATACCTTCAGATTGTTTGCTTGCGGTGCATATAAATTAGAAAAACTTCTTCTGGATTTTATGAAGCATCCCCTTGGGAATATATGCTATTGATGCCCAATAAATGGAGATGCTTTGAATAACCTCCTTTATAAGTACCAATCTTCCTCCTCTAGATAGGAACTTTGTCCATCCTCTTATATGTCCCTCCACCTTCTTATACATCCAATGCCAATATTTAAAGGAGTAAGAGTTAGGCTTTAATAATAAGCCCAAATATTTAAACCCTTTTTTTAAAGGTTTTAATGTATAAGGAATTTCTGCTTCTAACCTACTCTTAACTGCTACCGATAGAGAATTCTCTGATAAAACTGATTTTTCCACATTTATGTGCATCCATGTGGCCTTCGTATATAAATCTAGGATCTACTTTATTTCTTTGAAATTTTCTAGTGAGCCCGCCCCCATCATTAACACATCATCCACAAACTAAATGTGATTCAGTTCTTCAGTCTCAGAAACCTTGATTCCTTTGTAAGAACCAGACCTTTTAGCTTGAAGAATTAACCTGCTTAGAGCATCTGCTACCAAAAGGAACATAAAAGGGGAAATAGGGCACCCTTGTCTAATTCCCCTGGTTGACCTGAAGAATATTGAGGGGGAACCATTTATAAGCACAACAAGGAAGCAAATTGAATGCAACCCATTATCCAGTTAACAGATTCCACTGCTATACTAATATGTACTAAAAGCAATTTCAGGAAGGTCCAACTTACCCTGTCATAGGATTTGGACAAGTCTAATTTGAGAAAAAGGGTTTGGATTTTATTCTTATGAATAGAGTGTAAATCCTCATGTGCCAAAGAGACCGCATCATGAATCTGCTGATTGAAAAGAAACCCGAATTGTTCCTTGGAAACAATATTGCTCAGAATTGGTTTTAACCTTTGTGCTATAATTTTGGCAAAGATCTTATATACTACATTACAGCAGGAGATTGTACTGTAATATTCAAAGGAGGGATATTTTTATTTTTTTGGGATTAGAGCTAGAAAGGTATAATTTAGAGCACCTAAAAACTTCCCAGAACTTTGAGATTCCTTGACAGCTTTCAACAAACCAGACTTTAACAACTCATAAAAGCCTTGATAAAATTCAATTGTGAAACCATTCGGACCTGGTATTTTGCCTTTTTGGGAAGAGAACACTATGTTTTCCAATTCTTCTTCCGTTATCTCTTCTACTAGATCCTTTTTCATTTCAATAGTGACCAAATTGGGAAACAATCATAGGACCCATAAAATATCTTGAATAGGACTACCTTTCGGTTCTGAGAAGAGGTTTTTGAAAAATATCTTACCTGCATCTGCCTTTTCCTTGAACATTCGTAGGAGATTCCCATTTGCTTCCTTAAATTCTGGAATCATGTTAACATTTTTCCTATGGGAGGGAAACCTGTGAAAAAATTTGGTATTCTTACCTCCTTTCGAAATCCAAATTGCCCTACTTTTTAGTCTCCACAACTGTTCTTCTCTTGCCAACAACTCTTCCCTTTTTAATTCACAATCTTGCACAGCGTTTAATTGATCTTTCGAAAATGATCTAGATCTGTTTAGACTATAAATTTCTTTTAACTTGACCTCCACTTCTTTTAGTTGCTCCCGTTGTTTTGCATTATAAACCTTTTCCCATATCTTTGACGCCTTTTTGGTTCCTATAATATTTTCAGAGAGTTGTTTCTATAGGAATCATAGGAGTTATCAAGTAAAGGATTTTAGGTATCCTCAACCAGTTTCTTGTACTCATCTTCTTTGAGCCATGCAGGTTTGAAATTAAATGGAGGGGGAGGTTTGGATTCTTCTGTTTCTATTGACAGAATAATTGGGCGGTGATATGACAAACCTCCAACCTCAACCCAAGATTTTACTATAAGAGGACCATAATCCAGGTCCTATGAAACCAATAATCTTTCAAGATGTTTGGAAATAGCGTTTTCCCCTTTGCTGTTGTTCCTCCAGGTCGGTTCCAATTTTAGAGCTTGAACATCCACCAAATCGTTGGATTCAAAAATATATCTGAAAAAAATTGCTTAAATTGTCCATTCTAGCCGAGAATCCCCAAACCTCTCTTTTTGATAAGGAAAGATTCATGCCTCCACCCATAACCACATTCTTGTGATCTAATATGCGTGAGGAGAAGAAATATTCCCAAAAGGTTCTTTTGTTAAAAAATGGCCCATATACGTTGTAAAAAGAGAAGATTTCCCTAGAAACCACATCTTCCTGAACAATTTTCAAAAAAGTCTCATACATTTCGATCTTAATTTATTTTAAATATGGACGCCAAGATGTTAACAATCCTCCCAAATGAACTACATAATTTATGTGGGCAAAGGACCAGTCTTTTAGCAAAGCTTCCACAGTTTCTTGAGCTTTTGCTCCTTCCAGCATAGTTTCCTGTAATAAGATGACAGAAGGTTTTAAAATCTTGACCATTATTTTAAGATATTTTAACTTGGGGAACCTCCATAACGCCCTTGAGTTAAAGGATAAACATATCATCAACGAACCCTTGGTTGGGATATCCCTGCTCTAAGGGCCCTGCTTATCATTGACTGTTTCCCATGTTTGACCTCCAACTCAGCTTGCGATTTTGCTTTTGAAATTTGAGATTTTCTTCCTAATGTCACCTTTGACAAAGGGTCTAAATTCAATACACCTTTCGACTCTACTTACTCTCCACCTAGTAACGCTTTTTTTGATCTGGTGTTATAAGTTTTGTGTTTTACCCTGTAATGTCCCCATTCAAATAAATTTCAAGAATAGAAAATTCCACCAATCTACTAGTTTCCTAGGTTGGGGTGGAAACATTAGATTTGGAATAAGGGAACTATAAAAAACCCAAATGGACATTAGCTTGAAAAAATATATTAAATGGGGAATAAATAAATATTTAATATAGAAAAATAAGGTGGCACTTGGTCATCAGGGCACATTAGAGGTGTGGGGCCCACTTAAGCAAGATTCCCCATGCCACATGGCATCCCACTCTCACCCATTCGAATCCAAGGTGGATTCCAAGATTATTGGGGGATTTGGAAGGGAATAATACTTGGCATTACTCAATGAGGGTCGAAATTGAGAGGAAGAGTAACTCCCATGGAAGAGGAAGAGGCATCTTGGAGCTATTGGGACACTTGGGCTGGATTCCCTAGCTTCTATGACAATAATGATGAAGATGATATGAAACATATGACACAAATTAGACCTGATTGATGACATCTGACATATATGACATGTCAGGGCTAAAAATAGCCTCCAAGAGGGTGCACAAGGGAGTTAGGGCAGCCAAAGAGTCATCCATTTGAATTGAGTGAAGGAGGAGGCTAGGAATTGATGGACAAGTGGCACACATTGGAATATCTCCCCAATTCGAGTTGGCATGAAGCTCATGGAGGGAATTCGAACTATGGAAGGCTTGGGAAGGTAATAAAAGACAAGAACCAAGAAGGATAGTGGCTTTTGATCATTTCTCATTTTGCGAATTGGATATCATAGCTTGTCCATGCTAGTGGAGTGTTTACTCTACTTTCCTTAGTACCAATTTCGGGGGCGAAAGATTCCCATCCTCATTGGAAATTGGAGAGGCCATTCAGAACTTTCATTTGGAGCTACAATGGAGTAATCATTTTCAGGTTGAAGCTACAGGGATGCTCGTGATCTTTTCTCCTTCAACTTGTTCCCATCTCTCTCTCACATTTCTCTTCATATTTTGGCTCTTGGAGGAAGGGCACACATGGTGAGATTCCGATCTCTTTGTGAGAGTCTAAGATACACCATTTATTTGTAATCTGATATATTTACTCTGTATTTTATGCTCAGAATATCCTCAGGTTGAAATACCAAGTGAAACTATGTAAAAATACCAAACAATGCATAAATGGTGCCATTTTCCCTAGATCTTGTTGTGAGAGCTTGAAGTTGCTTTATTTCGATTTGTATCAATTCATATATGTGATTTTTATGATTTATGGAGAGTCATTAATGTACTGCTTAAGTTTCATATACATTACATAAGCCTTTGGAACATAAATCTCGAATTTCATAGCAAGTGGTGAAGTTTCCTATCATTTCCACCTATGTGAAGACATGTCCATGAAAAACTTATGATTTATGGGAGCTGAAGCAGCCTTTAGAAAATTATTCTACCCTTGGGGGTTTGAACCTCGAATTTGCTAGTAAACATCCCCACTTTCTCCTGAAGTTAAATGAATGTTGCAGAAGTATTTTGAGAGTGTACAAACATAAATCAGACTAATTTTTATGTATTAATACCTTTCAAATACCTTCAAACCCAATTTGGAATCATTTGGGAGTGTTGGAGTCATAACTAGTCTAAGGGTCGAATTGGCCAAAAATTGCAATTTTTACATTTTTTCCAAATTTATAATAAAGGGACACTATAAGTGGTATCATAGAATGGTCCTTGCACCTGATGTGGATGACCATTAATGAGGACAAGAAGTCAGAAAAATCAGCCACCGCCCTTAGAAACTGAAACTGAAAGTTTTTTTGGTGATAGAGAAGAAGCAGGAGAAGAAGTGAATTCTTTGGTAACCATGACTAAGGATGAGAAGGGAACCTTAGAGAAAGAGGAGAATGAGGAGTTTAGGAAATTCATGAAACCATTATTTTAATACATGACAAATCAAATAATGAAAGGATTCGAATTGTTGGCTAGTCAAATTGGAAGCAACGTGGCATTAGGAGGCAACAATAGTTCTCCTTTCGAGGAAAATAAGGCAGTGGGTGAAAGTATTTTATCAAGGATAGTGCCTCATAATCGACCTCATGAATTTCAGAGCTTAACAAGAGCTACCACACCCGATTTCATTGAGCCCAAATAAGATCCTGACACTCAATTTGGCATGAAGGACGTTCTAGGAGAATGGCATAGGTGAAATTCCCCTTCCTAGCTTTGATGGCTCACCTCAAAGTTCTGCAAATACTTGGATACAAAAGTTAGATGTATATTTTCAGCTGAATCCAATGGTGGAAGAGGATGCTCTAAAAATGGATATTTTGCATCTTGAAGGAGAAGCCAATGATTGGTGGTTCCATGGGATTAAAAAATTGGGACATGATCAGGTTACAACATATGAAGAATTTGTTAGTAGGGTATTGGAAAGATTTGAGCAAAAAGACCCCGAAATGCCTTTCAAAGAACTAGCACAGTTGAAGCAAAGTGGAACACAGGATGAGTAGATGTTAGAATTTCAAAAATTATCAGTTAAGGTGGCTGGTATATCTATGGTCAGATTAGTATTTCTCTTTACTAAAGGTTTGGCTTAACCTTTGAAGGGTTTAGTTAAGGCCCACAAACCTACTTCATTGAAAGATGCCATGAACTTGGCAAGAGATATGCAGAATGTGCTACCAAAGACAAGGTTTCCCCCCAAGCCAAACTTTTCCTCCAATTTCAGATTTGATAAGAAGCCATGGAAAAAATATGCATTTGGAAAGGGCAAGAAAGAGGGACCAAGCAAAGAAGAACTCAGAAGAAAGAGACTATGTTACACATGCTTCCAACCATGGGCACCAGGGAATAAATGTGCTAAGAGGAAAGCACAATGCATTGAAGTATTTTATGATGAAGATAAATGTGAAGGGGACATGGAGGAGGAAAAACATATTTCAGCCCAAGAAGAGGGATATGAAACAACAAAAGAAGATCCTCCCTTACCTGACAAAGGAAGAATGGCAGTGCTTTCAGGAGTGCCTCGTTTTCACACCATTCGATGGAAGGGAGTTGTACAAGGGTTTCGGTATTGGTAGATGGAGGAGCCACACATAAATTCACTGATGCAGCCATGGTGGAAAGGAGGAATCTACCTACTGAACCATTCGATGGATTCACAGTCATCATTCTAGGTCACGATACTATGGAGTGCAAAACATGGATTCCAAAGCTACAACTCACCATAGGTAATTACACATTTTTTGATAGCTTTTATGTGGTTGATGTTGCTGATACTAATGTGGTTTTGGGAGTGCAATGGCTGTACTCTATAGGGGAACATACAATGAACTATCAAATCCCCTAAATGAGATTCAAATATTCAGAAGGAAAACAAAGGGTAGTGAGAGGAATGCATACCTATCCGAATCAAGTAGTGTCCTCCCACAATATGCGGTCCATATTGAGGCATGGGGATATTGAATGGGATGATGAATGTTGCATCACTTCCCCCAATACAAAAAAAATATTTCAAAACATCCAAGGGAGATAAGGAAACTACTACACAAATATGAAAAGGTTTTTGGAGACCTCCCTCATGGAAGGCCACCTGATAGAGGAGTTGAGAACAACATTGTTTTGGAGGTGGGCACTTCACCTATACAAATACCACCATATAGAAATCCAAAAAAATTCATATATGAGATTGAGAAGGCTATTCAAGAGCTCTTGGAATTGGGACTCATTAGACCAAGCTCTAGTCCCCATGCTTCTTCAGTTGTTTTGGTGAAGAAAAAAGATGGGACCTTGAGATTGTGAATTGATTTTGGAGCTCTAAACAAGAAGAAAATTAAGAATAGATATCTCATCCCTAGAATATATGAGCTCATGGATGAGCTACATGGAGAAAAATTATTCTCCAAATCTGATCTTAGATATGGTTACCATCAAAATCGAATGAAGGAGGAGGATGTGCAGAAAACAACTTTCAGATGTCACTATGGCCATTTCGAGTTTCTTGTCATGCATTTTGGTTTGAGCAATGCTCTAGCCACATTTAAATCATGCATGAACCAAATATTTTGCAAGCAGCTCCGTAAGTTTGTTTTGGTTTTCTTTGATGACATTTTGATTTATAGTAAAACATGGGAGGAACACTTGCACCATCTAGAAGTTGTCTTGAAAATTTTGCATGAACAATCTTTGTTTGCTAAGTTGTACAAGTGTGAATTTGGGTTGAAAGAAGTTTTATATATTGGGAACATCATTGGGAAAGATGGAGTGAAGGTGCACTTGGAAAAAATAAGAGCTATTCTTGAATGGCCATCACCCAAAAACATCACAGAATTGAGAGGCTTCATTGGAATATGCACTTAGTATAGAAAGTTTGTGAAGGGGTTCCCAAATTGACTTCTCTACTTACTGATTTGAACAAGCAGGATGCTTTCAAATTGGATGAAGAGGCTGAAAAGGATTTCCAAAGAATGAAATAGGTAATAAGTAGTTGTCCAGTACTTGCATTACCTGATTTTTCTAAACCATTTTTTTTGGAATGTGATGCATCAGGAGAAGGAATAGGGGCGATCCTAAAGAAAAATGAACACCCCATAGATTTTGAGAGCAGAAAATTACAGCCACATGAGAAGCTCTACTCCATCTATGACAAAGAAATGTTAGCCATCATGCATGCCTTGGCCAAGTTTAGACAAGACTTGGTGGGAAACAAGTTTGTGGTCAAAACTGATCATAATAGTTTGAAGCACTTTCTCACACAAAAGGACCTGAATGAAAGGCAACAAAAGTGGGTAAGCAAAGTCCAAGATTTTGATTTTAACATTGAATATGTAAAGGGAAAGAATAATATTGTAGCAAATGCATTATCTAGAAGACCATCATTTTCCCTTATGGACATTTCGAAAGATTGGAAAAATATGCTAATAGTTGAATATGCCAAAGATAGTTTTGCTTGTGATGTTAGATGGGGTCAAAGGTGATGATAGGTACAAGATTTTAAAAGGTATAATCTACTATAAGTACATAATATACTTGGTTCATGGTTCGAATCTCAAACACAAGATTTTGAAGGAAGCTCATGATTCTCCTTTAGCAGGCCATCTTGGTTTTTTCAAAACATATAGACAATTAATGCAAAGGTTCTTTTGGAAAGGGATGAAAGAATATGTTCTAAAATATGTGAATGCATGCAAGATATGTCAGCAAAACAAATATGAACATACACATCCTGTTGGTCTATTGTAACCATTTCCCATTCCAGAACAAAAATGGGAAAGCATCTCTATGGACTTTATCACAGGTTTTCCCAAAGCTTTGGGTAAGGATTGCATTTATGTTGTGGTGGATAGACTCAACAAATTTGTTCATTTCTTTGATATTAGATCATCTTATACTGCTGCACAAGTGGCTGATCTATTCTTTAGATAAATTTTCAGATTGTATGGACTTCCTAAGAACATTGTGAGTGACAGGGATAGTAGATTTATGAGTGCTTTTTGGAAATAACTCTTCAAGATGGTGGGCACTCAATTGAATCCAAGCACAAGATATCATCCTAAAACTGATGGACAAACATAAAGAGTGAACCAATGGTTGGAGGGGTACTTGAGGAACTATGTTGGTGAGCAACATAAAGCATGGGTAAAATGGCTACATTTGGGTGATTTTTGCTACAACACTACCTTTCATATGTCCATTGGCATGTCTCATTTCAAAGAACTTTATGGTTATGAAGAACTCGCCTTTGTTGAGCACATTGTTGGTGATAGTAGAGCTCCAAAAGCTAAGGATTGGATTGAGGAAAGTCAAGAGATTTTGAAGCTTCTAAAAGACAATTTGTAGGTTTCCCAAAATCAACAAAAATAGTATGTGGATCAACATATGGAGGAAAGAACTTTTCAAGTGAATGATTATGTATATTTGAGGATACAACCATATAAAAAACATCTTTAAAAGTGAAAGGATCATAAAATCTCAAACCAATATATTGTGGTCCATATAAGGTAGTTCAAAAAGTTGGGGAGGTGGCTTATGAGTTGGAACTTCCAGAAGGAAGCAAAATCCACAATGTATTTCATGTTTCATGCCTTAAGAAGGCTATTAGTCAGAAAAACTTTGTTTTATAAACCCTCCCTCCATTAGATGATGAAGGACAACTCATACTTATTCCATCAAAAATTTTGAAGGCAAGAGAAAGGAAATTGAGGAGCAGAACCATAAGGGAGTATTTGGTACAATGGAAATATTTGCCAAGTGAGGATGCCACATGGGAGGAGGAACAAATTTTGCAGGATCCTAATTTGAAATTGCTTGAGGGAAATCAATATTGGGTGGGAGGACTATAATGTACCCATTCAAATAAATTTCAAGAAGAGAAAATTCCACCAATCTACTAGTTTCCTAGGTTGGGGTGGAAACATTAGATTTGGAATAAGGGAACTATAAAACCCCCAAATGGACATTAGCTTGAAAAAATATATTAAATGGGGAATAAATAAATATTTAATATAGGAAAATAAGGTGTCACTTGGTCATGAGGGCACATTGGATGTGTGGGGACCACTTAATCAATATTCCCCATGCCACATGGCATCCCACTCTCACCCATTCGAATCCAAGGTGGAGTCCAAATTTATTGGGGGATTTATAAGGGAATAATACTTGGCATGACTTAATGAGGGTCGAAATTGAGAAGAAGAGTAACTCCCATGGAAGAGGAAGAGGCATCTTGGAGCTATTGGGACACTTAGGCTAGATTCCCTAGCTTCTATGACAACAATGATGAAGATTCTATGACACTTATGACACAAATTAGACCCGATTGATTAAATCTAACATATATGACATGTCAGGGTTAAAAATATCCTCCAAGAGGGCGCACAAGGGAGTTAGGGCATCCAAAGAGTCATCCATTTTAATTGAGTGAAGGAGGAGGATAGGAATTGATGGACAAGTGGCACACATTGGAATCTCTTCTCAATTCGAGTTTGCATGAAAATCATGAAGGGAATTCGAACCATGGAAGGATTGGGAAGGTAATAAAAGAAAAGAACCAACAAGGAGAGTGGCTTTTGATCATTTCTCATTTTGCAAATTATTGGAGAGCATAGCTTGTCCATGCTAGTGGAGTGTTTACTCTACTTGCCTTAGTACCAATTTCAGGGGTGAAAGATTCCCATCCTAATTGGAAATTGGAGAGGAAATTCATACCTTTTATTTGGAGCTAAAATGGATTCATTTGTTGCAGGTTGAATCTATAGGGAAGCTCATGATCTTTTCTCCTTCAGCTTGTTCCCATCTCTCTCTCTCTCTCTCACATTTCTCTTCATATTTTGGCTCTTGGAGGAAGGGCGCACATGGTGAGATGATGATATATTTGTGAGAGTCAAAGATACACCATTTATTTGTAATCTGATATATTTACTCTGTATTTGATTCTCAGAATATCCTCAGGTCGAAATACCAAGTGAAACTATGTAAAAATACCAAACAATGCATAAATGGTGCCATTTTCCCTATATCTTATTGTGAGATCTTGAAGTTGCTTTATTTCGATTTGTATCAGTTCATATCTGTGATTTTTATGATGCATGGGGATTAATTAAAGTCCTAAATAAGTTTTATATACATTACATAATCCTTTGGAACATAAATCTCGAATTTCATAGCAAGTGGTGAAGTTTCTTATCATTTCCCTCTATGTGAAGACATGTCCACAAACCTATGATTTATGGGATTTGTATCAGACTTTAGAAACTGATTAATGATGCATTTGGGTTCCCATTGAAGTACTTTAACTAATCCATGTATCTGTTCTTAAATTTGGGAGGTTTGTACTGCATTTGGGAAGCCATTGGTGACCTCTACCCTTGGGGGTTTGAACCTCGAATATGCTAGTAAAATTCTCCACTTTCTCCTGAAGTTAAATGAATGTTGTAGAAGTATTTTGAGAGTGACCAAACATCCATAAGCCTCATTTTTATGTCTTAATACCTTTAAATTACCTTCAAAACCAATTCGGAATCATTTGTAGCCATTTGGGAGTGTTGGAGTCATAACTAGGATAATCCTTGATCAAATGTACGACCTGTCGACATGAAAAACATCTGAAAGGGATCTTTCAGTAATCCAGTCGTTGTTTCCAATTACTGCCATTCATTTCCAATAGAATTTCCTCATATAGGCCGTCTCTAATAACTAACTCGATATGGATTTTCATACATCTCTTGTTCACTTTCTGCTCCTAGTTGTATTCTAAGGAAATGAATTTTCCAATTTTCCCACCGATAGCTTCTAGGATTTCTTTCTACCAGAACATCATCAGAAGACCGAGAAGTAAGGCCCATACTTGTTGGATATTATGCGGTTCTCTTTCAGCTTCAAAGTCAACCTGCCACCTTTTTAGAATCAGCCCTGAAGGCCCCCATCTCCACATCCTATCCAACAATTTTTTCCTTTCTGCTTCCAATTTTACTCTAAACAGAATCCAACCTCGAGAAAGGATATGAAACTGCAACATTTCGTTTAGAATGGGCTTCCAATTATGGTCTATCCATCTTCTTAACGATTCTTCTCCAACTGTTTTCCCGCAAAAATGACCAACAGTGCCAGGGCAAGGTAATCTAGGACTTCATTTAATCCAATTTCCTTTCCTATGGATAAAGAGGCAGCCTCCTTTTTCACATGAGCACCTTTCTTCCATTCAGAACCGTAATAAGTTTCGGGCATGGGAGGGCTCAATCTATTATTATCCTCAGTGGAGGAATTTTGCAAACTGGACATCTGCGGGCTGTGCATAGGAGATGTCTTTTCAACCCGAGCCGCGATCACGTTCTCACATTTATTTTCATGAATGAAAATGGGTACTCTTGGAGATGAGTATCATAATCCACTTCATCAATAGACATCGTGAAGCTCCCCTAGTTCGCGTATCTTAAAATTTAAAATGAAGTAGAAAGTTTATACCTTTTTAAATTCAAAACGTAGAATAAATAGACTACTCCTAAAATTAATGACTTACGTTTATAATTTATGAATTTATTATAACTCTCTTATTATAATTTATTATAATAACTCTCTTTATTATAATTTATGAACTATTTTATGGAGCAGTCTATTTATTCTATGTTTTGGACTTTACTGTGGGTTTTGTTTGGAATGCAGTAATTCTTTTTGGTAAAATTCATTTGGAAGCGTTTAAATTGTGTTTTTGAATCCATAAATAGATTAATGTAGAATATTTAGACTACACCTTGTTATAGTATTGAGTTAAAACACTGTAAATAAGAGTTATTGGTTAATAATTTTTTTATATAAGATAAAAGTCAAATTGAAATTATCAAACATACCAGCATAGATCCATCTTAAACCCGTATCTATCAAGCACCGAGAGGGATCCAATTTCTTGAGGTGTATTTCTTTTTTTAAATTTAAATTCAAGAAATTTGATATCCCTTGATTGATAGATGTTAGGATATTCCTATACTCCATCCTAGTCCCACCAGTATTTTGATCATTTACATTTTCAGTCATGCATGCACCTTTAGGGTTTGCATGCATCCCAGTCATCAGTCCAGCACCTAGCCCTCAATTAGCCAGCCCCTAGGAGCTTCTCACTATTCAGTTTTATCCCTCCAGTTGCTTAATGCGCCCTTCTTCCTTGATTTTAGGGAGAAACTCGCCCTTCTTCACCTACCAGTCTAGTTGTCTTCAGTTTACACTCAGTTACACTCAGTTACACCTACCAGAGTTAGTTTGACTGATGGTTGACAGTTACTTGAGCATTGATGACTCCACCGATGATGATGAAGACTTCCAGTTGTGCTCCGATGATCATGAGGACACCTAGTTGTGCTTCGATGACACTCTATTGATTTTATGATCACTCTGAGAGGTTAATTCGAATTTCCACCTTGGGAATTCGAATCCTCTCTACCATTGTACTATTTATTTGTCCATATTGTGATTAATTAACTAGTGTGTGTGAAGTATTATTGCTTCTATCTGAGTTCTACTGTACCATATTATTCTATTGCTCATTATACTGTATTGTTCACTCTTCTTCTATTTTCCTACTTAATCATAATTGCTCTTTTGAGGTATACATCATCTCTTAGATCTGCTGTGAAGATTTTCACATGGTATCAGAGCATGTTGAGAGTATTGTTTATCTCCATTCTTGAGAGTTTTTTGCAGGTTATTACCAAGATTTCGAGTGCAGTAGTTTTTGCATTTTTGCAGGAGTAGCAGTTGCAGTTATTCTATATTGTTTTTGCAGGTCCTCTACAGCTTCCATGTATTCAGAATAAATCTATCCTCCTCCATTCAACTATGATCCTCTTTCTCCATTCAACTATGATGAATGGAAACCAAATATGATAGCACATTTGAAGAGAAATGGTCTCTTTGATTATTGTTTTGAGAGAGAGTTCGAATCCTTTGAAGAAAATATTGACTGGTTAAATAATGGTGATAGAGCCATGGGAAACATGATGCTTTCTATGTCTCGATGCTTGGTACATCAATTCATTGATGATGTTGAATCTCCAAAAGAGATATGGTCCTACCTGGATGAAAGATTTGGCAGACAGAATGAAGGGATTGGTCCAAACCCTTTCGAGAACAAGAAAAGTGATGCATTCGCTCCCCTTGATGGTCTCTCAAATCATGCACCAGTATCATCTCATATTGAAGTTGTTGACAAAGAACTTGTAGATTTTCCACTCATGCTCAAACTTTCTTCTCTTTCTATGCCAGCTCACACTCTAGATATTGCAGAAGGTCCTAAATCCTCTCTTGCACCAGAGTCTGTTGGTTTGCATCATGATCACATGATTATTTCAAAGGTCAAAACAGCTACTGAAGGTAATGCATTCGCTCCTCTCCAGCTATCTCCTCTTTTATACTACTATATGATCATAAATTCATGCTTTCAGAAGGTCATTGAAGAATATGGCCATGGCCATTCGCTTGGGATAATTTCTCATGCATCTACTAGTTTTGATCTCACCTCTCATGGTTCAAAGGAGATCTCAAGAAGCCATGATTCAAGTCTTGTATCTAATTTGGGTTCTAAGCAATTACTGCTTGGGAAAATTTCTCATGCATATGATAGTTTTGATCTCACCCCTGCTGGTTCAAAGGAGATCTCAAGAAACTATTTTGAAAGTCTTAAATCTGATTTTGATTTCAAGCAAACATGTAATAGTTCTTTTTGGCATAATCTCACCCATGGTGGTTCGAAGGAGAAGACAAAGGACTATATGCACATTCAAAAATTTGATCCTACCTCAGCTGATTCGAATCACAGGTTCAAGGATCATTCTAATACTGTTGGATTTGTTCTCATCACATTCGATCTAAAGAGAAAGTACAAGCACATGCTTTTTGAGCATGATCCACTTCTTCCCAAGAAGAAGATACCTTCAGACATATGACCAAGCATCACACCTGCTTGAGTTTGGAGCATTTATTTTTATGTGTGCCTTACAGTCTATTTTTTGAGGAGGGGGTATGTTTCCCATGAAATTTTCCCACTTCCTTGGTTTATTGATTGTTATTATTCATTGTATTGGGTGACCTTTGGTCTTAGTTACCAGGGCCCAGGATGGATTAAGGGGGGGTGTTAGGATATTCCTATACTCCATCCTAGTCCCACCAGTATTTTGATCATTTACATTTTCAGTCATGCATGCACCTTTAGGGTTTGCATGCATTTTGCATGCATCCCAGTCATCAGTCCAGCACCTAACCCTCAATTAGCCAACCCCCAGGAGCTTCTCACTATTCAGTTTTAACCCTCTAGTTCCTTAATGTGCCCTTCTTCCTTGATTTTAGGGAGCAACTCGCCTTTCTTCACCTACCAGTCCAGTTGTCTTCAGTTTACACTCAGTTACACTGAGTTACACCTACCATAGTTAGTTTGACTGATGGTTGACAGTTACTTGAGCATTGATGACTCCACTGATGATGATGAAGACTTCCAGTTGTGCTCTGATGATCATGAGGACACCTAGTTGTGCTCCGATGACACTCTATTGATCTTGTGATCATTCTGAGAGGCTAATTCGAATTGCCACCTTGGGCAT
This sequence comes from Larix kaempferi, assembly GCA_027924585.1. Lineage (NCBI taxonomy): Eukaryota > Viridiplantae > Streptophyta > Pinopsida > Pinales > Pinaceae > Larix > Larix kaempferi. Next base: position 12,765,279 of record BSBM01000361.1, read on the forward strand.
TCAAATCCTCTCTACCATTGTACTATTTATTTGTCCATATTGTGATTAATTAACTAGTGTGTGTGAAGTATTATTGCTTCTATCCGAGTTCTACTGTACCATATTATTCTGTTGCTCATTATACTGTATTGTTCACTCTTCTTCTATTTTCTTGCTTAATCATAATTACTCTTGTGAGGTATACATCATCTCTTAGATCTGCTGTGAGGATTTTCACAATAGACCCGGGTTTAAGTTTTAAGTTTTTATTTTATAAACGAACATTGATTTTTTAATTACTTTTCATAATATTTTATTTTATGAGCCAACATGGATTTCTTTTAAATACTTTCATTAATTTTTTATTTTATGAGCGACGTGAATTTATTAATGGCAAAAATAATATAATTTATTACTTTTTACTCTTTTTTTTACTCATGTAATGTTACAACATCTCTCTCATACTCGTGTGTAACGTTACATCCATACACGTTACAACATCTCCCCCATACTGGACTGTAGAGCACTTCATTTCACTCGGTGCAATTATCTATAATTTATTATAGCGATGTTTTGGACTTTACAGTGGGTTTTGTTTGGACTGCAGTAAAGTTTTTTGGTAAAATTCATTTGGAAGTGTTTAAATTGTGTTTTTGAATCCATAAATATATTAATGTAGAATATTTAGACTACACCCTGTTATATTATTGAGTTAAAACATTGTAAATAAGAGTTATTGGTTAATAATTTTGTTATATAAGATAAAAGTCAAATTGAAAATGTAAAACATATTATCTAGGTTAAAAATATAAATATATTTGTTGTGTCAAATATAGTTTTATCCATTTTGTAGTTTGCATCAATTAAAGTTTTATATGTTATATGTTGAAGTTTGTGTAAGTGATTAGTCTCGTCTTCCCATATTCGACAACATTCCACTTCTATTATTTTGAGATTACTACTCAACTTCTCTAGTCCTTCGGGCATATAGTTCAACTCCATTTTCAAATGCCTTAACATTGGCATTTCTTCATCTTGCAAGGAGGGGAAATTCTCTAAGAAAGTAAAGTTTTCTATGATGAACTTTTCTAGTTTTGGAAATGGTCCACGTTCTCCAAACTCCATTGTACACATTTCCTTTCCCAACAATTGTAGCTTTCTAATTTGGTAAGATACAATTTGAAAGATTTTGTCGATCAAGGATTGATGGAAGAACTTATGGTTTCCCTTGGTGTAAATCCAATCACCTTGATGTGGGATGACAAACAATTCCTCATTGGTAGCGAATGGTCAACGGCAAGAATAAGAATAAGGATAAGAATAAGAGAGGGATACATATAGGAATAGATAATCAACAAAATTATTATCACCAAGTAATTTAATCTCCGTGAGGTTTTGGATTTGAAAAAACCATTTCGACACTATACAATCACTTAGCTGAAGTATTTCAGAATATTGCATAACTTGGATGTCCTTTAGATGTCCTTTAGGCCGGAGGAATGAATATAATTGAAGAAGAGATCTTTAATGACCCAATCTCCTTTCTAAGATACAATCTCAATACACTTCACTATACCACATTCATGTAACATATGGATAGGGATACCCGGGGAGGACCTAAGAGTTCGAGTTACTCCAATGTCCCTTAAAATTTTGAATGGGCATTGCGGTTTTGAGGCATTACCCCCTAAACTTGGTTTGGATTTGTTTGGTTTGCCTTTGGCATTTTGTCGTATTGTACGGGACTTTGATTTTTTGGGTGATTCTTTTTGCACGTCGAACAAGATTTATTGTTGTGTGAAAATGGGGTGTTTATTTTGTTTGTCATGATTACTGGATGAGCGGTTTTGTTATTTAATTTTGTATAATTAATTGTTTGTTTACGTGGATTTATTGTTTTCATTAATTAAATATATAGTTTTAAGTAATGATAATGATAATTTAAATTTAAAATATTAATAATTAATGATATTGATTTTTTTTTATAGGAGATGTCTAAAAATTAGACGGTTTAAATTGGATAACAATTTTTAGTAGGATTTTGACATTTTTTATTTTGCAAAATCGGAATTTAGCTATATTTTATTGGGATTTTGATGGTAGAAATGAATTCAACACCCTCAAAAACCCTTAAAACACTCAAAATACTAAAATTTGATAATTGTAACATGGATCATAAATTTTTTAAACTAACCATTTTTTATACACTTAAAAAAATTTATTATGAAAATACTTTACAAAGTTTCTCAGAACATGATCTTTTTACTCTATTTATGTTTTCAAAGTCTTTTTACAAATTGTGATTTCTACTTTACTTTGAAATTTAGCGAAAGAAACTTATTTCTATTATAAAAATTACACATTATAATATTATTATTTAAATTTATAACAATTAAATTATGCAAAAAAATTAACAATTATAAATTAAATAAAAAATGTAATTTTATTTTAAATTGTTATATTTTTTTATATCTTCAGATGACTATATTATTTGTTAAATCCTATATATTATAATAAAAAATTAAATAATTTTTTCAATTTTATTTTTGACTTCTTAATTAAGATATATAATGTAATGATCCATGATGATGATGATGATGATTATCGTCTACTGAGACCAACTTTGGTCTATTGGACCTTAAGAAGGTTATTACTTGGTTTACTTTAAACTTTTGTTTCTATGCTCAAAAATCTTGGTAAGAATCTTTCCAAGATCACTATAGTTTTGGCAAATTAGGAGGTTAACAAGGTTTGTATTTGAGCAAATACTATGAAACTCATATCTAAAGTGGGTGTAAGTAGGGCACTCTAAGAGAAAGTGATTTTCATCCTCAACGCTCATAGACTCACAAAGATGGAAAACCCTTTACGCCCACGGAGTTTTGGGATTAGACCAATGCCCTGTTTTGCTATGAATTTCATGGGAGTTCATTTTAATCTTGGCTATATTAATTTTCTTCTTTGAACTAGTTACTATCAAGAGATATTTCTGATCTTCCAAATTAGGGTTAATGACCTCCTTATAGTATCTTAGTTTACTCTTAACAGCTAAATTTTCCTCGCAGCACAATTTCTCTTTAAACTTAAAGGTAATAATATTTTTGACATTATCAATATTTTTTAAAGTTTTGTCATTTTCATTAATGCCTCAATGGTTTAACCAAGCCATCGTATCTTTACACCAACTCCTCTTGAGGCGCAGTTGGTTTTGACTTGAATTTAAAGCAATTTTAGGAAGTCTCTCATTTCCCATGTTATTTATCTTGTGCTTGTACATAAGTACCTAGTCATATCCATGCTCTTGATGGGGGAAAGACCCACTTCTATGAGGAGAATAGGATAAGACGTATTACTTTTAATTTTGAGGTTATAAGTTATAAACCACTTATGGATTTGCTCAATATTTCTTCAAGATTACCTAGAAATGCTGCATCCCATACAAATATTAACCATATTATAAAAATAAAATACTATTTAATATTATACATTAATATTAACTTAAGTTACAAGTTATGTTAAATACATTACAATTACAAGTTAATATTAAATTACAATTACAAGTTAATATTAACTTATAATTACAAGTTATATAAGTTAATATATACTTAAGCTATAAGTTATGTTGAATACATTACAATTACAAGTTAACTTATTTGTAATATTAACTTATAGTTACAAGTTATATAAGTTAACATATATACTTAGTATTATAAGTTAAGATTATACTATATAAGTTATATAACTTATGATGGGAATCTAACCTGATACCATTAAATACATTAAGATAATTAATGAAATAATCACAATGTATTAATATATTAAGTTAATTGTTTGATTGATTATCAAAATTTGCAATTCAGTTTACTAATTTGTGCGTCCCATCTCTACATGCATATGTTTACATAGATTGTTTTTCTTACTCATCTTTGTTTCTATTAATATTGTTTTTTGTGAAATACTTTAAATCGTTGTGTTTTTAGAGGCAGATAAAATGACTATACACAAAGACTATCTAATAGACATATTGACAAATGCACATTACTCCTATTTGATTAAATACATCTTGACAGTATTACTTTTCATTTATCTTTTGGTTAATAGACATGGATATGCAATATTTCTCGATGTTGTACGATTATTACAAACGAATATAAGAACATCAAGATGTTATTGAGTACATAGAAAGAATATTCCCGCCACATCTAACCATTTCAATTTATCATCTACGACCAACTATGGAATTTCCCTGTAAATTAAAATAATTTTTAGATCAACTTATTCATTTTCACAAACAAGACAAAATGAGATTCATAAGAGAAGATTAGCTAACTCAAACAACCACATTCTTCCAAACATAAACATGGATGTTAAATGGTGTTGTGAATTCCATGCATCACCTTGTATATGAATATCTCATATCTTATTGCTATATAGATCACTTCGTATATATAAATAACTTCCACTATATTTCCATATCTTCCAATGTTGTTTTTCAATTTTTCATTGGTACTTAAAAACTCAAATGCATCTACGTTCAATAAGAACTTGCTCCAATTAACAGTCTTAAAACTATTGGTTGGACATGCATATGCTTCGATATCCTATTTTTCATTGCATACATTTATTTATAGCATATGGTTTGAGATCTTATTCTCCATTTCATTTTCAAATACCATCATAATGAACATGTTTCGACAATCATTGGAGTTATATGCTTGGAAATCTTGTATTCTAATCCTTTTTCAAATTTAATATGAATTTCCAATTAGTTGCAATTATTTTCATTTGCCTTGTTTTAGCATGTTTACATATGGTGAATATTGGAAACTTGCCACCAAATTTTTCTCCACCGTGGTCTGCATACTGAAGGAGAAAACAAGTACACACTTGAATTAGCTTTTGACCTTTCAATCTAAGGTCTATAATGACTTATAGATTTCCAGTGATCTCTGTTGTTATTTGTGAAATCTTAGAATATATGTCCATTTAAGAAGCAAATTTATGCTTATTATAATTTTGTTGTTTTTCAGGGATAAACTATAAAGACATAAAGACCACTTTTGTATAAATCATATAATACATAAGAGCAAAGTATTCGAAAGGAAGGACACCAAATAAAGAAGCAACAAATAGAAGGTAATCCTCTTTCAATTTGAATCATTGTTTTTCTATTGCACTATACGAGAAACATAGTTTAGAAACCATTTGAACAATATAAATTAGAAAATGGCAACAATAATAGATGTTGAGAATTATAAAGAAAAGTGCATTGTAAATGCTAGCATTGACGATGTATTAGAGAAGGAAGAACTTTTCATATTACATGCATTTTCATTTACATCGAGATATTGTTTATTGGATGCATTACAAGTCTTATTGCATTTTCACTATTCATTTATCGAATTATGAAATGGACTAATAGACCAATTCCTAGAATGTCTAGAAAATGGAAATATAGACGCATTATAATCATATAAATATGAACTTTCTCTTGAATTCCTATATCAAATGCATGGCATTTATGATGTCGATACATATCTTTGCAAAATGTCAATGTTTGCATCTATAAATCTAAACGAAACAGAGAGAGTTCTATGGGGAGATACATTTTGCATACATTGTCTAGCCAAATGGTTCAATATATCAATTGGAATTTGGTTATTAATGTGAGAAATTTTCACAGCCTGTATCTAGTTGACTGAATAAACCTCACAATTAGTTTTGCAAGAATGTAGAGAAGGAAGAAAATTTGAGCAGAACACATGAGAAAGAGAAACTCAATTGGATAAAATTCCATCTTAATATTATTGAAAAATAAAAGTACAACAAATAATACATCTTAAGAGAGAAAAACAAATGTACTAAAGGCGATTCGAAAATCTCACAAAAGACAGGCTTACTAAAAGCAAAAGCCCTCAAAGGTGGAAAAATCACTTTCCAAATCAGTCAAGGACCTCACAAAATAGCTAAATCAGGTATGGAAGCTAATGAGTGATGGAAAAGAAATAAGATGTATTTTGGAGAGAAAAATATCGAGGATGTGATGGCATAAAAATAAACAGCTTGCCAAGTCCATAAAATCTCCTCGCTTTATCCTTATCCATTGAAAAGCAGAAAAAGTAGGTCAAAACTGTGTAAAAGCAAGAATGTACTCTTACTATTCCGAAGTCATAAAAGTAGGCAGAATCTATCTAGAATCTATCTTGGGGGAACGAATGTGGATAATGATGGCAAGTGTGAGCCTAAAAAGGCAATATGTGGCCAATTACCTAGTCAAACACCTAGGAAAGTATACAAAATGATTAATACTTTATGTCCTGGGTCTAGATGGGTTTTTAATATTCTAACAAATAATTTGGAAGAGCATATATTTTATATTCAATGGAACTACAAATACAAATCCATATTGCATCTTGTTCCATGATGCAAATCCTACTAGTGGCCAATATGAGCCTTTACTATACAAAAAGTTAACAGGATGCAACTTTAAAGCATCTAATACTTACTTCTCAGTGATGTGAAAATAACATAAGCACCATTAGGAATGCATCACACATGATATGGATTTACATGGATTACATAGAACAAACACAATACATCAAAATTTGGAGACACGATGTTCACTGCAATTTGCTATTTGATAGTAACACACTTCGATGTACAATCCCTTACATTGTACATAGCACAATTATTTTGCAACGCAATTATGAGTGGCAATCAGAATGCATTGTTTGTTTTAAACAACATATACCAAGTAATATTATACAAAATATGGGATCAATCACAGATTGGCAAGGATATTTGATAAATATGGCAATTCCATATGAACAAGAAAAGGTAGAGGGTTGACCATTTTGTTTGCAATGGATATCAACCATATTCAATGCAAATATCCAAGTGTGGTCCTCTACTAGTAAGAGCATATCAAACTTATGTTCAATAAGTACAAATTGTAATAAAACATATGACATAATATCATTTGAAAGAGATACATCTCATACTCATTACGAGCCATTGGTGAAAGAGGAACATGACTACAAATGCCATTTGCATTGTAATCGGTCAACAATAAGTCCAAATAAAAAGCACAAGTCTAAAAAAATAGTGAGAGAATAAAACAATGACAAATGCCATGTGCAGTGCCATCAACCAACTATGCACTCAACTAAGAGGCGTAAGCTCAATTACCATACATTGAAAGAAATATCGCGTACAAGAAATATAGACAATGACAAAGTATCTAGTCAACATGTGATCCAAAGCAATGAAGAAGTGTGCCATGCACACAATTTGTTCAATGACAGTAAAATTTTCAAGTGATTATCATAAATACGAGTTACACAATGATGGAGGGGAAACGTTGCATATTCAAGCAATCTAACACCTATACCTAATAATACTACAAAAAATATATATTATAAATTGAAACAACTATTTATGTGACCAAAAACATTGAAACCAATTCAGTTAGTGAACATGTCCATGGAAACAAAAAAACACCAAGGAAAATTTATATGAAACAAATTTAAGATATACCTAAAAACAAATGTCCAATTTGTGAACAATTGCAATTTGAGAAAAACATAAAATATATGATGCAAGAGCTAGAAAATGGATATCAAAGCTTAACAAATAATGAAAAAACATTTGTCAACAAAAAAAATATGTGCATCTTGCAAAGGCACTTCAAAATGAAAAATTTCCACAATTTGAAACACTGGAAACAATTAGATGCGATACGCCATTTCCCATTGTGGCAACACTAACGACTTGTATCACTAAGAATTTATTTTGCACAAATAATACAATGGGGTTATACACAATCACAAATGTGATTGACATGCACAATTATCAATGTTCCTATTCATATGGACATTGTTTAAAGATCATTCCCCCAATTAGCGGATGAAACAATGATAATTTCAATTGGATTGAAGAGGTGATTGCAATAAAATAATGCATATAAAACAAGAAAAGTACATGTAAATATTTTTATGAGAGCATTGAAAGAACTATGTTCTAGATATCTATATAAAACTAAAAAAAATACGTATAAACAAAGAATGGGAGAATGCACTTGCACAATAAAATAATAGTTCAATACAAAATGAGAACGATGATGGTGAAGGTGACATGGATAATGACTAAGAAAATGGAAAACTGAGACATTAATAAATGGATTTACAAACTCACAACGTATTCACGATCTAAAAGATAAAATTGTTGAAGTTGCATTGGATAAAGGAAAATGTCTACTTGGAATTTTAAAGGACAAGTATGTAGAGGAAATTAACTTTCCAACATTATTCTATGTAAATCTATGTGACTATTCTATGTAAATCTATGTGACAATGACATTGCACAAGATTCAACTACCAAAAAATAATACATGGGAGCTATACCATGCATTTGGTGGTTTTTCAAATCACACAACATACCTGTTTTTTAAAACAATGAGAATAATAATTGATAAAGTTATTTCTTGCATATGGATACAAATAAGGAAGGGACAACTAAGAGGAATGAGATTAGCACAAAGGACATAAAGTACAAACCAAATTTAGAACAATTGCTCAAATTCGACATTGGATACATAGATTTGAAGAACATATGCCTTTTCCCTTAATACCTAAAACAAATCAAGAAAAACATATATTTGCAGTGATACCACAATCAGGACCCCAACTTTCTTTGTCAAATTCATAAGTGCACAATGAGGACCCCAACTTTCTATGTCAAATTCATAAGTACAGAACATTAGTGGATTTTACTAGTAGATACATTGAATTAATTACACAACAAAAGGAGAAAAATAAAACACATTGAAACCATAGAAGACTTTGATATTGATTATACTGTAAGAAAAGACCCAATCACATGTAACCGATACTATAGACATAGAATCAATGGCATAAAACATTTGATATGTCATGATGAAGGATTATTTCGAAATATTTGAGATTATTACTTTGTAATAGAATTCCAAAACAAGGGAAGTGAACATGAGCATGGGTTGTTATGAATTGAAGGTGCTCCAATATATGGAATAGATTGTGACTCAGGAATTGAGAATATTTTGGACAATTACATAACACGTGTCATAGATCATTTGGATCCAAATCTTGCCAATATACACAAGCATTATCCTACAAAACGTTGCAAGAAGAAGAACAAATCACACTATAGATACAACTATCCCATGCCTCCACTGAGAAGCACAAGAATCCTTGTGCCAATTAGTTCAATAGATGAAACAATAAGTGAAAATTCAAAGTAATTGTTTACAACTCTAGATAAAAAACAATATGAAAACTTGACAAGTTTTGAATATTTCTTGAATGAAATGGGCCTAGCAGAAAGTGATTACATTCAAGCAATATAATGTCACATAAAACAACCAACAATCATTCTAAGGAGAAAACATTCACGTATTTGGAACAATAGTTTTTCAATTGACATGCCAAGTTTATTAAATGCAAAAATATACGCCCAATACATACTCAATGCACATGCCACTGCATCATATTGCAGTTCATACATGGCCAAAATTGATAGATCAATGAAAAATTCATTTAGAAAGATTATACACAAAGAACATGAAAACACAAAAATCAATGCTATCTAGATGATATGTACGCTTGGGAATACACTGCTTACCCTTCAACAAATGTCAAATCAACATGTACTTTCAATACTTCTAAATTGTAGTTCAAAGAAATGTATCTTTATAAACACATCTCCATCTGATGAACGAACCTTCATCCTCAAGCTGACATTTCTAGTTAAACAAGAGATTGATAGTTTGTAATATTTGATGTTCCACTCTATTATTGATTATTACATTGAAATTCCATATGCTATTAAACATATATGCCTTGCAGAATCTGTATCCATCTACAAGAAAGATGGTACATGCATATCAAAGAGAAAGAAACCAAATGTAATTCTACTTGTCAAATACAAAAAACACATTGAATACTACTACTGTATGTTCCATTTCAGTACAATGAACATGCATTGAAACACTGCTTCATAAGATGGTAAGATGCATATAGTTCTAACAAAGACACAACACAAATCAACAAATCCAATACAATATCAATCCATTATTGGGTGATTTAGAAAATGTGACAAAACAAGTAAATGATAGCACTGTGAACAGCTCTGGGACAATGGAAAGAGGACAATAAACTAGAATTCATTGTGATGAATATGAATTACAAACATATATGCAATGGCTAGCGCATACCAATCAGAAAAAAATCCATCAACATTGGATTTTAAGTAGCAGAGCACCCATTTATTTTAGAAAACCAAGAGTACTACACAATTAGAAGAATGATTAAAAAAGAGAAACATGTAATTGTCAAGGACATTGCACTAAAAAAATGTAGGGACATATACACACCATTGTACATGTTCCTTATTGGTGGAGCCTGAATAGGAAAAACATTCACAACAAAAACAATATTTCAAATGCTCATACGAATCTATGATGCATACAATACTATTGATCCCTTGAAACCAAAAGGATTGATCCTAGCATAAATTGGTAAAGTTGCATATAATGCAGGTTGAACAACAATCCACTCATAATTACTAATGCCATTCAACAAGTCTGTGTTTCTTCCACTTGGCAAAGAAATGTTGGACACCCTATGAAAAATCTACCATGAGTTACAACTTGTTTTCATAGATGAGGCTTCTTTGATTGGAAGTCAATTTTTATATTCCTTTGACAATTGACTAAGAAACATAAAACATGTACAAACCAAATACTTTGGAAACATTGAAATGATATTTTGTGGTTATCTTTATCAAGCAAAACCTGTACAGGGACTTTGTATCCAATTCACATTGACTTGATATTAGTTATTTTTTGACTTTGCATATGTCTCCTTATATCCCAACTTTTTAACATGGTTTGTAAATTTATTCATTAAATATTTTAGTAAATGTTATTTGTTTATAATTCTATTGGTTGTAGCTTTGAAGCGTTATTTTGGGGCCCTTGATGGAGCTCTTGGAAACAATACATTTCATTAATGGTAAGTTAATATTTCATTAAATATGGGTCTTGATGTGTAAACATTTGGAAACAAATTTCGAGGATAATAACTATTCCATTGTTCACTATTCTATTCACTGCTCATTGCTTTGGTATATTCACCACCATTCACCATTCTATTCATCGCTTACCGCCTTGGTATTAGTGACCATCAAATTTATATAACTATTTGCAATTTAGTTTTGTGTTCCGAAACTTTAACTAAATCCCCATGTTAACTTGAGATGTTCGAGAAGCTTAATATTCAAATTCTGATAAGTTAATGTTATTGTTGATCTTAGCCATGTTTTAGTTGTTTGAGTGTCTTACAATTCCATAAATAACCTCTACTAATGTCTCATGAGTATGAGTGCCATTGCTAGTGCCATCACCTACTTTGGCTATGTTCTTCAACAATTGATGAGATGATGTTGCATTTGTGACTGAATTGATTTCCTTGAGTTTCATTTTACTAGAGTTGTTTCGGCATGAAAAGAAGAGAGATGATGAGTTGATGCTATATTTGTGACTGAATTGATTTCCTTGAGCTTCGTTTGAGTTCTTTTGAATTGATTTCTTTGATATTTGTTTGAATTCCTTCAATTTGAGGTAACCTACTTACCAATATTTTTCATTTTTTTCAAATTCTAATGTAAAAAATATTTGTAGCCTAAAATAGTTTTTTGTATTAGCAATTTGGTTGGAAAGAAGTGAACTTTCCCTGAGACTAGAATCATTTAATCAAATTAAAATTAACAAGACATTTTTTTAGCTTCCATTTATTTTTATTTTTCAAATGAATTTCATATCAAATTTATACTACATAGTTTCCTCTCTTCCCTGTGCATACCCAAGGCTCCTATTTAAAAAGAGAAGGGTGTTGAACTTTGCATGTTTTTTCAAGACCACTTCAGTTCTACACTTATTATTTTATTGAAATCCTAGTGTTGAAAGCACATACTCCTATATGACTATTCCCAAAGAGTGTGAAACATATAAGCATTGTGCCTTACTGATTGTATCAATTCAAATATACCCATCTGATTTCTAAAAAATTGATGAAATTACTTATGAAGCTAAGGAAAGATGCTTCTAAATTAATACAAAATTAATCCACTTGGTATTTCCTTCTTCGCAGAAAAAACAAGTTATGGAATTATTGCAGTTGTAATACCCCATTCCGACCCTTAGGTTGTATTGACTTGCAATGTAAATTTGGTATGCATGTAATGTGTGTGTTTTACCTAGTGTGGAGCTCAAGTCCAAGTCCCCACTAGAGGATGTCCAAGTTTTAGTTAAAAGGAAAGTATTTGGTATTTTGGTAACCATGTGCTAGTAAGCCATGGAAAATGTAAAGGATGTAAATAACACCATGCAAATCAAAGACCAAGGGTTGGCTATGGCTGCAACTAAATAAGGGGGCTATGGTATCCACTAGGGAGAGGTGAGGGGGTTATGGGATGGGAACCCATGATGCCACTCATTCAGGAAGAACCGATTTGATTCCCCATACTGAGATGGAATTTAGTTATAGAAGGTGGGGGAAGGAAAGGTCGGTGGAGAAGGTGGATAAAGGGGGAACCACCCTGAGATTCAGGGTTTCTGCCTATTCGCTCTTGAAGCATTTCGATCACCTAGGAATCAGAGAACCCTATCTGCTATGCCATTATTAACCATAAATTTATTCATCACGCATTGCAGAGCAAGCCATGGGAAGAAAAGGAAAATCACAATTTCTATGTGCTCCAAACTTGCAAAGCCAAATGCCATAGAAACCCTCAGTGGATGCGTTATCTGTTGATAAAATCCTTGAAGGTAAACCCTGAGATGAGTTACAAAGCGTGAATTGCTTAGAGAAACCATTTAACCCTCCTTAGTGGATACATAGCCCCAACTTGGGGGTGATCTCTGATTGCTGAAATAATAGATGCTAGGCACAGATATATGGTTGGGTTGGAACGTTGCAAACCATAGCCAGTTTGTTTGTAGTTTTAATGTGAAAGAAAACTGTCCCTTATGCCTTGAATGATGTCTATTCTACACCTGTGCATTTATGTTTATTTATGTCTGAATGCATGAGTTGATACAAAAAGGGTAATAGGGCTGATTTTCCATGTAGTGGGTTTCATTCTGTGGTGTATGTATTTGATGGGTGAATGCATGAGATGGTGTGTGTTGATGATGCTGCTTTCAGCTATGGTTGTTTGGAATATGCATGTACCCATTTGCTTAAGTGAATGGTCCATTGATGAATAGGTTGTAGGCATAGGCATTATGTTGTGCACGTTATTTCCTTATCCTTGCAACTTTGTATCTGTATATGATGATAGAACTCATATGGATGTAGGATTAAGGATTAGGGCTAAGTCCCTGCATGTTATATCATCAATCTACCTAAAATAAATATATTGATACCATGTCAATCTATGTGTGTGTGCATAAGGTTTCATATTCATGTGTTCCTTGATGTATGAATCTACATATGTGAATGGCTTATTAAACTACTGCATAATTACATTTCCCATTGGTTTAATGTCCTTAGATTGCTCATGGATGATTTAGGGATAAGCCTGGTAAATGCAAAAGGGAAATCTAGTCAGGATTTGAGAAAGGAATGGATACATGCAGATCAGATGAAGGGGAAGAGGCATGGAAGAATGGAGCAGAGCTGCTATAGAATGATGAAAGAGATAAACATGGAGTGTATGGCTTCATCTGTACATGGGAAAGAGATGGAGTCATGGTAGAAGATAGACAAAATTCTTGAAGAAGTTTAAAGGCACCTAGAGGAGGTTATGGGAAATAAATCCAGTTGGAAAATGACATGTTTAGAGACCTTGGTTGGGAAGGGGATTACACCCGTGGATAGAGATCTTTAAGATATTTCCAACGGTACCAGCCTTGCCCAATTTGGCTTAAGGATGAAGGAGTTATGCCCCTGGAAAGTTTGTAGGTGCAGAGGAGGTGCTTCCGCAGTTCCGCATCTGCAATGTGGATTGCGGATAGCGGACGTTAGAAAATAATGTTGGGTTTGGACTTCCGCATTCTCGAGTTCTGCAATGCAGAATTGAGAAATGCGGAAGGGGGAAAATTTTGGGAAATTGGAATTGGAGTTCCGCATTCTCGCATGCCGCAATGCAGATTGCAGAATGCAGAAGGAGAAGTTTTCCGGAGGATTGAATTGGGATTCCACGTTCCCACATTCCGCAATCCTGAAAGAGAAATTGTCGGAAGGATTGTTTTGGGGATCCCGCATTCCGAATCCCACAATGCGGATTGCGGATTGCAATGGTGGGTTGTGGATCCGAGCCCATTGCGGCTGTGTGGAAAATTGATGAATTTGGAAGACAAAGAAGGAAGAAAAAAATGGATCTGAGGGTCTCCCACCACCTCTGAAGGAAATGGAGGGGTTGGGGACGTTACATAATGGTATCAGAGCCCAAGTTATAGCACTGGGGCTGCTTGGGCCACAACTAGAAGCTTCAGGCGTGAACAAAGTTGCAGAAGAACAGAGAACGGGCCCAACGACCGTATAACATTTCGACTGAGTGTGATCCGACAGCCAACAGAGACGGTCTAGTTAGAATAGAGAGGCTGACCCTATTCTAGATAGACACCTAGCCTTGTATCGGGCAACAACGTTGGACAAATGGCGGCGTTGGTAAGTGTAGAGAAGCCCAAGAAGGGCCGAGTCGGACTTGACCACAGTTATAAGGGAAATCCGAACAGTAGGGAAACGATGATAAAAGGGAAATTTCTCATCCTAAACCAGTTCTGTTACAGCATGAGAATGGGTCCAAGATTGGAAAGGGAGAATTCTTTAAACTATTCCATGATCTTTTATTTATGCTTTATGAGCCTCATGTATAGGAAATTAGGGCATGAGAATACCAAAGATGCAAGTGATTAGATAGTTGCAAATACATATAAACTAGTGTGCATGTTGTTAGGTATTGCAGGATGCATGAGAAGATGTTGTGTATGTGATGTGGTATGTTGGTAAAACTAGTGAAGGTGCGCATATGCAATGAACCACTTAGGTTAAATATGGTGGTTGTTAATCACTACTGATGTTGGTATTGGTGTAGGACCAAAGACAACATAAACATGGTTAAATATATTGATGATGTTGTTACATGTGCCCAACAACCTTATGAGAAACGTTAGTGTAACAATCTGTGAGCATGAGAGTTGATGGAAGGGCTGTGTAATCCCTGGTAAGAGGCCATATTGATGAGGTAACACCAAAGATGCTAATGGGAGTCATGCAGGTATGTTCTCTAGTGCAAATGATACAAGTATTGAAGGGATAGGGTAAGAATCCCTTGATCCATGTTTAAATATTGTACAATGGTATGTATGTATGGTTGAATGCACTTGATGTGAATGCCATACCACCATGGCATGGTAAGGTATGGAGTAGTAAGGGCAAGGGACATTATACCATGTGACTGTTTAAATGTTAGAATGCATTCATATGAAATTACATCATGCCATTTGCATAGGTTGGTTATGAGTTTAATAAGCAATCAAGTAAGGGCCCATGGTAGTGTTATGGTAGTGCATGTTATGTGAGATGGCCATGGTTAGGACTATATGTGTTTGAATGATGGAATGCATGGTATGATAGTGTAGTATGCATGAATCAATGCAAGGTGACATTGAGTGAACATGCATTAAAATATTTTGTGAATCTTGTGAACATGCATTCAAATATTTTGTGAAGCTTGTGGATATGCATTGAGTGAATGCACCTGAAAAGTTTGTGTAAAGGTTGTAAATGTGCATGCATGGGAGTGGGTGCACATGTTGTGATGCATTGCATGAATGCATGGTTGCGATGTATGTTCCATTGCAAATTAAAACATGGATAAAATGATGAATTGATGATGATTCTAGAATCATTTAACGAGTTGCTATAAAGGCAGGAGTGTGAATGCATGAAGAAGAAAGTCATGTTTGATTAGCTTCCAGAATGCTCCGTGGAAGGACAAATTTGTATAAATGATATGGCTATGAAGTGATGAGTATTTAAAGTTTCAATTAAATTGTATAAATGATGTAACTGTACCTTGCAATTTTAGTATGGTAATGATCCACATGAAGTGAATGTGTTTTTCTGGGATATGGACATGCTAACAGCTGAAAGTGCTTGAATGATTCAGAGTTATAATTCTGAAAATTACTTCAGTAACTGTGGCAACAATGGAAAAGCTATGTGCATGAAAGACTTACAAGGTGTTCGACTGGTTTGAGTTTTAGATTTCAGGTAGATTGTTTTGGACATGGAAAGATAGGTAAGTCCATGATGAAGGGATGGAAATATACCATGTGCAAGAGTCAAACCTCATAAGAATGATCTCATGGTTGTAAACTTAGTTTATGTGCAGAACAGATGGTCCATTTCAGGCTTGTAAATTTCAGATTTAGAAATTGTCGATGATTGCTAATCACTGTTGGCTTGCATAGAACTGTGTCAAGAGGACATGTGGTAAGTGGGTGTTCATACTAGGTAGCAAGCATAAAACCCCAATAAGCAGAGTGGTGCCATTTGCAAAAGACAAACAGTATGAGGATGACTCATTTGCACTGTATGGTGGTAAACCATGTGAGTGAGATGGTAAAATCATGCCAAGAGGGCATATGTGGGTTATGGAGCGTGAAATCTTGGGGTGGAAAACCGAGGGACTATTGACTAAGAGAAGGGAGCCCCATTCTTCCCAAATGAATAAAGAATACATCTGCAAAAGGGATAAGTGTTCTATAACCCTAGCTGAAATACATATATGACTAGCTACTGAATTAATATGCAAAGCATGTTCTATTTTGTTACATTATCTCAGACTGCTTGAAGTATGATTAGGACCTGCATAGTTTACATTGGAGAGGGGTGCACACCTTTCTGGTGATGAGTTATGTTAGGGTTTTCAATATTGACTACACCCTAAGGGAATGGACGCATTCTTGGTGTTTCAATAGTTGACAGTGAATGTTATTGAACATGTTTACAGTTTTAGAGCAGCAATATTGGTGAGCTTGTTTATCCATCTTGTGTTGTCAGCTTGAACATATGCAATTTGGTGCTGCACGCTAAAGAAACAAAGTGAAGGGTTGCTGCATGCCTAATAAGCCTAGTTGGTGTACTGGCTTGGAATTGGTTACTTGTGTGTTGTGGAGATTGTGTAGGTATTGAGGAAGGATTTGTGGTCAGCATGGAAAGTTGTTGTGTGTGTGAAGGCTATTATATGACTATAGATCCGTAGTATAGCCTTGACTTAGAAATGGCGGTGGTACAATTTCCTTCCATTGGTTGATGACTCGGGAAGATGTGTTGGCTTGGAAATGGAGAGGGAAAACCAGGCATATGTCTGGTTTGGCACCACCAATGCCTGATAACCCAGTCGGAGTACTGGTTTGGCATTGACTATTTGGATTGGGTGGAGTAGTTTGTGTGCTAGCCATCATCCATTCCATAGGTGATCCAATGATTGTGAAGCAAAGAAGGACCCTATGGAGTAGAGAGGAAATGTCCAATACATATAAGTATTCAATTTCATTCATTTCTTATTTTGGAATAATGAAAATTTCATAAACAAGTCTTACGACAACCAAGCTGATACACTTATGTTCTTGTTGGAGACCTTGGTCATTGTAGGGAGTAAGAAATATGAAGGCTTCCTAAGGATGCATGTGGACATGTGACTGTCCTAAAAACCTTAGCATGAGCAGAAACGAATGATGGTGCTAGTGGACCTGTGTGGGTCCTTGTTGTGGCTACAACAGATCCCATGCTTAGCTGAAGCACTGGAGCCCCATTGTTTCTAATAAACACAAAGGTATCTGGGTGAGTTCATTGTAAATATCAGGGGTTGGTTTTTCATCCCTAATATCCCTTGCCCTTACTTTTGTTCTGTGTGTTTTCTTTGCTCTGAAAAGTTTCTAAGTGTTTGGTTTGCAAAAAACCTCAAATCCTGAGTATTTTGTCTTTTGTTTCCACCAACCTGAAACTCGACACTTAGGAAACCCGAAACCTGCAACCCGACAGGTGCGGGTTGTAGGAATCTGTTTCTCAGTTTTGGAGTTTGGCCAACCTGAAACCCGCAACCCGATAGTTGTGGGTTGCGGGATTTTACTTTTGAAGTTTTGGCTTTCATCAACCCGAAACCTGCAACCCGACAGTTGCAGGTTGCGGGTTTTCTTTGTGAATAATTTTGGGAAATCTTCATCCCGAAACCCGAAACCCGCAATTGTGGCTTTCACCTTTTGGGAACTCCTTTTGGTTTAATTCTGTTGCATGTTCCCGAAACCCGTAACCCGACACTTTCGGGAAAACCTTTTTCATTTGCAATTGTTTCTATTCCCGCAACCCGCAACCCGACACTGTCGGTTTTTGGCTTTCGAGAATCCATTTTTGCGTTCTTTGTTTTGCAATCCCGAAACCCGCAACCTGCCAGCGTCGGTTTTTTGGCTTTCGGGATCCTTAAATAAACTTTGAAAATAATACTCGAACCTGATCTCGCATCCCACTCCAACTAATCTCAGCTGTCCATTTGTTTTCATCGCACGGTCACGTTTTAACTTGGTAAATTCAATAAATAAGGTTTTTTTATTCTATTTTTACCATTTTCTTTTGTTGAGAATTACTCTGTTGCTTGGATTTTTTACTGCGGATTCCTGTCAGGTGCCGTTTTACCAATTTTTCAGTTATTTTGGGTAAGTTCGCTGTCACCCCTCCATTTGTTTTTTCTAAATTCTGCTATTTTTGGGTTTTGATTTTTGTTTTCTTATTTATCAGAAATTGCAAGATTCTTTAACCATGTCGAGAAACACGCGGTCCAAAACGGTACACAGAGATCTCTTGACCAAAGACCCTAATTTCGGCATCCTCTCGGATACCAGTGAGAAGGTCACTGAAACTACCAGGTGGATTGGTCTAAAATATATGCCATTTTTTACAACGACGACCTTTCCCATATTGAGAACGACAGAACTGTGTATGAGAAGATTAGGGCTTCCCAAATACGCGCCATTGCTTCCCGTCCTGCTATCCTACCTTACACCTATGCTGTGAAATGGATTATTGAAAATGCCAGTGTCAAAGACCGGTATTTCGATGATAGGACGAGGGATCAATTAACGCATTTTTTGTCCGGAGGTATTTGTCCGAGCTTTTGCTCTTAAACCTCATGCACAGACCCTTTCTTCTGAATTCATACAGTCCTAAAAAACCCGGTATAACTTCAACGAGATGATAAAGTCATGGATGGTCAAGCCCAACGCCTTTGTACCTAAGGTTGACAACCTCTATCCCATTATCTGGTTTAAGGAACCCTACTCTTTGCTGGAAGCCATGCTCTGCAGGATTTTTGGTCTTCCTAACTATTCTCTTTTCAAAGTCGAGTGGGAACCTATAGCACATCATGTATTAACCACAGGTGAATCCTTCCCATGGGCCTCTATCTTGTCGGTAGAATTGAAAAATTCCATAGAAAATTATCAGAAGGCACTTGCCCATAAGAAGCCACATTTTTTCCTCTCTGCATATGTTATTGATGTTTTTTGTGCAGAGTTCCAGTACCCTAACTTAGGTTGGAATTGGACCACTGCAGACCCACCTGTACACATTTATCACTCAGCATTGTCGGAAGGGAATTTTGTACCTTTATTGTATGATATAGGTGATCACTTCTTGGGTACTATTTATTTTAAAATTTTCAAGCGGGAGGCCCGTGCATTTTCAGAAGATGCTAAAGCCTTCATCAATGCCATGGGTGATTGGTATGTGTGTGAATACTTCTCATACATCAGGATTTGGGGAAGTGATACCATGCACCTCCTACCCATAATAGTCCCAGACAAGTTAGTCATACAAGAAGTTTCTTTCCAAACTGTTATTGATGGCATGTATAAGAAACTCACAGGTCCTAGGAAGAAAGGTTGGCCTAATTTTTCTATGAACCTTGGTCAGTTGGTTATCCCAACCTCAAATTGTGCTGCAGTCATTGGTGACCAAATAACTGCCTTAAAATTGGGCACTGCTGTCAAAAGGAAGCATGATCCCAAAGAATTCCTGGATGCACACTTCAAACAAATACATCTAAAAACTAGATTATGCACATGAGGTATCTCCAGATGATTTCATATACCAAGGGGTAGACACATTTTCCCGAGTCCTTTCCAGAGCTAAAGATTCACAGGAACAACATGATATTTTGCAGTACCAGAAAGAGCTCAAAGCTAGAGTTTTGAGCTATAGGGCCATGTAGTTGAACCTAATTGAGCAGACAAGGAGAGACAGAGAAGAGAAGGAAGCTCAGAAAGCTTAAGCTCCCTTAATGCTCACATGTCCTAATGGGGATAAAGGTAAAGCCCCTCTAGAGGAACCTACACAAGAGAAAATTGTTGAAAGAACCAAGATATTATTGCAGGCAGCTCGGGACTCCAAACAAAAGATGGCACAGTTGTCATCAGTGATCAATACTCAACTTCTAGAGCCTCCTAAGCTTACTGTGAATATTCAGTTGTCTACTGCAGAGGCTCATGAAGATGATGACCAGGCCATAACCAAGGCTAGTCCGACAAAGAGGAAGAAAGTTCTGGTTTCTACATCACAGGTGTCTACAATTGACATAATCGATTGTGATGTAGAAGTAGTGCAACTTCCTCCAGTATCAGTAACAAAAGAAGTCATTGAATATCCAAAGACTGTCATTGAGTTGTTGGATAGTATTGACATGGATCATTCCTTCCCTGAGAAATCAATGTTGGAATTTAATGCTTCCCCAGGCATTGCATCGTTAGCATTTTCATTGCCATCTGTCCGACAAACCTCTGCTGAACATTTAGGAGTGACAATTCAATTTCCCCTGTCACATTTATTTAACACTCTCACTGACAACACCATTCTATTACCAGAACACTCAGTCCCTTTTTCCATTTCACCATCCATTGTTTTAGAAATCCATCCTTTAGTTGTTTCTCTGCAGTCACCCTTAGTTAATTTAGTATCAACTACCACTGATGAATCTTCTAAGATTTCCCCTCCATCATCACCCACCAAGGCTGATAAGCAACTTCCACTTCCAGGAGCCAATGTTCACAATCAAGTTCCACTTTCTGAAGCTTCTATCTTAGTAGCTTCACCAACCAAAGTCTTATCAGCTACCCAAGTCACCTCCACACCTTTGATTACCCCTCAAATCACTTTTCCTATACCTGGTCCAACAGTCATTCAAACACCGTCCTTGGTTACAACAGAAAGTGTTACTTCTTCTTCTACAGGGGTAGTGGTTGAGTATGCATATGAGGATGTAGTTCCCCTTGGAGACTACTTTTATAGCCATGATGATAAGGCAGTGATGAGGAGAACCAGAAAGAGGAGCAAAGATCAAGGAGGGTTAGAGGCATTTGTCCCAGATTAGGTAATATGGGATCTAAGGACGAACAATCCACAAATTGAAGCCATAGAAACAGCTACAGCTCTAGGAGCTTTTGCAAGTGCAAATTGGGGTTCAGTCCAAGTTCTAGATAAGGAAGTTGACCTGAAAGAGGAAGAAATCAAAATCCTGAAAGAAGAATTGGCTGAGATCAAGAGACAACATGCTACTTATGACACTGACCTTAGGAAAACTTGGGCAGATAAGGTTCAAGACCTGGAGCAAAAGAATGCTACTCTTCTCATTGAACTTCGTCTCTCACAATCTCAGCATTCCATAGATGTAGAAAGGAGAGTTTCTTTGGAAAAGCAAGTTGAGGATGCAATTGCAAGTGCAGCCTCCTCAAGTTCTTTTATGTTTTCATCGTCTGCTTTTAAGAATTTGTCCCTTAAGGTAAATCAAGACCATCACAAATTGCTGGAGAAGGTATATCTCGCTCTTGATGAGATCAGGGAGAACTTTATTAGTTTTTCCAAGATGTCTTCCACTCTTGAGGAACAAAAGGATAAGAGACTTGAAGCTTCTAAGGCAGAGGGAGAAATCAGTGAATGGCAGTTGTATATTAAGAATGTGCCAGAAGACATCCCGATCCTCAACAGTTTCCAAATTAAGAAGGTTAAAGCCTCTCTAAACACTTGGTTTGATTTCAATGAAACCGCTGAGGAGATCATCAGGAAGTCTAAAGACATCTGCACCAGACGTTGGTATGCGGTTGATAACATCTTGGAGGTTCTGAAACTTCTGTTTATGGAGCCCATTTTGGATGCTTTGCCGCCAAAATGCAAACTTGAGGAGCTCGAGCACAGGTGTGAAGCGTTTGCACAGAATATTCGGGATCTTGATTAAGTCAGCATTGATGATGTGGATCGTTTGGTTAGAGAGCCAATTATCATGTAGGGAAAGATTCGTATTTACCGTTGCACTTGGCACAAGTTGGCCAAGCATGACATGGAAAATAATACATGCAATGCTCAATTAGCCTTAGAATCTGTCAATTTTCCCAATATAGATGAGTTGTTAGAAATATATGAGAAATGGCAAGATTTCTTCGATCAATAGTCTGATCTGATTTTGTAATCCCTATTTTTGGGGAATATCCACCTTTCTATTCTTTTGTAATTACCTATTTAAGAAGGAATACCTCTCTTAGTTAGGGGTTGGGAATTTTGGAGTTGCACATCAGCAGGAGAAAGGACTGGGGATACTCTGTTCATCAGAGCTTTTGTAATTTCTGTACAAGACTCTTTTAATACAGTAAAGTCATCTTTTGATCTATCTCTTGTTATTCCTCAAGTTTATTTGAGAATTACTTGTTGTGTACTTCAAGTTGTCATCTACAGTGAATGACATCATTTTGCATACATTTAATAATTCTCAAATCTATTATATCGGTTTCTCTATATGATTGGTTTTTGTTTTAAAGTATTTCATTGAGTTTCTTCAATTCGAATACTTTCATTTTCTATTTCTGCAAATGATTCATTGCACACAATAATCATGGTTAATTTTTCAATTGACAGAATGATTACAGATTGAATCTTGAACACGATTAAGTACTTGAATTGTTGTCTTTTAATTTTCATTAATGGATTGTGATTTAAGTCAATAAGTAACACATCAAACACGTTTAGGTCAAAGGTGTTTAATTACTTATTTATTATACCTCAAGACTCACCTGCACAATGTTAGGCTTTTCCTTTTAGGATAAATTTTCCTTAGTATAGGTTCTTTCTTTAGGTAGGTTAAGTTAGATTTGTTAAGCAGATTTCACATTATGTTTCCCTTAATTGGGAACTAAGGTTGAATATCCGTGAGAGATCACTATACCAAACAGGCTAGGGATAGAATTTCCCTTGCATAGGGTCTTTCGAATCCTGTCAGCTTGGGTTTTCACCCACTGTTGGGAGCCTTGGAACCCATTCCAGCACATTGCATTTACCTTGCACCCCCGATGCCTCAACAAATGGCGCTAGAAGGAGGTCCAATAGTTAATTATGCCTAAGCAGAACACTCAGAAACCTCCTCCAACAAGAATACCGATTGTCACTCGTAGTCACACTAAAGCATCTACTTCCGTCGACAAACCGGTACAACAACCAACTACTATCTGTGTTACCCCAATAGCTCATCGTGATCCAACAACATGAGATATAATTATCACATCACCCACTAGAGGACCTATACTGCTTAAAGAGATACTCAAGAAGTCCAGTGATAGCACTGCTAGATTGCAACAAATGCTCTCTTTGTAGAGAAATCAAGGATTAGCGGCAATTCACCAAGAAAAGCCTGACCCACAACCTCTAGATCAAGTTAGTCAAGATTCGACTGAACAAAATTCAGAGAGAAACAGTTCATCCAATCAGCAACAACCCTCTGAATTCAATCTTGATTTTTTATTTACTGAGACCGCACCAGCTTCATAAGTAATTCCTTTAGACGGACCACCACCGTCTCCACCTCCATCTTCATCCTCCTCATCCGAAGGTGAACATTCTTCCAGCTCTTCATCAAAAGAAGAGGGATAAGAACCACTGATGGCTGGAGAAGGCCAAAAAAGGACTTGGCTCGACCAAGACGCAGTATGGGTTCTTGGGGACCAACATAGATTACCAAAGAATCTCGAGGAATGGCTGCCCAAGTTTAACCCTGATGATAAGTCACTTGCATTAGATCACATTAAAACCTTCATGCAGGAAATTAGACTTAGGAATTTCGTTCATGAGGATGTGGTCTGCAGACTCTTTCCTTACACGTTTTAAGGAAAGGCAGCCACATGGTATTTCGCCTTACTAGCAATATCTATTGTTTCTTGGGATGAATTTGAGAAGTTGTTCATTCAAAAGTTTGGGGATGAAAAAAACACCACAGGATCTGGTCTTGGAGTTATCATCCATGAAGATAAAAGGTAAAGAGCGAGTTAAATATTTTAACCAAAGGTTCTTGTACCTAAAAAATAGGATTCCCACCAATCTTCTTCCTACTGAAGAATTGTTGGTAGCCTACTATGAAAAAGGCTTGCCTGCCCCTATTGCAATATGGGTAAAACGAGCACATAAAGACACTTTGCTGGAAGCATTTGCTGAAGCAATACAAGTTGAAAAGGACATGTTCTGTCTGAAGGACAGTCCTGAAACCTTAGAAGAACAACTTTCCACTTCCAGGAAAAGAAATGACAATGTTCCCAAACCCACTGCTCAAAACAAAGATCCATTTGACATGATTGATATGAAGAAGTTCCTTCAGAAAATTTCAAACGAGATGGTAGATTTAAAAAAAACAATAATGAGAATCAGAATAAAACTAGAGGTTTTGTAAGGCCACCATTTAGGAGACCTTATCAACCTCCACAGAATCCACCACCTCCCAATCTGACAGAAGGCCTCACAAATGAAGAACTTTATTATATCTTTAGGGCTCTAGCAACAGAATCCCAAGTTGCCCCTGAACCTTCAAATGATTAGACCACCCCAGACTCACAGTTACTAGAAGGAGAAGAAGAAGAGGAGGATCCACAAGTCAATACTGTAAGTTATTTTTTAGAACTCCCTATGTGTGAAGAAGAAGAAGAACCCGAGACCGTGTTTAATGTACATCACCCTTATAACACGAGGTCAAGACCACAACCACCCCAGGAACCTTGCTCTTCTGCACTAGTTCCCAACAAAAATAAAACTGTTCCCCAAAAGGAAACAGTCCTTCCTGAAATGGAGTGCAATCTAGTTGAAGACTTGAAAAGAGTTAAGGAAAACATCTCTTTGTTTGAAATACTTAAGATCCCTTCTATGAGGGATTCCTTACCCAAAAGCATGATAGTCAAACAGCCTAGAGAATCACAGAATAACAACCTCGACTCTTTCACCAAGCCTGATAATCAGAAAAATGCAGGCTATTTTGCTTACTTTTGAAATTTTCAATAGGAACGTACATAACTGCATGATAGATTCAGGTGCTTCCTTGAATGTGATGCCTCTTTCTGTCTGCAGAAAATTGAATGCTACATGGGAACCTTTCCCTACTCAGATAGTACAACTTGACAGATCAAAAGTCAAAGTAGTAGGGAGACTCAGGAATGTTTTACTTACACTATCAGCTGATCCTCAGATCCATCAAATAATTGATATAGTCATTGCTGACATCCCAAAAGCATATGGTATGTGGCTTAGTAGAGACTGGTAAAAAAAGCTCAAGGGTTATTTTGCTACCGACTAGTCCCATCTGTGGTTACCCTACAATGGACAGCCAAACAAGATCAAGATTAGTAGGGAACCCTTCCTGAAATAGACGGTCACAGATCTAAATGACTCAAGTGAGCCTACAGGTTATTTCAATACACACATTGAGCATTTTACATTTGATACCTTTTTTGGAGATTTTCCAACTGACTGTTCACCACAAGAGAATGTACAGAATGAATCGCAGGTAACTCTCCTTACCTCTATTCCATTCTCTAGAGACATTGTACATAATGTCTATAATGTAAATACAAATTTTAGATTAGATCCTATTGCTTGGACCTTGTTTTTTGATGGCTCCAAATCTAAGGACGGAGCTGGTGCAAGTTGTGTCCTTATAGACCCAAAAGGGACAAAAACTATGATTGCATGCAGATTGGAATTTGATTGTACTAACAATATGGCTGAATATGAAGCCCTGGTTCAGGGACTTAAGAAAGCTATCGATTTGAAGGTGCAGATCATCCATTGCTTTGGAGATTCAGAAATTATTGTGAAATATGTGAGGAATAAGATACATTGCTTGTCTCCCCGCCTCTTGAATTATCAGCAATTGGTAAGAGATCTTACTAGCTCCTTTACTGCATTTAATATTAATTCAGTCCCTAGATCTCAGAACTTTGATGCTGATTTACTAGCCAACACAGCATCTAGATTGATCCCGCCAGAGGGCCTATCTCCTCAAACATTCTCAATAGAATTGATGTACAGGCCTTCTATACCAGAAAATCTAACAAAATGGAGAGTGTTTGATGATGACCAACAGATACTTGATTTCCTCACAGCTTAGGATACATTCCAAGACATGGCTATAGATGAAGCTGAACATGAAAAATCCCTCTCTGATCCCTCAAACGTTGTCCCGAAGTCAGTGATCAATTTGGAAAAGTTCTATGATTTGCAAGACAAATTTAGACACAAAACCAATTGCAAAACCCAGAGCTCTTCACTTAACTATGAGCAAGTCAATTTAGGTACCGAGAAAGAATCTTGTTTTATCAATTTAAGAGTTGATTGTACTCCCGAAGAACGAAGAGCTATCATTAAACTGTGTAAAGAATATAAATATGTCTTTTCCTAGACCTATGACGAATTGAAAATGTTTGACACTAGCATCATGTACCATAACATACCCATGAAGCCGGAAGTGAAACCGTATCAACAGAAACTGCGCAAAATGCATCCCAGCTTAGAACCTTCTATGAAAAAAGAACTAGAAAAGCTACTCACAGCCCGAATTATTTTCCCGGTGAGGCATACACAATGGATAACCAATTTGGTGCCTATCCACAAGAAAAGTGGTGAAATCCGATTGTGTGTCGATTTCAGGAATCTGAATCGGGCTTCCTAAAAAGACAACTATCCCGTCCCACCCATGGAACAGATTCTCCAAAGAGTAGCAGGGTCAGAAATGTTTTCTCTCCTGGATGGTTTTTCGGGATACAACCAGTTTATGGTTGCCCCGGATGACCAATTGAAAACAACTTTCAAAACTCCCTGGGGTACCTTCGCTCATAGGCGAATGCCCTTCGGTTTGATCAATGCAGGAGCCACTTTTCAGAGAGATATGGATATAGCTTTCTGAGGTTTAATGCATAATTCTGTCATGGTTTATTTAGATGATATTACTATATATTCAAAGAAGTGACATGAAAATCTATTTGCTCTGAAACAGGTTTTCGAACGTTGCAGAAAATATGGGATTTCCCTGAACCCGAAGAAATGCATTTTTGCAGTAACAGAAGGGAAGCTTCTGGGCTTCATTGTTTCAAAAGAAGGTAAGATCATCGAGCCGAAATGAACATATGCTATTTCAAAAATCGGCCTATCAGGTTCACGCAAAGCGATGCAATCCTTCTTGGGTAAGATCAACTTTGTACGTAGGTTTGTACCTAATTTTGCATAGCTTGTTAAACCTTTACAACATTTAGTTAAGAAAGATGTACAGTTCACCTGGTCACAGGAACAGAAAGATGCATTCATTGAAATTCGAAAGGCTATCGCTGAAGCTCCTACTCTTATCTCCCCTGATTTCGATAAGGATTTTATTCTCTATACTTTTGCCACTGATTTTTCTTATGCAGTTGTTTTGACGTAGAAACATGACAGTGACACAGAGATCCCAATCTCTTTTATGAGCTCACCATTTAAAGGTTCATAACTCAATTATTCGCAAATTGAAAAGTAGGACTATGCGGTTTACAAGTCTGTCAAACATTACAGGCCCTATTTGTTAAAATCTCGAACAAAGGTCATTGTCCCATACTCTGCTATTAGGAATGTGCTGATCTAGAAGGATTTAGGCGAAAAAAGGCCCATTGGATGACTTCCCTGCAGGAGTATGATATGGAAATAAGGCGAGCCAAAATTGTCAAAGGACAATGCCTTTGTCTTCTTACTACTCAATCCAACGATCCTGTACAGCAGCAAACTAAATTGGAGCAGGAGGAAGATATACCTACAAGTTCTGTCCATGTTATTGACACCCCGACATCAGACTGGTATGATCATATCAAATTTTTTCTGAACCATGGGTTTGTTCCTGAAACCTTGGAATTTAAGAAATGTAGAGCTTTAAGATTAAAAGCTGCTCTTTATCAGTTCATTAATGAAGTTCTGTTTAGAAAAAATTATGATGGAGTTTTCCTTAGATGCCTTGAAAAGAATCAGATTGATGACATCCTCTTTCAATTTCATGCAGGACTTGCTGGAGGTCATTTTTTGGGCGAGACAACAGTTCATAAGATTCTCAGGGTTGGGTATTACTAGCCCACGTTGTTCAAAGATGCTTATGCCTATGTAAGGAGGTGTCAACCATGCCATAAATGTACAGGGAAGCTCAAGAAACCTGCCTTCCCTTTGCATCCAGTCACTATTCAGTTTCCATTTCAACAATGAGGGCTGGATTTTGTCGGGCCCATAAATCCTACATCATCCCTCCAACATAAATACATTCTCACAGCAACTGACTACTTCACCAAATGGGTGGAGGCAATCCCACTTAAGCAATGTAATGCCATCCAAGTGATTTCTTTCCTGGACAGTCAGATAGTTACACGGTTTGGTGCTCGAGAGTACCTTGTCTTTGATAATGCATCCTATTTTTCCTTGATTGATCTAACTGAGTATGCCCTTGAGAAAGGGATAAAGCTTAAATTCTCTGCCAATTACTATCTGCAGGGTAATGGGTTGGCTAAGTCCTCCAATAAAAATCTGATCAACATTCTAAAGAAGACTGTAGCCTCTCACCATAGAGATTGGCACACACAGCTCAACAATGCTCTTTGGGAAGATTGAATCACTCCAAAGGCAGCGATTGGAAATTCTCCTTACTATCTAGTATATGGCAAAGAAGCCATTCTTCCTTCTAATCTTACCATTCCTTCACTATAGTTAGCCCAGTCTTCCCAAGAAGATGACTCTTCTCCCCTCCAACAGAGAATTGACACCCTACTTAAAATGGAGGAAGATAGGGAAACAACTAAGAATAAGTTTTATCATCATCAGCAGATGGTGAAAAGGTGGTTTGATGAAAAGTCTTCATCTGACAGAGAATTTTCTGTCGGGGACTTGGTTCTAAGATGGGACAAACAACATAAAGACAAGAACCGGTATACCAAGTTTCAGCACCTTTGGCTAGGACCTTTCATTATTACAAAAAAGATTGGTCCTGGTACTGTTCGATTACAGATGCCGGAAGGAGTTGTAGACACCTATCCAGTGAATGTTTCACTTCTCAAAAAGTATTTTCTCTGACCAAGTTGATGCACTTGTACATAGTTTTGGCGTGTTATTTTTGTTTTTTTAGTTTTTATGATTTTTGTTTGTTTCACTTGTTTGTTCTGCTGTTAAATTCCACACATCTGGTGATACTTAATAATCAATTTTTCTCAGGGATGATTTCAGCCAAGGTTTTAGAAGTGTCTACCAGCCATAGCCTTCTCAACTTATGTCATAATTTGTTCAACAAAGGACACATAGTTAACAATTTCAGGACCTGGATTGATACCTTTCCATGATGGTAATTATCTTATACATGTCTCATTTTTTTAATTGAGGTCTGGAAGATAACCGAGTTTTCTTGTCTCATGTTTCAGGTTCGAACAACATATTATAATAACCTGCCTAGCTTGTTCTGCTTTGGATCCTTTTACAATCACCTTGATAATAACTCTCTTAAATAAATATAAACTGCAAGGTGGGGGGTCTTGTTTCAAGCCATCCCATTAGGTTCATAGGTGCTTAGTGGAATGACATCTTCACATCAAGCCACCACACTTGGAAGATGACTTTCAGTCCTACTGGGAGTTGGAAGATCCTATCATAGGTCGGTACATTCATGATCTGCAAAGCACTGGTGAGTAACACTGCTAATATATGGTCACCAAGCCATGGTAGTGCCTTGTAATGTGCAATTCAATAAAAAAAAATTGTTTTTTTCTTTTAAGATGCTTGTTGTATATAGGAACAGGGGGGTCTTATTGCAAGCCATCCCTGCCATGATCATGGGCTTAATTTGGATTGAAACTATCACAGTGTGGTCACCAAGCCACAGTAGTTGCTTTCAGTATCACAACTGAAAGACAAGGAGTCTCCTTACCGAGCTAGCTTGATCAGGTTTTGGATTATGTTTGTGAATGGCATTGCTGATATATGATTACCAAGTCAGGGCAGTGGTCTTATATACATACAGGGTCTATTGTATAGTTCAAAGAAAAAAAAAGGAAAAGAAGTGTATATAGCCGAATGAATTGTTGTATATTAATAAAATTTTAATAAACCAAGGTGATGTGTAATTGGGATATCCATGAGCAGTTCTAAGTCTATTGTGAGGTTCAACACAAGCTAGTTTTCCATGACTACATCAAGGTAAAGAACCCCTGTTGTCCCCTGCACCTCCTTATTAGATTGGAATTATCCTTAAAATGATCATGTGTGGAGATATATTAATCTTATGATTCTTGCTTGTTAACTGTCCCTCTTTGAATATTTTTTCTAAAATTCAGGTTGAAAAGATTGGTTGGCTGACGTATTCTCTTTAGCTGAATTTTGTTGTAGAGATAACTGGTTCGTCCCAGCTAGTTTCCATTTGTTGTGGCTACAACAGATCCCATGCTTAGCTGAAGCAAGGGAGCCCCATTGCTTCTAATAAACACAACGGTATCTGTGTGAGTTCATTGTAAATATCAGGGGTTGTTTTTTCATCCGTAATATCCCTTTCCCTTACTTTTGTTCTGTGTGTTTTCTTTGCTCTGAAAAGATTCTAAGTGTTTGGTTTGCAAAAAAACCTCAGATCTTGAGTATTTTTTCTTTTGTTTCCACCAACCTGAAACTCGCAACCCGACAGGTGCGGGTTGCGGGAATCTGTTTCTCAGTTTTGGAGTTTGGCCAACCCGAAACCCGCAACCCGATAGTTGTGGGTTGCAGGATTTTACTTTTGAAGTTTTGGCTTTCATCAACCCGAAACCCGCAACCCGACAGTTGCGGGTTGCGGGTTGTGGGTTTTCTTTGTGAATAATCTCGGGAAATCTTAATCCTGAAACCCGAAACCCGCAATTGTGGCTTTCGGCTTCCGGGAACTCCTTTTGGTTTAATTCTGTTGCGTGTTCCCGAAACCCACAACCCGACACTTTCGGGTGGCAGATTTCAAGAAAACCTTTTTCATTTGCGATTGTTTCTATTCCCGAAACCCGCAACTCGACACTGTCGATTTTCGGTTTTCGAGAATCCATTTTTGCATTCTTTGTTTTGCAATACCGAAACCCGCAACCCTCCAACATCAGGTTTTCGGCTTTCGGGATCCTTAAATAAACTTTGAAAATAAGACTCGAACCCGATCACGCATCCCACTCCAGCTAATCTCAGTCGTCCATTCGTTTTCATCGCACGGTCACGTTTTAACCTGGTAAATTCAATAAATAGGGTTTTTTTATTCTATTTTTACCATTTTATTTTGTTGAGAATTACTCCGTTTCTTGGATTTTTTACTGCGGATTCCTGTCAGGTGCCGTTTTATCAGTTTTTCAATTATTTTGGGTAAGTTCGTTGTCATTCCTCCATTTGTTTTTTCTAAATTCTACTATTTTTGGGTTTTGATTTTTATTTCCTTATTTATTAGAAATTGCAAGCTTCTTTCACCATGTCGAGAAACACGCGGTCCAAAACAGTACACAGAGATCTCTTGGACAAAGATCCTAATTTCGGCATCCTCTCGGATATCAATGAGAAGGTCACTGAAACATACCAGGTGGATTGGTCTAAAATATATTCCATTTTTGACAACGACGACCTTTCCCATATTGAGAACGACAAACCTGTATATGAGAAGATTAGGACTTCCCAAATACACGCCATTGCTACCCGTCCTGCTATCCTACCTTACACTGATGTTGTGAAATGGATTATTGAAAATTTGAATGTCAAAGACCGGTGTTTCGATGATAGCATAAGGGCTCAATTAACACATTTTCATCCGGAGGTATTTGTCC
The DNA here is from genome assembly GCA_027924585.1 of Larix kaempferi. Lineage (NCBI taxonomy): Eukaryota > Viridiplantae > Streptophyta > Pinopsida > Pinales > Pinaceae > Larix > Larix kaempferi. The sequence goes on from BSBM01000361.1 coordinate 12,797,464, forward strand.
GAGCTTTTGCTCTTAAACCTCATGCACAGACCCTTTCTTCTAAATTCATACAGTCCTCAAAAACCCGGTATAACTTCAATGAGATGATAAAGTCATGGATGCTCAAGCCCAACGCCTTTGTTCATAAGGCTAACAACCTCTATCCCATTATCTGGTTCAAGGAACCCTACTCTTTGCTGGCAGCCAGGCTCTGCAGGCTTTTTGGTCTTCCTAACTGTTCTCTTTTCAAAGCCGAGAGGGCACCTATAGCACATCATGTATTAACCACGGGTGAATCCTTCCCATGGGCCTCTATCCTGTCGGCAGAATTGAAGAATGCCATAGAGAATTATCAGAAGGCGCCTGCCCATAAGAAGCCACATTTTTTCCTCTCTGCATATGTTATTGATGTTTTCTGTGTAGATTTCCAGTACCCTAAATTAGGTTGGAATTGGACCACTACAGACCCACCTGTACACATTTATCACTCAGCATTGTGGGAAGGGAATTTTGTACCTTTATTGTATGATATTTGTGATCACTTCTTGGGTACTATTTATTTTAAAACTTTCAAGGAGGAGGCCGCTGCATTTTCAGAAGATGCTAAATCCTTCATCAATACCATGGGTGATTGGTATGTGTGTGAATACTTCTCATACATTAGGATTTGGGGAAGTGATACCGTGCACCTCCTACCCAGAATAGTCCCAGACAGACTAGTCATACAGGAAGTTTCTTTCCAAACTGTTACTGATGGCATGTATTAGAAACTCACAGGTCCCAGGAAGAAAGGTTGGCCTAATTTTTCTTTGAACCTTGGTCAGCTGTTTATCCCAACCTCAAATTGGGCTGCAGTCCTTGGTGACCAAATAGCTGCCTTAAAATTGGGCACTGCTGTCAAAAGGAAGCATGATCCCAAAGAATTCCTGGATGCACACTTCAAACAAATACATCTAAAAACTAGATTATGCACATGAGGTATCTCCAGATGATTTCATATACCAAGGGGTAGACACATTTTCCCGAGTCCTTTCCAGAGCTAAAGATTCACAGGAACAACATGATATTTTGCAGTACCAGAAAGAGCTCAAAGCTAGAGTTTTGAGCTATAGGGCCATGCAGTTGAACCTAATTGAGAAAACAAGGAGAGACAGAGAAGAGAAGGAAGCTCAAAAAGCTTAAGCTCCCTTAATGATCACATGTCCTAATGGGGATAAAGGTAAAGCCCCTCTGGAGGAACCTACACAAGAGAAAAGTGCTGAAAGAACCAAGATATTATTGCAGGCAGCTCGGGACTCCAAACAAAAGATGGCACAGTTGTCATCAGTGATCAATACTCAATTTCTAGAGCCTCCTAAGCTTACTGTGAATATTCAGTTGTCTACTGCAGAGGCTCATGAAGATGATGACCTGGCCATAACCAAGGCCAGTCTGGAAAAGAGGTAGAAAGTTCTGGTTTTTGCATCATAGGTGTCCACAATCGACATAATCGATTGTGATGTAGAAGTAGTGCCACTTCCTCCAGCATCAGTAACAGAAGAAGGCATTGAAGATCCAAAGACTGTCACTGAGTTGCTGTATAGTATTGACATGGATCATTCCTTCCCTAAGAAATCAATGTTGGAATTTAATGCTGCCCCAGGCATTGCATATTCAGTGTTTTCACTGCCATCTGTCCGACAAACCTCTGCTGAACCTTTAGGAGTGACACTTCCATTTTCCCTGTCACATTTATTTAACACTGTCACTGACAACACCATTTCACCATCCATTGTTTCAGAAGTCCAGCCTTTAGATGTTTCTCTGCAGTCACCCTTAGTTAATTTAGTATCAACTACCATTGATGAATCTTCCAATATTTCCCCTCCATCATCACCCACCAAGGATGATAAGAAACTTCCACTTCCAGGAGCCAATGTTCACAATCAAGTTCCACTTTCTGAAGCTTCTATCTTAGTAGCTTCACCAACCAAAGTCTTATCAACTACCCAAGTCACCTCCACACCTTTGATTACCCCTCAAATCACTTTGCCTATACCTGGTCCAGCAATCATTCAAACACCCTCCTTGGTTACAATAGAAAGTGTTACTTCTTCTTCTACAGGGGTAGTGGCTGAGTATGCAGATGAGCATGTAGTTTCCCTTAGAGACTACTTTTATAGCCATGATTATAAGGCAGTGATGAGGAGAACCAAAAAGAGGAGGAAATATCAAGGCGGGTTAGAGGCATCTGTCCCAGATCAGGTAATATGGGCTCCAAGGACCAACAATCCACGAATTGAAGCCATAGAAACAGTTGCAGCTCTAGGAGCTTTTGCAAGTGCAAATTGGGGTTCAGTCTAGGTTCTAGATAAGGAAGTTGACCTGAAAGAGGAAGAAATCAAAAGCCTAAAAGAAGAATTGGATGAGATCAAAAGACAACATGCTACTTATGAGGCTAACCTTAGGAAAACTTGGGCAGATAAGGTGCAAGAATTGGAGCAAAAGAATGCTACTTTTCTCATTGAACTTCGTCTCTCACAATCTCAGCATTCCATAGATGCAGAAAGGATAGTTTCTTTGGAAAAGAAAGTTGAGGATGCAACTACAAGTGTAGCCTCCTCAAGTTCTTTTAAGTTTTCATCGTCTGATTTTACGAATTTGTCCCTTAAGGTAAATCAGGACCATCACAAATTGCTGGAGAAGGTATATCTCGCTCTTGATGAGATTAGGGAGAACTTCATTAGTTTTTCCAAGATGTCTTCCACTCTTGAGGAACAAAAGGCTAAGAGACTTGAAGCTTCTAAGGCAGAGGAAGAAATCAATGAATGGCAGTTGTATATTAAGAATGTGCCAGAAGACATCTCGATCCTCAACAGTTTCCTAATTAAGAAGGTTAAAGCCTCTCTAAACACTTGGTTTGATTTCAATGAAATCGCTGAGGAGATCATTTGGAAGTCTAAAGACATCTGCACCAGACGCTAGTATGCAGTTGATAACATCATGGAGGTTTTGAAACTTCTGCTTATGGAGCCCATTTTGGATGCTTTGTCGCCAAAATGCAAACTTGAGGAGCTCGAGCACAGGTGTGAAGAGTTTGCACAGAATATTCGGGATCTTGATCAAGTCAGCATCGATGATGTGGATCGTTTGGTTAGAGAACCAATTATCATGGAGGGCAAGATTCATATTTACCTTCGCACTTGGCACAAGTTGGCCAAGCATGACATGGAAAATAATACATGCAATGCTCAGTTAGCCTTAGAATCTATCAATTTCCCCAAAATAGATGAGTTGTTAGAAATATATGAGAAATGGCAAGATTTCTTCGATCAATAGTCTGATCTGATTTTGTAATCCCTATTTTTGGGGAATCTCCACCTTTCTATTCTGTTGTAATTACCGATTTAAGAAGGAATACCTCTCTTAGTTAGGGGTTGGGAATTTTGGAGTTGCGCATCAACAGGAGAAAGGATTGGGGATACTATGTTCATCAGATCTTTTGTAATTTCTGTACAAGACTCTTTTAATACAGTAAAGTCATCTTTTGATCTATCTCTTGTTATTCCTCAAGTTTATTTGAGAATTACTTGTTGTGTACTTCAAGTTGTCATCTACAGTGAATGATATAATTTTGCATACATTTAATAATGCACAAATCTATTATATTGGTTTCTCTATATGACTGGTTTATGTTTTAAAGTATTTCATTGAGTTTCTTCAATTCGAATACTTTCATTTTCTATTTCTGCAAATATTCGTTGCACACAATAATCATGGTTAATTTTTCAATTGACAAAATGATTACAAATTGAATCTTGAACAGGCTTAAGTACTTGAATTGTTGTCTTTTAATTTTCATTAATGGATTGTGATTTAAGTCAATAAGTAACATATCAAACACGTTTCTGTCAAAGGTATTTAATTACTTATTTATTATACCTCAAGACTCACCTGCACAATGTTAAGCTTTTTCTTTTAGGATAAATTTGACTTAGTATAGGTTCTTTCTTTAGGTAGGTTAAGTTAGATTTGTTAAGCAGATTTCACATTTTGTTTCCCTTCACTGGGAACTGATCCAAGTGATCAAATCACCAACTCTTAGAGTGCCAGTGGAGGCCGAATATCCGTGGGAGATTACTATACCAAACAAGCTGGGGATAGAATTTCCCTTGCGTAGGGTCTTTCGAAGCCTGTCAGCTTGGGTTTTCACCCTCTGTTGGGAGCCTTGGAACCCATTCCAGCACATTTAATTTACCTTGCACCCCCGAGGCCTCAACAGTCCTAGCAGCCAAGAATCTAGTAGACAAACCCTGTGGAAGGGTTCCATGGTTGAGAGGTCTTGGACAGACCATAGACACTAAGTGTCATAAGCCAAAAGGGAAATTCAAGCATTCACATTGAAGTGAAAGAGTTAGGGAGCATGAAACCATAGGGGTGGTGTGGCCCCAAATTGGGAACAAGACTAAGAGGGGAAAAACTCTTACTCTTCTCCTTCACTTTTTATTAATACAATTAGAAAATAGAGAAGTGTTTGAATGCATGTTATAGCTGAAAATGATTGTGTTAATTGCTTGAAATAATTGTGAATGCTGAAATAGTGAATTTCCTGTGAAAATATGAACATGAATGTGTTCATTTGCATGTTGGGAAAGCATGAAAAGTGTGAAAGCCTAAAAAATAAGCATGGAATTTTCATGTCAATTGGGAAATTAATTGATTGATTTTAATGTTATGTTATTCCTAGCCTAACAGAATTGCAATGATGTGTTTCACAGGTGAGAAATTGAAGTTAATTGGTTGCAGCTATTACAAAAATAATGGTACTAGCAAGCAAAGAGTGGGATGTTGTTGTGAGGAAAATGCACCTATAGTTAAGGGGAGAAACTACCAACTTACGGTGATAAAGATAGACTTACAAAAGTTCTGCAAGTATAATAAATAAATGAAGAGATTAGGGTTAGAGATATATGCACCTTATTCAGAAGGTTGATCCTAGATTTGCCTCCCTCGCTCTTCAATGCTATTCAATATCGCGATCCCCACACCTGCAAAACAACTTGATACCTTTCTCAAGTACATTTGACTACATACATAAGACTGATATCCATAACATAATAAGACATCAAACTATAATCAAACAGTAATCAAATCTAAGACACACATAAATAGGTCATATTTGGAAAGAGAAGAACATCTGATCTTTATTGATGAATGAAAGCAAGTACATACAGTTATACCTTCCTTCAAGCTTCGCACTTGACGAAACCTAGATTCAAGGTCTCCTGCTTCTGTTCTCCAAGGATCCCAGCCTCTAATCAACTGTGCTAGGGTTTATCAAAACTGAGGCACAAAAGAGGGGGATGAGGGTCTCCACTCCTCCAGCATAATTTTGTTATAGGATTGGTCCCCTCACATGGCCCTTCTACCCTCCTTATATAGTCAGTGAAGGAGAGGAAAATAAGTTCTAACCGAGTAGGAGGTTCCCCAACCAACTTAACTTACCCAAAAATCAAGATTTTGACTAGTACAGGAATGTGCTCTACTCTGCAGTAGACAAACTAGTGCACATGTGGAGGTGGGTGCTACTTTAATGAAGCAGGTTAGCGCATATATGGAGGTGGGCGCTACTTTAATGAAGCAAAGTAGGGCATATGCGCTACTATCATGCTTGCATACCAATGCACATGTGGAAAAATGGCCAAAAACAAGTTTTTCTGCTCATTTTCAGGAGATGGCTTGGTCTGGAAAAATGTTCCTAAGGGTTGTAATCATCAAATGGGCCAAGAGTGAGGTGATTTCAACCATTTTTAGTGTCCCAAATGACCCCTCAATCCACAAGTGTCCTGTTGTGTGATTGAACTTGATCTCAAGAAGTGTCGTCATGCGACCAAGGAATGCAAGTGTCGTCACGGACGGAGAGGTGTCATTTTAAACTATAACAGATGCCCCGTAATGTATGAGGTCAGAGGGAGTGAGGGAAATGATGGCCGAAATACATTATAAATAACAAAGCGTTGAATCATGGAGGAACTAGAGAAACCAAGAATCATAAGCTCAAATGAAGTACCTGAAAGCAAAGGCAATGTCAGACAATCTCATCCTTGCGGTAACTATCCATGTTCAAATGGTGGAACATGACCTCCAAAAGGATACAATAATGATCCAAATACTAATGCATATATCATGGCCACTAAAATACAAGCATGGATCCGTGAGGAACATAAGTGTAAACATAGCCACATAAATACAAGGTGGATCTATGTCAAAATTGGAGAGCATAGCCATAGAGAACAAGCTGGATCTATGTCTCATCAAGAGCCAAAAAGAGTGTGTCTCAATCTTGCATAACTTGGGGCGATAACATAAATGAGGTGATGCTATCGAGGATCCCAAGGTCTTCATCCAAAAACAACCCAAGGTACAAACCTATCCATGCGAATAAATGAGTTGATGTTGAACATGGGAGGTATCGTTTGATTACCGGTCATTGATGTATACCATTAACAAACGCGAGGGTGTCCACCAATAATGAAAATGGAACCCAAGGTACCTAGTACATTCAAGCAAGTGCAAATAAATGATCTTTCCATCGAACACTTGAAGAATCCATCGGATAGGAGACATTGATGTATTCCCATCTATCCAATAGCAAGAGAAAATGCCACTAATGATTGCAATCCCCAAGATACTAACCGAAACTCTAAACTTCATTCCCAGAGCACAATGAGATGAAGTCGATGGGAAGAAGTCCATTGGAAGGGAGGCCTTAAGGCATCCTCCATCATCCAACACGAGGGACACTCAACAAGTATGAGTTGATTTGGAGTAGGACTGAACACATGATGAAACATACTGACACCAAGGAATGGCCGACACATGAGGTCAAGGAAACTGCAGAATGGCCGACACATGAGGTCAAGGAAACTGCAAAATGGACGACACAGGTCGTATCCTTGAACAGTGAGCACGACACAAAAGTGACTTAGGCAGCTTTTAACACAAAGAGACCACGATGCAAATCTGCAATGTAGGAGACATTAACAGATTCTCCATATGATTGGAAGACTAACCAAATGGAGGAGTAAGAACTCTGAGATCAGGTTTATCCTAAGGCCAACACTAGAACCCAACTTGTTTGATAGACTCAAAACAGGTGCTTTGTTCAAGGAGATAGTTGACTTGCTGCCATCATATTGAAAGATATTTTAACATTCTTCCCTTCCCTTTCCTTTTTCATTTTTTAACAAGCTTGAAAAAGAGCTAAAGCATGCTCGATGGTATTTTCATATTTAAGGAGTCTGAAAAACCTAGAAGAAAACTCCATACACCTATCCGTGGATTTTATATCGAGCCCGGATTGGTCTATGATCGGCAGTGTTTTCTTGTTTATAGAGTTGAAAAACTTAAACAGTCCTCTATCAACCATCTCATGGATTTCACATCGAGCCCGAGTAGGTGAATGCTCTCTTGGTGTTTTCACATTTTGAGAGTCTGAAAACCCTAAAGACGACTCCAAAGGTCCTTTTTCGTAAAGTTAGTCTCCTTCCCCGAAAAAGTGTAAAATAATGGAAGAAGAACTCTTCTAGCGCATACCAGAGTATACCTAGAGTATACCTTTTCCGTAAATTATCCACCAAGGCCCAGAAAAGGGGTAATTCTATACTTAAGTGGATGTCGGTTCAGTTATTTTAACGAGCCCGAAAAGATAACTATGCTCAGCAAACTTTTCATATTTAAGGATTCTGAAAAGGGCTTAAAATAACTCCATAGGGATCTTTTCCGTAAAGGTCTAACGAGCCCGAAAAAGTAAACTCGTGACCTCCTTACTGTTTTTAACGAGCTCAAAGGAGATACAGAAAAATGCTCATAACTTCCTTACTATTTTTAATGAGCTCGAAGTGAAGATGAAAGAAATGCTCATAGCCTCCTTACTATTTTTAACAAGCTCGAAGGAAAGGTGGAAGACTGCTCGTAACCTACTTACTATTTTTAACGAGCTCGAAGTAAAAGAAGAATGCTCGCAACCTACTTACAGTTTTTAACGAGCTCGAAGTACAAGAAGAATGCTCGAAATGGGAGGAGACGAGTGTCAGGGACATGCAAAACTAGCTCCAAGCGCATGGAACAAAGCTATGCCTAATGCAAGGAACATGAGCAAGATAAGGACACTCAGGGTGTGTCTCCTCCAGGTAAAAGGTGTCAAATTACGAAGAAAAAATGATACAAGGCTAAGCGGGAATGAGATCAGAGATGGAGGCTTATATAACGAGCTAAAAGCGTGGAAGCTGGCATTAGGCTCATTAGCACAAGGGGGATCATAACAGATGCATATGCAACTTGAACACAAAGATGGGAGCCTTATCAGGGATGGCCAGAAATATATGAGGAAGAAAGATATGAGACTTCTTCTCAAAGTCGTGGTAAATCTAAAAAGGCTCCCAAGCCTATGAGAAAAACTCAGCATGGGCACCAGAATGGCATAAGGGTGCTGACTAGGGTGACCCATGTTAGGTAGGCTCTGCTGTCGGACTGGTGCACAATGCATAAAGAGATGGCTAACACACCAATATCCAATAGGTTCGACCCTATGGCGAATTCGGATGGCAAAAGGTTCAAATGCAACATAACAGTGGGGAAGCCTAAACCTACATGCAAGGTTCTGAATATACCTGACATGGTCGCACAAGGTGTCGAAAAGGACCAGTAAGCAAGTATACATCCAGCTAAGAATCCTGTCTCCAAGAAACATCAGTACCAAGATCATATCTAAAAAATATGTAAAGAAAGACCCGATACAAGTCACTGTGGTAGAAATACTTTCAACTTCACTATCATCAACAACAAGCATAAACAAGGCAGAGTTTTCAAATGAAGACTCTATGGTACCCAAGCCCGAGGACTTACAATCAACAAGATCAACTTCAGGATGAAGATCAAAGTTGAAGGACATGATGGAATCTACAGAAACAAATTCATCATCACGGGAGTTGAAAATTCTAGAAGCAGAATCAAACTCAGCAAGAACATCGATTTGCGGATCTATAGGAGAGTCCAAAAACTCAACAGTAGGAAGATCAGACTTTAAGTTCAAACCGGGGCTAGACATGACTACGACTAGATAAACATCCAAATGAGTGGTAGACTATACTATGGACTCTAGGAAAACTTCATTGGAAGGAAGTATATCATCCCAGATAGAACACATATCTAAACATTCAAATGGAGGTGTCACTTGGTCAAAAGCTGGGACTAAATCCCGAGAAGGTAAGCATGAACTCAGAGACTTCTTCTCAGTAGCAGTTGAACTCAAGGAACAATATGCCACATGAATTTCATGTGACATAGTAGTGCCTAATGACGAGGGATCTGACTGGTCTACAGTTGGGTAATAAGGAGGATCAATGAATGCAAGCTGGTTGATAGTGACGATGCTTTCGTTATGAGGGAAATGCATCACACGAAAGAGCGTAGACACCACAGCATGCATAGCATAAATGTAATCACGCCCGAGGATCATATCAAAATCCACAGGGTCCTTTAAAACCATAAAATCAACTAAGACTGTTTTTACACCCAAAGTAACAGGTACCTGACGGAGGAATCCGATCGGTTCACTAGGTTTTCTATCAAAGGTCAATGGCCAATTAATAGCTGGAATAACATTAGGGAAACCCAAATCTCTCCAAGCATAAGCAGACAAGATACTAATCGAAGCTCCTTCATAAAAAATGCATCGGTCAACCGTATGGTTCCCAATATCAACCTTTATCTGGAAAGGTGTCAAAGAAGGAAGACGAGGCTCAGCTAGACTATTCCAATCAAAGAAAATGGTCCTAGGGCTTGGTAGGGGTTCACATGGCACATATGAAGTGCCCCCTTTTTCAGGAACATCCAAACTGGTAATGCAGAAGACTTCCGCAGTAAGTGCATCAATCTTGGCAGGACTGATGGGATCGGTCGAAGATTGCATCGATTCGATCACTTCACTCTCCGAAGGAAGAGTGGGGTCGACCAAAGATTACATTGGTTCAACCACTTTATCAACCAAAGGTTGATATGACTGTAGGGAATCTATAGACAACTCAGGAACAGAGGTTCCTTCAGACATGGACCACACTCTTCGTGCCTCTGGAATGGCAGGGCATTGGTGAGTAAGGTGATCTCCCTTACAAAGTTTACAAGGGAACTTTGGTTTCCGTCCTATAGGTCGAGACTCCTTTACAACATTGGTATTCTCAGCATGACTAGCATTGGCTTACAACTTGCCCCCAGCATGACTTGGAGTGGTTGGTTGCTCAGAAGCAGAATACTTTTGAACTAAGGACCACATTTTTCGCACTTCTGGAAGTACAGGGCACAAGTAAGTAAGGTGATCTCCCTCGCAAAAATTACAAGGGAACTTAAGCTTCTATTTGTTGGGTTTGTCGACAAATTCAACTTCCTTAGCATGACTTGCAGTGGTTGATCTGGTGACTTGTCATTAATATGACTAGCAGTGATCAATGATGTGTCCCCAACATGACTGACAGTGGTTGAAGACAAACTTTCAGTGTGATTTTCAGTGACTAAAAGTTTTCTCCCAGCATGACCTCCAGAGGCTAGGTATGTGCCCCCTGCATGATTTGCAGAGGCAGAGTGATTTCCCCCAGCATGAATTACAGAGGCTGGGTCGCTACCCCCTTGTTTTGGCATCTTCTTCCCATTCTTCCTCCGTCTATTCCTTTTAGACTGCTAGTTACTAGTATTGCTACTTTCGCCACATGAGGTAGAAGGAGGAGGACAAGATGTTACTAGCAAGGGAGGCATAGGGTTCTGATGCTCTTGATTTGAGGTGCTTACAAAAGAAGCATCAGGAGCATGCAAGGCATTCGGAGTGGAAAACAACCAAACCGGCAGCCCTATGGTGAATCCAGGAAGATTCAGAGTAGCCATTAAGGGAGTGCCAATGTTTCCAATGAATGGAATAGCACAAGGATCCCCCGGAACAGGGGTACCTTAATTGGAACTCACCGGAACACTAGACATAGTTTCCTGCTCAAATGAACAAGAAGTTCTCTAAGGAAAACTAGGGCAAGTAGCAAAAAGAGCACACCACTAAAAAAGGTCCTAGGTAAATCAAACCAGGCAAACAGATGCCTTCCGGAGAAGAGTCTGGGATGATGAGGGCCCAGAACAGATCAACGAAGGATGAAGAATAGTTACCCGGGGTCCACAATACAATGACTAAGGGTGCAAGCGCTGGAATGACCCAATCTCCCTCCCAAAGACATGCAAGGGATTTCCTCCCACGTCTATCCTAGGTACAGCAGATATAACCCTCTGCTGTCACCTGTGTATGAACCTATGGTCAGATACTAAGGATACCACCACACCGAAAACTCTTGGGGGAACAGTCTTTGGTCGAATCAGAAGGCGTGGGCAGGGTAACTGAGCCCGAAACTCAAAAGAGTCCCCAAACGCGATCCAATCCTGATATATGCTCGAAACGGAAAGTAGGAGGTTTATCCCCAACAATCTGATCTCACAAGACCTACTAAATAGATCCCAATCCAGTTTTGAATGAAGTGGGTTTACCTGTGATAGTCTAACTACGATTTTTGCGTAATGTGTGATCTTGGGTGGTTTAAGGTGTTTTAAACCCAAGATCCTAACCAAGACTAGTTGGTGAAAAGTGTAACCTAGAAAAGAAAATGTTACTAGTACATTTTATTAGGGTTCATTTTAAAGGTTACTTGCTTACTCAAAAAGGTAGTGGGTGTGTGAGAGTGGTTATAACAGAAATAGAATACTAAAATGAAATGCTTACCACGAAACAAATATTTTCTTTTCAATGCAAGTCTTAAAATTACGATCTAGAATGCATATGCAAATGCAATTTTTAATCTTTCGAATGCAAAAAGGTAAAAATAAATCCTAAATGTACAAAATTAAACTCAAAACCTAAGAATGCAGCTACTCAAGCAAATAGGTATGCAAAAGAAAACTTGTTCTTTTTGAATGCAAAACACTCTTAAATCCTTTAAGCCACTTGCAAGGTACTCTACCCAGAAAATAAATCAATTTTTTTTTATGCTTTTCGATGGTAAGAAACAAAACTGAAACTAACCTACTATCAAGGCAAAAGCAAAGAACTTTCAGGTTTCCTTATTGAAACAGTAAAAGCTACCAATACGACTTTCAGATTCTTGTTGATGTAAGCATGCCAACCATTGGGAAAAGAGTACGAAAACTACTTTTAGACCCAAATGCAACAAATGACCTACAAATAAGTATGGTTTGGTAAAGTCAGGTCTGCACATAAACAATGCAAACAAGGTCTTGAACAACAGCCAAAACACTTGAGCTTTCACTACAAAAGAAAACTAAAAGCATAAGGGAGGATAAGAAACCAATCTAAAAGAGAAATTTCACTCAAATAGGTACAAACAGGGTCAAGAAGACTCAATAGGTTTCAAATCCAGTGGAAATGGAGCAAGCAGGTTCAGTCAGACTCAAATTAGGGTACAAAACACCAAACTGGTCTACAACCCCCCAACTTGGGTCCACAAGCCCCAAAACTTTCCAAACAAGTCCAAATTGATCAAAAGAGGTTCAAATCATGAATATAGGATCAGTACAAGGATGGGAGACCACCTACAGTGGTTTAACTCAGACCTAGGGTCATCGGGGACCCCAAACATGCAGCCACAACCCCCAAATTTGGGTCCACAACCCAAAAACTCAAAAATTTCAAACCCAGATTGTGTGCGCTACTGTGTATGAAGGAAACCAGCACCCATAACAGGGGTGGGAGCTATTGTACTAATACAAACTAGTGCATGGGTGCTACTGTGCTTCACAACAGTAGCGCACAAGTGGGAAAAGTTGCAAAAATGGGGTTAAAATCCCCCGGGGTCCACCAGGGTTTGAAAGGGCTAGGAAAGGTCTGTAAGAGCCAAGGAGGGTCAAACAAAGCCTAATAACTAATTCTAATCAAGAAATTGAACAAAGAACTTCAAACAAAACTAAAGAAATGACCTTGGATACCCCTAAGCAGTTAGGCTTTCCCCAGCGGGGTCGCCATTCTGTTGTGAGGAAAATGCACCTATAGTTCAGGGGAGAAACTACCAACTTACGGCAATAAATATAGACTTACAAAAGTTCTGCAAGTACAATAAATAAATGAAGAGATTAGGGTTAGAGATATATGCACCTTATTCATAAGGTTGATCCTATCTTTTCCTCCCTCGCTCTTCAATGCTATTCAATATTGCGATGCCCACACCTGCAAAACAACTTGATACCTTTCTCAAATACATTTGACTACATACATAAGAATGATATCCATAACATAATACGACATCAAACTATAATCAAACAGTAATCAAATCTAAGACACACATAAATCGGTCATATTTGGAAAGAGAAGAACGTCTGATCTTTATTGATGAATGAAAGCAAGTACATACAGTTATACCTTCCTTCAAGCTTGGCACTTCACGAAACCTAGATTCAAGGTCTCCTACTTCTGTTTTCCAAGGATCCCAGCCTCTATTCAACTGTGCTAGGGTTTATCAAAACTGAGGCACAAAAGAGGGGGATGAGGGTCTCCATTCCTCCAGCATAACTTTGTTATAGGATTGGTCCCCTCACATGGCCCTTCTACCCTCCTTATATAGTCAGTGAAGGAGAGGAAAAGAAGTCATAACCAAGTAGGAGGTTCCCCAACCAACTTAACTTACCCAAAAATCGAGATTTTGACTAGTATAGGAATGTGCTCTACTCTGCGGTAGACAAACTAGCACACATGTGGAGGTGGGCGCTACTTTAATGAAGTGGGGTAGCGCATATATGGAGGTGGGCGCTACTTTAATGAAGCAGGTTAGCGCATATATGGAGGTGGGCGCTACTTTAATGAAGCAAAGTAGGGCATATGCGCTACTATCATGCTTGCATACCAACGCACATGTGGAAAAATGGCCAAAAATAGGTTTTTCTGCTCATTTTCAGGAGATGGTTTGGTCTGGAAAAATGTTCCTAAGGGTTGTAATCATCAAATGGGCCAAGAGTGAGGTAATTTAAACCATTTTTAGTGTCCCAAATGACCCCTCAATCCACAAGTGTCCTGTTGTGCGATTGAACTTGATCTCAAGAAGTGTCGTCATGCGACCAAGGAATGCAAGTGTCGTCACGGACGGAGAGGTGTCATTTTAAACTATAACAGATGTTGTGTATATTGGCCATGGAAATAGACCAAAGACTGTTGGAATTGGCTGTAAACCTTCTGCAAACAATTTCCAAGACCCAAGAAAATCTTGGAGAGATTCTTAAGCTACAGAGGCAGCAAAATGAGATGAACCATAAGGCTTTACAGGGCTCGGTTTGTCCGCAAAGGCAGGTAGAAAGCATTTTGGAACACCTCAGCAGTAGGAAAGAAAGTGGATCAATGAAGAAGCATTCATCCAATCAGCCCATTAAGAAATGTACCAGGAGGGAAGACTCAAAGGAAATTGAGCAAGAAAGAATAAAAATGTTGGAAATGTGGAGGAAATCATTGCCTCTGCAACTGTCCAACAAGGAACAACAACAAGGATAGCATCCACAGAGTTTTCAGGCTTATGGATCAGTTGGAAGATCAAATCCAGCTGGAGAAGCTTGTGGAAGACAAAGGAATTGGTCTTGAAAGTTCCAAGTAAAGGATGCAAGGAAGGGGCAGACTTGCAATTTTTTTTGAAATTTTGGGGCATGAATAAACTGTAAATGTACCCCTAAGTACTGGAACACCAAGGACAGTGTTGTTCTAAGGGGGAGGGAGTGGTAATACCCCATTCTGACACTTAGGTTGTATTGGCTTGTAATGTAAGTATGGTATGCATGTAATTTGTGTTTTTTCCCTAGTGTGGAGCTCAAGGCCAAGGCCCCACTAGAGGATGTCCAATTTTTAGTTAAAAGGCAAGTATTTGATATTTTGGTAACCATGTGCTAGTAAGCCATGGAAAAATTAAAGGATGTAAATAACACCATGTAAATCAAAGACCAAGGGATGGTTATGGATGCAACAAAATGAGGGGGCTATGGTATCCACTAGGGAGAGGTGAGGGGGTTATGGGATGGGAACCCATGCTGCCACTCGTGCAAGAAGAACCGATTTTATTCCCTATACTAAGATGGAATTTGGTTAGAGAAGGTGGGGGAAGGAAAGGTCGGTGGAGAAGGTGGATAAAGGGGGAACCACCCTGAGATTTGGGGGTTCTGCCTATTCACCCTTGAAGCATTTAGATCACCCAGGAATTAGAGAACCCTTTCTGCTATGCCATTATTGACCATAATTTTATTCATCACGCATTGCAGAGCAAGTTGTGGGACGAGAAGGAAAATCACGATTTCTGTGTGCACCGAACTTACAGAGCCGAATGCCATAGAAAACCTATGTGGATGCGTTATCTGTTGATAAAATCCTTGAAGGTAAACCCTAAGATGAGTTACAGAGTGTGAATAGCTTAGAGAACCCATTTAACCCTCCTTAGTGGATACATAGCCCCAGCTCGGGGGTGATCTCTGATTACTGAAATAATAGAGGCTAGGCAGAGATCTATGGTTGGGTTGGAACGTTGCAGACCATAGCCAATTTTCTTGGAGTTTTAATGCGAAAGATCATTTCCCCTTATTCCTTAAATGATTCCTATTATACACCTGCGCATTTATGTTTATTTATGTCTGAATGCATGAGTTGATCCAAAAAGGGTAATAGGGTCGATTTCCCTGTAGTGGGTTTCATTATGTGGTGTATGTATTTGATGGGTGAATGCATGAGATATTGTGTGTTGATGTTGTTGCTTTCAGCTATGGTTTTTTGGCATATGCATGTACCCATTTGCTTAAGTGAATGGTCCATTGATGAATAGGTTGTAGGCATAGGAATTTTTTTCATTCTGTTGTGCATTTTATTTCCTTATCCTTGCACCTTTGCATCTGTATATGATGATAGAAATAATATGGATGTAGGCTTAAGTATTAGGGCTAAGTCCCTGCATGTTATATCATCAATCTACCTAAAATAAATAGACTGATACCATGCCAATCTATGTGTCTGTGCATAAGGTTTCATATTCATGTGTTCCTTGATGTATGAATCTACATATGTGAATGACTTATTAAACTACTGCATAATTACATTTCCCATTGGTGTAATGTCCTTAGATTGCTCATGGATGATTTAGGGCTAAGCTTGGTAAATGCAAAAGGGCACTCCATTCAAGATTTGAGAAAGGAATGGATACGTGTAGATCAGATGAAGAGGGAGAGGCATGGCAGAATGGAGAAAAGATGCTACAGAATGATGAAAGAGATAAAGATGGAGTGTATGGTTCCATCTGTACATGAGAAAGAGATGGAGTCATGGTAGAAGACAGACAAATTTCTTGAAGAAGGTTAAAGGCATCTACAGGAGGTTATGGGAAATAACTCCAGTTAGAAAATTAAAAGGTTAGAGACCTCAGTTGGGAAGGGGATTACACCAATGGACAGAGCTCTCCAATATATTTCCAACGGTACCATCCTTTCCGAATTTGGATTAAGGATGAAGGAGTTATGCCCCTGGAAATTTTGCAGGAGCAAAGGAGGTGCTTCCGCAATTCCACATCCTTAATGCAGATTAAAGATGTTAGAAAATTGGAATTGGATTTTAGGAAATTGGAATTGGACTTCCGCATTCCCGCATTCCGCAATGAGGACTGTAGAATGCAGAAAGAGAAGTTTTCTGGATGATTGAATTGGGCTTCTGCATTCCCGCATTCCACAATGCGGATTGCGGAATGCAAAAAGATAAATTGTTGTAAGGATTGTTTTGGGGATCCTGCATTCCGAATCCTGCAATGTGGATTGTAGATTGCGGAATGCGGATTGTGGATCGCAATGTTGGGTTACGGATCTGAGCCCATTGCGACTGTGTGGGAAATGGATGAATTTGGAATAGAAAGAAGGAAGAAAAAATGGATTTGAGGCTCTCCCACCACCTCTGAAGTAAATGGAGGGGTTGGGGACATTAGAGCAGTTTCTTTCCAAAACCAATACTTAGGAAACAACTATGTGTATACCTTACCTATTACATGAGTATATTGGTGAAATTGGACTGTAACAATAAAAAATACATAAATACTATGCCTTCACTATAAAAAATATCCTTTGTAACATTATTATATTTGGATGTACTTATGATTCTATACCCCCCCGGTGAATAGTTCTGACCTTTCATATTTCATTTTATGCTTTACAATATCACAAACCAGCTTACACTTGTGTAGTGTTATATAATTGTTTTCGAAAGTTCTCCTTTGGGTGTATTCTGTCTTATTGGCATCCTATAGATAATCTTCATTGTCTTTTGCACATGATTTCCTACACAGTAAATTTGAATCCTCATCTATTTGTCTCAATAAATGTTGTTCCTCTTCATAAATTTGTTCAAGAGCCTTCTCAAATGAGGCTAAGAGCTCTGCGTAAAAAAGGAGATAGTCCCAATGTTTGTTCTTTGTGGCAAAAACCCTAGAATCAGAATAAACACTTGATTCCCCATAGTTTACTAATTTGTCATTGATATTCAAAACATGGGAATAATATATAATCAAACTTAACATTTTTACTTAGTTTATATGAAATTTATAGCCTCTATCACAAACATAGGAGCTAAAGGTTCCTGCTATGGGATTCTCTTCTAGCTAAAATAAAATATTGTTTAAACTTTACACTATTAATTTTTATGACAAATGAATAAGTGGAGCGGCATATAATGACCTTACCCTACCGTTTTCCAGTGTAGGACCTCAATAATAGACCTTTCAGGGCCACTATGGTTGGAAAAAACACACGTTATAGAGGTAGTAACACATTGAACTATCACATGAATTAAGCGGTTATACTTAGTAAATAGGTGATCAACTTTCTTCCTGGGATAAGCAATGACTAGTCATACTAAGATTAGTAAAAATTCCATACGCAATGATCATTGAGAGGGAATAATAATAGAGAAAAGGGGATCAGAGTTTATTTGTGGGTTAACAAAGAACTTCTAGTAGACCAAGATAAATAAGGTTGGGGTTACACCATTGAAAAACTTGGCCCTTTGTCCTTACCCATGAATAGTACCATGTATGTTTAGATAATCACCGCCTAGGTGATACATATGAGATATTATGCTGTTATCGAACTTTACCTTATGGATCGAAGGGGATTAAACCAAACCAAATTCAAATAAAAGCTTCAAGTCTTCTTTGTATCCCCAATCTTCACCTTACATAAGAGGTGGGGAAAGACATCGATTCATTATTGACCAGCTTTCTTCCTGGGATAAGCATTGACTAGTCACAGTAAGATTGGAAAAATATCCATACGTAATGATTGTTGGGAGGGAATAATAATAGAGAAACGGGGATTGGGGTCGATTTGGAGGTTAACCAGGGACTGCAAGTAGATAAAGAGAAATAAGGTTGGGGTTACACCATTGAAAAAATTGCACCTTTGTTATGTTTGTGGTTGGTTGGAAATTATTGTTGGTGTTTGTTTATGTATGCTTAGGTTGAGCCAATATCACTACTAAGGAGGGTTTTGAGCTATCCAGTGATCCAATGAAGGAAGGCTTGGTATAGTCCATTACCAACACTAGTTCTTGATTATGATTTTTTCCTGCATAATATAGTCCTCTTGGGACTCCATGTAGGAAAAGTTTCCCAGTATTTAGAGCATCAATATATATGTCTAGTCCAACCCCATGATCATATCAACATCAATATCTATCGACCACCAGAGCTAGAAGCATCGACACCCAGATGACCAGTAGAGCTATAGGCATCAACACCTCTACTAACATAACCAAAGGTATTGTCACCTCAACTAGTAGAGCGAGAGGCATGATCAATACCTCTTCCAGGAAATAAAGAAGCATGTAGATCAGTACCAAAGACATCTCTAGGAAGCCGGATAATCCCACCCGATGTGAGCATCCTTTGCAAAATTGTGGGGACTAGTGGATGAGGATCATGGGGAGCTTATGGATCTATAGGCCAATCAAGAGTATGGGCTAGTCAATCGCATAGGTATAACAGATGAAATGTTGGATGCATCGATGAAGGGGGAGGTGGAGGAGGAGGAGGTCGAGGAGATGTCTGAGATGATAGAGGAGGAGGTGGTGGATGAGATGTTGGAGGTGGAGGAGGAGGTGCACAAGGTGTGGAGGCTGCTTCAGTAGTCAAAGAAACTAATAGAGAAGGAGGTGGAATAGGAGGTCGAGGATATCTGCCCTCAACATGCAAATAAATGCTATCAGGGGCAACAATTGAAAGATCACAAGCACCAACAATGTGCTACATCAAGCTCCTCATATCATGAGGAAGTAGCCTCCACAACTCTACAAGAGTGGTTCCCTCACAATGTCTCCCACAAGTACAATTTGGACCCCCTAATATGCAAGTAACCTCGCCAACCTATCCGTGATGTCTTTTCGAAACCTCTCATTTGGCCTGCGTCGAAGGCCAAGTCCGGTTAGGTGGGCCACCTTGGGATGAACATCCACCTCCATTGCCTCCTCATCCTGAACCGGAGGAGGCCACACATCACCATTGAATGTCCCAATGTATGTAAAATACATAGTACACAATAATGATTAGACAATTTCATTAAACATGAATTTAATATAATAATTTAAAATAAATTTCATTTGCATTAAGTATAAAGAGAATAAAATGTAACTAGATTAATTTAAATATAACGCTAAATTTACCTCTATAATTTGGTGGCTCGTCCTGGGTGAAGAATGGGACACCCTCTCCAATCCAAGCTCACGTATGGATATGCAACCATGTCTAATATGGCCTCCAAGCTACCTAGCATTTGGAGCACATATGGGGTCATCCTGGATGGAAATTTTGGATGCCCCTTCTTGGGCATCATCTCCCCCCACATGTGCATGCACATATCCATCATCAACCTAGGAGGGCACCAGTCAAAAGAAGGTCTAGTGGTCGGAAACATCTAAAAAAATAGACATAATAACTTTGAATCGAAAGGGAAGTTCCCTGTCCTTTCAATACACATGTGACATTGACTAAGATCAAAACGAAACAGTGGTAAAAAAATAGAAGACCAACTAATGCATCTAGGTGTTTGCAGTAAATAATCAACATAATATAATAGAGGGCAGCTAATGCACTGCCCATCTGTGGTGAGATGTGCGATGGTCGTCACCAACAAAGAGAGGAACCTCACATCCTCTCTAACAAAAGAAGAAATGGAAAGCTTCCCACCGGGCACCTAAAATTGGGTAGGGTTGATGATGTTGACATCGACATATCTCTAAACGTATAATAACTGAGTCCCTGCTACAAATCCAACTGGGACCTCATGGAAATCAGGAAATTCCCCACCTCTCGTAGAGAGCCTAGTGATAAAATAAATGTCCTCCTTAGTGGGTTGGAGCCACTCATTGGGACCAACTCAAAATTCCTTCCCATGATGATCCCAATGTGCAATCAAATGGGAGAGCAATGTACTATCCCCCTTGATATATGTCGCTTCCTCATAGAGCTTGAGGAGGTAGACAACCCTCAAGAGGTGTTTGGTCTGAGGAGTAATGGGACGATGGTATAAATCTCTCTCCCTCTCACTGGCCTCCCAATCTCTCATGAAGTTGTACCGATCAAAGTGTGCTTCCTGCTGCTGCCTAGCCTCATGGCATTAATGTCTCTATTTGACATATAACATCAATCAGTGTTATAAATATACATATAAAAGAATTATATGAATATTATATCTAAAATCAATTTTTTTTTTTTTGCAAAAAAAGACCTCTGGTGTACCAAATTAATATTAACGCACCATCTCCGCTGTGCTAATTTAACTCTAATGCACTGACAATGGTGCGCTTTCAAATATTAAGCACCGTCCATGGTGATAAGTATCGCGCACCGCTATTATATTTATATATATTTAAAATTTATTTAAATGGTGCGCCAAAGACCATACACACTGGGTTGTTTTATAAAATTTGGTTCATGGTGCACCTCAAGCACGCTAGCGCACCGAACACCGATGCACTCACTTGCACTAGGATCACCGTTAAATTATTATTTCCTATGCTCTAAGAAATTATAAATTGTAGTTTTTGGTGCATTTAATTCAAACATATGCACTATAAACGGTGCACTTAAATGATATAAACACACCCCCGTTTATTAAATTTAATGGTTTTATGAAAATCTATTCACGGTGCGCTTATGGCACGTCAGAGCACTAGGTACTAGTGCACTGACATTACCAAGGAGCACCGTTAATTTATGATTTTTTGGGATTAAAAATTTATAATAATGTTTGTGCATTTAGATAGAGTCAATGCATCATTACCAATGTGTTTATGCGATATAAAAGCATAGTTGTTTATCAAATTTTAATGTTTTTATGGGAACGTGTCCATGGTGCACCTACTACACATCAGAGCACCGAAAACTGGTGCACTAACGTGCACTAGGTGCACCATATAATTTAATTTTTTCATCTTCTAGGGTTTGTTAACCGGTGCATTCAATAAACTTAAGTGCATCGGACAACTGGTGCTCTTCCATGTCCAATGCACCAATAACCAGTTCAATGTTTTTAAAATAAAATTTCACGATGAAGCAGTGCATTCGAGCCATTCGGCTAACACTGCTAGTGGTGTGCACTGTAAAATTTTATAGGTTCCATCTTTTCACGGTGTGAGCCAAATGGCTTGAATGCACCACGCACATTTTTAAATTCTTTTTTAAAATAGGACAATTTGAAGCTCAAATTTTAAAAATAATTTGCTAAAAATTTAAATTATGAAGTAAGAATCAATTTACCTACTGAACGACCCGTTGGTGAGGCATCAATGATGTATGGAAAATTTAAATTTTTTCCCACTGTTTGGAAAATTCAAACTAGAGTCAACAACAAATAGGAGTGAGGAATTTGTCCATGTGCAACACAAATGCGAGGGCGTCCAGGTGGGTGAAGTGCAACACTGGTACAGATGGGATTAAATGCAATAAAGAGGGTAAAAATGAGTTTGATGATGCATTATTTTTATATTATTAAATCCCGTTTCGGTGCGCCCGACAATCGGGCACACTGGTGTGAGTAGGTTTTAAAAAAAAAATTAATGAGTTTTTTAATAAAATAAGGAATTTTTTATTTTTTAATAAAATAATTTCCAATGCGTTTGTTTCTTTTACACACATTGGGGCACTTAGCATCATCTAGCGCACTGTTTTTAGGTTTTAAATTTTTTTTCTTGTTAATAAAATGGGTTGTGCATTAGC
This sequence comes from Larix kaempferi, assembly GCA_027924585.1. Taxonomy (NCBI): domain Eukaryota; kingdom Viridiplantae; phylum Streptophyta; class Pinopsida; order Pinales; family Pinaceae; genus Larix; species Larix kaempferi. The sequence continues at coordinate 12,819,732 of BSBM01000361.1, forward strand.
ATCTATTACACGCACCGGGGCATTTATTGACTAATGCACCATTACTAGGCTTTAAGTAAAAAATTTCAAGATTTTTTAATAAAATAGTTTGATTACTTTTAATAAAATGTATCACGATGTGTTCGTTTTGATAACACGCACTGGGGCGTTTAGTGTTCAATAACGCACCGATTTGGTTCTTCGTAATTATTTTTTTGACATTGATGTTTTTCATTCGCAGTGCGACATGATTATGAAACGCAACGGTGTGATTTGTTGACAAATGCACCGGTGCGTTCTAATTGATTAAACGCACCGAAATAAAAACTTCCGCTAAAACCTCCAGTCGCTTGCCTCCGCTAGTGACCTCCACTATAAACGGATATTTGGGCTCTTTTGGGAGGAGCATAAGATATTACCTCTGCTAAAGGGACTTTTCCTTGTAGTGAGTGGGGAAACATCACACATTATCTCATCTTTGAAGGGCTTGATGTCGTAGGGTAGGCGACAATGTTAACTGAAGTAGATGTCCCGTCCTTGTCTGAGCCACCCAATGTTGTAGGTTTGCGGGTGTGGTGTTGTTGGAAACTTCAACCATTTGATGACCTCTATTGAAATCAGGCTATTTTTTCTTCCACTATCAACAATGAAATGTAGGGCAGTTCTCTTGACCCACATCTAGGAGTGGTAAAGGCGTTCTCCTTATTCCGGTTCCTTTGGATCATCGGGTTGGGCCTTTGTGGTAGCGATGATAACATTGGGTTTTGCATCGATGGTATTATTTCCCTTGTCTATGACTGAGACATTGGGTTCAACTCCAAAGTCTAAACTAGGATCTGACTCTAAAGCCTTGATCTCGACCACCAATGACTACTTTGAGTGACATTCATCAGTGTTGTGCTAGGGGCTCTGATGGAACTCACACCATTTCCTAGTGTCCTTCTCTATCTTCCCATTACCCTACTTTGCTTGTGATTTGGACCGGTTTTCCTTACTTTGTCATTTCTTCTATGGCATAGGGTTTCCCTTTCCTTGATTCTGCAGCGGATTCGCAGACCCAAAATCTTGCTTATTCTTCTGCTTAAATTTTTGTTCGATTTTTAAAGCATATCGATAAGCGGTGCCTAATGATGAGATGTCCAGGAACTTCATTTCGGTTCAGATGTACCTATGTGGGCCGCTACAATATTTTAGAACCAGGTGCCACTTGAAGTCCCACTGAAATTTGTGTACAAGGTATGGAAGTTGTTAGTGTAATCTGACACCATTTGGTCCCTCTCCTACCACAAAGTAGTCCATTTTATGTATTGGTCGTCATAAATGCCAATGTGATAATATTGCTTCTTGAGGGCTTCCACAAAAGATGCCCAGGTGGGCTTGCCCCCAAAAATATCAGTCTCATCTGTGGCGTTTTGCTCACAATAAGTGTCCCACCAATCTTTCACATGGGGCACCTCCTTAAGGATCAGAAAGATGATATTTTCCATATTGGAGAAATTGTGGATAGAGAAATAGACCTCTAGAAAAATGAACCATTTATCTAGGGAATCAACATATATCTGACCTTCAAATATAGGAATATCAAAGTGAACTTGTACCTTGAAGGGTGTGGCTCTTCTAAAGTGACTACTTCTTCTTGATGATCCCTTTGATGCTATCGACATCTGTCGAAGGATTTGGGCGAAATGATCCATCATCTCATTCCTCTTCCACGCAAGGGATTCCTTGAGAAACATATTGATAGGATCTCCTGCTCGATCATCTCCTTTTTCCTCAGCCATGGGGGGCGGTTTGGGCCACTGAGGGTGGTATTCCTCAAGCTGACTAGTTCAAGACTCAATTGTTTATATTCTGACCTCGTCGGGGACATGCATGGAGAAATAACATAAGAGCAAACCACTTTGATACCACTGATCCAGATTTATGTGAGAATGAAATTAAAGAACAGATATAGAACCACATACAAAGATATATTGCGAGGAACACAGTGATACAATAAACATAAATTCTATTAAATGGTGGAAATAGAACATAGTGTAAAATAAAGCAGCTAGAATGGTGGTAACTTATCTCTAAGAAGAGATGTGATGACTACACTCATTCATGACAAGATGAATAAAAAAAGAGGCCAAAAGGGCCTATTTATCATAAGCATGAGGGAAAGAACCCTAAACATCCAAAAACATAACCCTATGAGATGAACTGTCATAAAGTTTGCATCCCTAAGGTGGTTAGTTGAGCAGTCAACTTCCTGGGGTCATAATTTTTCATACAATCTCCATTTGGGGCGCTCGGTAGACCATTGGAAAGATAAGCCGAGGAGTACAATCTTTGTTGCGGGCCCAAGAAACATCGTTTAGGGCCTTAATGATGAAGAAGTGTCCTCAGACACATAATTTTACTAATAAGAAAAAAAAATTACATAGAGAAGTGAGGTCTTACATCGCACACACACACTTAACCTCACTTTGAGAAGGGAGCTTATTCCTACACTAAAAATTAGGAGGACAACCAATCACATAATTACATGAGTATGATTATGTGTCATTTACAAAACAAACCCTATCCTCATCCAAAAATACTAAATAAACTAATTTATTCTCAAATATAATCGTAGAAAATTTAGAACATAGGATTAAGAGGTCTAATGCTCAAAACAAACTTAGAAATTCAAGACCCGAAAAACCATAGAAAAACTACTAGAAAATTTCCAAAATGAAAAATTGTTTTGACCTAGTGGAATAGGTGGGTGGCTGCCGATATCCATCTAGATCAACATATGATCTAATACCATGCATCATCACGGCCGACTATTTCCATTGTTTTCCTTTGTTCTCTTAGTTGAATGTCCATGGAAAACCACCAAGAACAGAAGAAAACACAGTAAAGAGAAATTGAATTGCATAAGTGATAGAAATTTGGAAAACCCAAGGATGAATAAGGGATACAACATTGTGCAGTTCTGGGCTTCCTCGATAACATCCCATTTCTTTATCAATGTTCTTGTATTTGGATTCCTTGATAACACTACATACATTGAGTTGTTCTCTGTTGTATCGCATCTACAGGAGATGCACTTCGAGTAGTACTTATTTATGTTTTAAAGCTATCACTCTGACCCACAACTATTGTACCTTCGATCCAGGAATAGTAAGTTATCAAACCTTATATTTGATGTTCTCTTCCTTCCTTATATTACATGAACTCATTTTATTCATTATATAATACAATGCTAATTCTGAACTCTTTGGCTTCATTATATAATACAATGCTAATTATGAACTCTCTGGCTTCATTGTACAATACAATGCTAATTCTTTTTCTATTGATTCTACAAGTTAAGGGTGCAACAAAGGATGCCCGACTCTCCTCATGTCATCCTCTGTCCCATCTGGATCTCAATACTTACAAGAAACTACCAAGAGTTTAAATCCTTTCCACGACTAACAGTTCCATTTGTTGTCAACATATTTCTTCTATGATGCTTGCACACCTAGATTTTATTTATATGAAAGAAAGAAGTCCTTTTTATTTTCTGGGAATTGTTTAGTTATGTGTGTTTGAACATACTTTCAACCCCCAGTTATATATGTTTCTCTTAATGTGTTTCCTCATACATGCAATCGTACCAATTTTATGAAACATGTCTTAAACATTCAAACATGTTTCATACATGAATGGCATCCATTCACAATTGTTCATTTGCATTTGAAAAACATGCGGTAGGAACTTACCACCACGTGGATTTCCCTCGCTTAGAATGCATTTTATCTTAATATTTAAAAGAAATATTTGAATGTATAATATATCTAAACATATAAGATTGGAGGATCCACTTGTGACGAAAAAAACTAAAAAGGAAAGTTTGGAATTATCAAAGCCTACAACTCATCATTACATTTCCCTTTGCATATAATTTCCTTTCCAAGTTTAATCCTATGATAAGAACGAGAGTATTGTGCTAGTGAATTAACTTGATCTAAACCATGAGCTATTGTTTTTTGAAAGACTTATTACATCTTTGAAATGCCTATTTCTCATTGGAAAGGCCTATACACATTAATGCCTGAAATGCTTCTTTTACACATTTTAATTCTTTTGGATGCTTCATAAATCTTACCAACAATATATTAATTATGTCATACTATCAAGACAACGAAACAATGACATTTGTTCGCCAATGTGATTAACTTAGATCAAATCACATTACAACTTGTATAACCGTTGAGTTTCTATGAAGGGAAGACTCAAGGGAGCGACACATGGATCGTCATTAGCATCATTTATAATCTTTGGTTATGTGCACAAGGAGTTGTGAATAACTTTGAACCAATCGAATCTCTCAAGATAATCTTTTTAGTTTCTTGATTTGCCAGTGTATTATAAGTTCCCACTTGCATACACATTTTAAATTATATATATGCTCATCCATTAAGTCTGCATGTATTTAGTATTGGATTATTTTGGAAATCTATTTAGTGTTTTCTTAGGTAGAACTTAATGACATATGGACTTAAAAAGAATGAAATTACTTTTCTACCTTTTATAACATAGAGTTGTCTCGTGATCATTTTAATACAATTCCAAGTTTCAAAATTGGTTGAGAATTAGTAGAAAATAAAGCAACATGCCTTCCATGAATAAATCTATATTTAATTTTGAGATTATCACAATATTAAGGATTAAAATCCCATGTGAAATCAATCATATCAATTATAGGTCAATATCATACCCACTTTGATGATGATGATGATGATGATGTGAAATCAATCATATCAATTATAGGTCAATATCATACCCACTTCGATGATGATGATGATGACGATGACGATGACGACGACGATGACGACGGCGATGTAGAGACATGTGTTATTGTGTTAGAGGGAATTGAATTTCACAGGCATACACATGTATGTTTCTTGCAATATTTTCATTGTGTTCTTCTCAAGAGATCATGGCATTGTTTTCTCTATCAATGACAATTTTGTTGACGCAAAATTGTTCAATTTATTGTCTAAGTTTTCCATTAAATGTGTATAGGGTTGACAAGAAAAATTAAATATAAGAGATGTTGGAATGGGATAGATCCACAGGAAGTGCGGAAGCCGACAGGTGCGAAAGGGTCATCCTGCAAAAGAAGGACCATTCGCGGCGTTTTGCGGAAGCGCAAGAATTGTTAGATTAGTTAAGTCGGTCATGTGGACCATTTTGTAATCAAATAGAAACATATAAATAGAGTAGGAGTGTAAGCCTAAGGGAATGGGAGTTTTGGATGATTGATCTTATCTTTCGGGTTTGTTTTGTATCCGCAACATGGTGTATTGACAGTTTCTGCAAGGTTCATTCCACAGGGTTGGTAAATGAATGAAGATGTTCGGTTATAGTGTAATCTTTGTCTTTATTCTTATGCAATAATGCGATGATGAATGTGAAATATGTTATGTGAATATTTTATATTGATTGATGCGAATATGCTGTAGGTGTAAGAAGTAATGCTAATTTGAATAAGTATGTTGAATATGTTATTCCGAATGTTTGTTGAAATTTGCAAATGACTTAAAGTGCGAATGATAAGATAATATCATGCTGCGAATGTTATAATCTCTAATTGTTGTAAGGGTAATGTGTGTGGAAAGCATATCTTCAACTTCACTGCGGAAACTTGGTTCTAGTAGCCCCCTTGTCCATCTCGGGTGAGACTGCACTTGCTCCGCAAGTGTTGCTGGAAAGGGTTACACCTTTCCGGGCCGGTGTATAAGGGAGTTTGGGTTGATAGTTTGTTGGCGACAGTGCGAAGTGAACCCCTATCGATAGACGATGCTTCAACAAATGGTTTTGTTTTTGGGACCCTAAGGAAGAAAAGAAGACGATATGCTGTGGCATCGGACAAAACCAGAGATCCAAGAGTGGTTCGACAAGAAGGCGGAGGAATTCGCAGAAAGAAAGAAGCAAGATCCTAAACAGACAACAGCTAGTTGGTTATAAATATACATCTACTCAGACATCCACGAAACATTCTTCTATGAATTCCTGGTGTTGTTGCATGAGTGGCTAGCACAGATGACGTTCCGAAAGAATCACTGCTAGAAGACTGAACCCGATTGTTGGACCCCAGAGTTGGTTCGACAGCTGAAGCAAGTCAATAAAAAGGTATCACAAGTTGTTGATTTTTGGGTAGACAGTATCCTCGAAGGGTACGTGACTGAGTTCGCAGTAGATACTATCAAGTCGTACAGTGATGCTGAAAGGAACTTTTTCAGGGGACCAAGAGGAAGGTTCCTATCATCATCAAAACTATGGATTAAGATGCTTTTCTGCAAAAAAGGAATATTGAGGATGTCTGCCGATGAGTAGAAAAATCGGTGTGTGGAGGTTGAAGGTATCGCGTGAATGCAGATCTGACAGAAAGATGTGGGGTAGATGGAGATGAGAGACGACGAATTTCTAAGGGAAGTTGACAAGGAGTGTGGTACCTTGAGAAGTGGAGCGATATTCCGGTGTCCTGGGAAGAAGAGGAGGACTGAGAGAGAGATTTGCTTGAGAGGACTGGAACATAGAACTACGAAACAGTACCACAATGAAGGAAACGAACTTAGTGCGAAGGAGACGTCGACCAGGCTACCCCAGAAGCAGAAGGAGGACAAATTGTAAGTTACAACGTACCTTCAACCCCATGCACTACTCCAAATTTTATAGGAAGAAATCCAAACTACTCGCGAACTTTCCCTACGTGTAGCGGTAAGAGTAATGCTTCAATAAACAACAATAGTAGCAGCTTTAGGATGGAAGACGAGGAAAAGATGCCTACCTTCCAGGGGAATGGTACCGAGGATCCCGAATAGTATTGGTTCATATGCAAAGCGATCTGGACTATGAAGCAGGTCCAGGACGACGCTATCAAGATGGGGCAGCTAGCAATGACCCTTAGCGGTCGGGCGTTAGACTGGTACATGAAATTTTTGAAAGTTCCAGTGGGAACAACAACTAAAACATTGGCGCAGGTCAGAACGATGATGATTAACAGATTTAAAAAACCAAAATCTGAGTCGCAATATGTCACTGAGCTTAAGGAGATTAAGCAATTCCCGAATGAGTCGGTGTGGCAATTCGATCAGCGGTACAAGACATTGATATCAAAAGTAAGTTTCCCGAAAAATGAGCTACAACACAAAGAATGGTTCATCGCAGGACTGGTACTGCATATTTGAGGACCACTGATGCAACAAAAAGTTGCGACACAGGCGGAAGCGTTAGAAATTGCGATGAAACTGGAGGCTTCACCAATCGGAGAAGCAGGGATAGGAATGGACAGAGTCCAGGCGCAGTTGGCCAACTTAACACTTCAAATGGAGGATATCAAGAAGGGAAAGGAAACCCACAGAGACAAATGGTGCACCAGATGTAGAAGTGAGGGGCACCACAAGCACAATTTCCCAGAGTTCCGTGAGTATTTGCAGTTGGGGGCACCTAACCCTCTTCGCCAAGGAGGAATTCCATGGTGTCTTGTCTGTCAAACCATAGGGCATCAACCGGAGGAATGTGTGTATCTGCAAAAGATGATATCAAAGCCAGCAAACTTATATTGTAAGTTCTGTCGATCGGTTGACCATGATGAGAAAGACTGGAGAGCCTATGACCTACTGCAAGATCGGACAACTAACATGTATTTTATGAAGGGAGAAGAGCCGCCGGTGGTGGAGCAACAATCGCAGCATAGTCAGCCGCAATTTAACCAACCGCATCAATACGATTAGGGGCAATATGAGCACTCGCAGTATCCACCACTGCTGTATGGCCAGCCGCAGTATGGGAAGCAACAATATAAGCAACCGCAGTATCAACAATATGGACTACCATGCAGAGGTTTCAGGGGAGGATTCCGCGGAGGCCAAGGTGTCGTTATGGGATGTGGAGGAGCTGTTGGACGGGGAAGAGGTCCAATCATCTATTACAACTGCGAACAATAGGGGCACTACCAAAGAGATTGTCCAAATCCAGCACCGCAATGTACATACTGCAGTGTTGTAGATCATAGTGTAGAGGACTGCCCTCAGCTCATTGCGAAATGATAGACTAAGCATCCACCCCAAAACCAGAACCAAAATAATCCGAATGTGCCACCTGTTGTACAGATGATTTCGACATAATCTAGAGGTAACCACGCAACAGTCGGGATAGTGACACGAGGAGGAGCGGTGATAGGCAGCGATAGGTCACAGGCCAATGTTAGACCAACACAAACATAGTGGAAGCAGGTCACCTTCAACGTAGAGGCAGAAAGGGATATTTTTTTGAAGGCATGGGATGCAATGAGGAAAAGGAGGCAGCTACCTCTTGAGGAAGAAATCTATGACATGCCACCGACGTTCGACTCGACGAAGTCACGAAGGAAGGAAAACACTTTAAAAGCCTTCTTGGAAAGTTGCTTGGACTTGGAAAAAGACCCAAATGCACTGGAAGAAATAGTTAGTCTACTACAACGACGGGAGGTACACGACTGGAACAAAGATTTAATCGTATACATAAAAGAAAGACAGGCAAGGAGATGCAGATGTCGGCACAGATCGAAGAATTTGATGTCGACTCCATAATTCTGGATTTGGGTTCAGATGTGAATATCCTAACTAAATAGACGTGGGAGACAATGGGGAAGCGACGGATGACTTGGTCACCAATACAGCTGTGACTGGCGAACCAGAGCAAGGTCACCCCGCTCGGTCAGGTATGTCAACTTCCAGTTGAAATTGAAGGGATCAAAATGTATGTTGACTTCGATGTCATCAAAATTGTGGATAACACCAGTCCCTATCCAGTACTGCTAGGGATAGACTGGGCCATGGAGAATCAATCAATTATCAACTTTAAGAAAAGGATAATGTCATTTGAGAATCAGGAAATGAGAGTCATCACACCACTGGATCCTACGGAAGGGCTGCGCTATACAGAGCCAACCAGAGATGAGTTTACGGAAGGGTGGGACAATTTGTATAACATTTTGGAAGATTTTGTTAATCCCACTACGGATGGATAATTAGGATGGCACAACGCCAATTCAACATCCTCAGATTCATACAGGCCCTTGAGAATTGGCAGAATCGGTTGCATGAAGTGTCCTTTAGAAGATGCGCATAGGTAACATAGTCCCTGCAAAGGGTAGCCATGGAGGAATACGTATTACCTACATATGAGGGATTTCCCAACTTGGGAAAGTTTCTCACAGAATTTGAGGAAAAAGTGGCAGAACCGCAACGTCTACTGGCCCTGGAGGAAGCCTTAAAGGATACTCCTGTGCAATGGTGGGCAGCGCATAAACCAAACATCACAACTTGGCCACTATGTCGACGCCTCATGGAGGTTAGGTTCAGGGAAGCTAAGGAGTACGAACAACTGAAATATGATGGAAGAAGCGACCCGAAGGAGCATATGAACACTTGCCAACACCAATGGGGATCAAGAGAAGACGGGAGTGAGTACATGCATTCGTACACACATTGGATGAGGTACCGCGGAGCTAGTATGTCGCAGCAGATCTGTGACTTGGGACGACTTCTTGGGAGCATCTTACCATTGGCTTCAGCCAATCATTCTCGTTCTTAGATGATAATCCCTTGATCCACACCGTGCTACAGGCAATCTGCGAAAAAATATTTGAAGTAGCATCGACCGGACAACCGATGGCACTCCAATGGACTACGACACCAGAAATGTTGATGGAGTGTTACAACGTCACCGGAGAGCCCGAAGATGACGATGACCCCAGAGCTACATACGTACCAGAATCAGCGGGTAGTTGTAGTCTGGTGGCACCAAATATACCGTCAAAGAAACCTGATGCGAAGCCGGTCAAGAAGTGGCCACATCAACCGAAGCTAAGACACCAGCAACACATGCTAGCTGCAACGGGAAGAATAATCAAAGCAAAACCACTGACAAATGACATTGATAAATACACAACAGCGACCCAACGAAATTGGCAAAGAGTGACCACGGTAGATAAGACAACGATACGACGAGATATCGACATAGCGGTACTCATTGTGTCGATCGTTATAAATAAATAAAAGAGAATGTGCAAGCGGGAGTGGTCGTATCGCAGTTTGGGGTTCGGGCTGTGACAGCTGCAGAGTCGCGACCCTTTCAAATCAACAATCATTCTGGATTGTTAGCAGATGGGACTTTTTTTAGACGATAGGTCTTTTTGAGAGGTATGATCGTTAGCTAGCCCGGATTGGCATCGGGGTCAGGCACGTTTGGCACATGGCAACACACCGTGGAAGCATGGCCAGTGGCACCATGGGTGACGATTCGCACGATTTTGACACGAAGGGCAGTTGGGAGAAGTATGGTCGCCAATCACGCACGTAGGAAGTCCGGTCTTAACACACAGTAAACAAATGATGACAGACTCTGCGCATTAGGTGAACGTATTTGCGAATGATTTCCAAAGCAGGCGTCCCGGAAGATGGAAATGCATAAATACAGGAACCAGAGGCTGGTGGAGCAAAGAGGTATTTACCAAACGAGAGAAATACATGCTGCAAGTAGGTCAGGTAATTGGATAAGCTAGAAATTCCAAGGAGGCTGTGGAAATGATCCATTTCATTTCGTGCAGTAGCACACCAGGTGCGCTGCGAGCCCAAACGAAAAGTGTGCATGAGCACCTTGAGCAAGAAGAGGCGTGGGAACTCAGGTGTCACAGAGGCAAAGTTTCATCTGAGATGTCTAGATATGTGGTGGTAGTTCGAAGCTTCGTGGTCTCGGTGACCACCAGAATGACAGGGGAAGCACCCCCTGGTTCCGGTAGGAAGTAATCCTAGGTGCAAAACAAATGTGCCAGAACATTTGGCCTGTTTCGCACCTCGGTGTTGTCCATCAACTTTTCCTTGGTCTGTATCAAGTTCCTAGATATTGGAGGATGAGTTTGAGAAGTACATAACAGCAAGCCAGGCGATCCCCGTAAGAGTTTGAGAAGTACATCACAGCGAGCCAATGATCGATGACCGGAGTTGAGAAGTACACAACAGCGAGCTCTAGACAGAAAGAACAGTTCCAGAGACAGAACATAGCGAAGGATGAGTACAAACCAACAATGTCCAACTGAGGTGGCTCAGGACAAGCCATAAGTTTGTGTTGGGGTCCTGTTGGCACGGGATAGATCCGTAGGAAGTGCGGAAGCCGACAGGTGCGAAAGGGTCATCCCACGAAAGAAGGACCATTCGCGGCGTTCACAGAAGTGCAATAATTGTTAGATTAGTTAAGTCGGTCATGTGGACCATTTTGTAATCAAATAGAATCATATAAATATAGTAGGAGTGTAAGCTTAAGGGCATGGGAGTTTTGGATGATTGATCCTATCTTTTGGGTTTGTTTTGTATCCGCAACATGGTGTATTGACAGTTTTTGCGAGGTTCATTCTGCAGGGTTGGTAAATGAATGAAGATGTTCGGTTATGGTGTAATCTCTGTCTTTATTCTTATGGAATGATGCGATGATGAATGTGAAATATGTTATGTGAATGTTTTATATTGATTGATGCGAATATGCTATAGGTGTAATAAGTAATGCTAATCTGAATAAGTATGTTGAATATGTTATTCTGAATGTTTGTTGAAATCTACGAATGACTTAAAGTGTGAATGATAAGTTAATAGCATGCTGCGAATGTTATAATCTCTGGTTGTTGCAAGGGTAATGTGTGTGGAAGGCATATCCTCAACTTCACTGCGGAAACTTGGTTCCAGCAGCCCCCTTATCCATCTCGGGTGAGACTGCACTTGCTCCGCAAGTGTTGTTGGAAAGGGTTACACCTTTCCAAGCCGGTGTATAAGGGAGTTTGGGTTAATAGTTTGTTGGCGACAGTGCGAAGTGAACCCCTGTTGATAGACGTTGCGTCAACAAGAGATTTTCTTACATAATTCAGTCTAGATGTTGTATCGATACACTACTATGGCACATGGTCATCCCCCCAAAACACATGGCCATCTAAATCCAAAAATTATTTAAACATACAAATAAAACATACACCACAACTTGCTTATGCAACCATACATCCATGGAAGTACAAAGCTTATTTCCCAAATACATGTGAATTCCTATGTTAACAATGTGTTGTAAGATTTACATTAGTTATGTATCTTCACTCCTAGCACATAAACTACATATGTCAATGTACTAGAGGCCTCGATGTAAAGGAAGGATGCGCTTTTTGCCACATTTGTGACAATCAAGAAAATAATGTCATTAACCAATAATTTACAACGAAACATCAAATTGCATTTTAAAATCCAAGTCCACAAAAAATGAATGGCTAATAAGGCTATCTCAATTTCATTTAACATAGTAATGTAATTATCTAATTTTTTTAATGCTTTAGCCAATCTATTTGTACCTAATAGATGCAAAACCTATTAGTTGCACATGCCATGTCTACATTTCTTCCCTCGACAATATATGGTGATATACCAATATGCATATAGCCTAGCATGTTGGTAATTATATATTTTTAATATAACATGGGTGGTAGTAATATCAGATGATGATGTTATCAGTTGAAGTCAACATTACCCACATTACACCATTGATGTAATACTAAATGATAAAAGCTCCTATCAACACAATAACAAAAATCCTAAAAAAAAAGTGTCTCATGTGACATCCCAAATAAAGTTTCAACAGGTGTAATACTAAATGATAAAAGTTCCTATCAACACAATAACAAAAATCCTAAAAAAAAAAGTGTCTCATGTGACATCCCAAATAAAGTTTCAACACTACTAAAAGAAATTGGAACTCCCAAAAACATTGAAAATAGTTTCAACTTATCTTCAATGAAAACAAAAATAATCCTTAAATCTTATATAAGATGTGAGAGTTTCTCTTTTAAAGGCAATTCTTGATATGTTAATAACATGAAAAATAACATCAAGCTAATCTTTTAGTAAAGGGGTATCATCTTCAGGCATAAAAATGAAGTTGAATTTGACCAAAATTTCAAGGGCATCCTAAGTTTCACATGATCCAACTTCCATGCATTATATAAGTTTTCCCTGGGGGTTTTGCACCATTCTAAACTGGCCTAGATGCTTAGAAAATCAATCAAATTTCCAAATTAATAAAAAAAATGACTTATTTGATCGTCAAATTTCGACAAGAAAATGAAAGATAACTCCAAAATTAACCTACTCCAAAAAAATATTACATCTTAAAAATCAGAAGGAAGGCTTTCTCTCTCTCTCTCTCTCTCTCTCTCTCTATATATATATATATATATATATATATATATATATAAACAATGACTTAAACTCTAACTACGTTAGAGAGACCTATGTAATAAGGTCACTAGATCGTGGAAGATTCCATCTAATCTCTCACATGAATTTAGCTTGATTCACGACAATGATAAATCCTAATGATGAACTCTATTTCAACAACCCTACGTTCAAGAGGAATGACTTAGACATCGGTATTTCCATTTAGATACATTCTGTTTTTTTAAAGTGTGGTTCACGAGCATCACGGGCTACATCCACCACAAGATCAGACACCTGCTATTCACGAAGAATCAAGGGTTCCCCAATTTCCATCATAACATGCCGCGAGCTAGATTTGAACCTAGGTGGGGAGTATCTGAACCAATACTCCCAACCACCCAATATTGGCTCTGTTGACTTAGATACATTAATTTTGTTCAAGACATAAAGCACTGGCTTTAATTTTATAGATAGAGATACCTCTTACCATTTCATTTTGTACACCAAAAACAGTGATGCATATCTATCAACATTAACTTTCCATGGATACTGTGAGAAAAAAAAAAAAGGTGTATTAAAACTAGTAGAGGAGAGTGTATATAAGATTACAAAATTGGATGATCCTTTTAGTTTGTTATAAGTTTCTCACACATCTAGACTCTTAGCATGGAGAAAATACGACTTTTCTTTACTCCATTGAACATAATTTCTAATGAATCGTTTACAAGCCAAAAGTTGACGGTAATGAGTTTTCCTAATGTGATCGTTTATGCAACAATGCTTTGATGAAGAAGAAAGAAAGATAAAAATAGCAAGCTTGATGGATAGCGGGATTTGGTGAAAATTTCTAAGAAAAAGAAAACAAAGGCATTTGAGTCAATAGTTATAGTAAAAGACTACACAATACCCAAACTATGAAATACCCTTTAAGGGAAATGTTAGTGAAAGGGATGCTAACTTGACAATGGAGTCCTCACCGAAATGTTCTTCTAGGGGGGATGAAGAGGTGGCAAAAAATTGGATATTTTATATTTAGAAAGGAAAACCATCTCTATGACCAATCTAGAGGAAGCAAGGCAATTAATAGTATTGGAGCCTCTATTACCATGAATTAACAAATCCATTGAATGGAAGGAAATCAAGAAGAGAATGGAGAAGAGAGAAAAAATAGTTAATGTACAAGGCCTGAGATACCTTGAGATACCTAGTATACATATGTTTCTCATTTTAAATATTGTAAAATAATCTTGTGAGGAAATGATCCATAAGAATAACAAAGAAAGACGTGAGCATAAAATAAACACACAATATTCCAAAAAAAAAACCAATTCTATTAATGAAGGAGTGACAAAAAACATTGTCTTCTACACAATGTCTAAGAATGGTAATAACTACCATTGAGAAAATATGTGTGATTACTCTCATTTGACACAAGCCACATGACAAATTATAGGTCAAAACCTCATTTTCTTACAATATGCAAAAGAAACCCTAAAAGACAAAAATACTAACCATAGAAGTTGGAAACATAGAAAGTCGAGGGGAGCGGCATGTGAAATGCTGAGTTGGAACATAAACTTGCCAAGGCCATAACTTTTGCATATAAACTCAATTTTCAATATCAAAGCATCATTGGAAAACCCTACAAGTTCTACAACATGGAAAGCAGCCAAAATTCAAATCATATTGTAGATTGATTTCGAATCCCAAAATGTTGGAAAAGTCCCATAATGACCTCTTAAAGTTCAAGACCCAAAATTCCTTAATTCAAGTTTCTTTCAAAAATGGCTATTGTAATGACTTCTTAAGATCATAGCTTTTGCATACAAACTTAATTTTCGATATTCAATACATCATTGGAAAGTTCTTAAAAAGTTCTACAACATGGAAATTTTCCAAATTCACTTTGCATATTGAATAAGACTCACAAAAATATTAAAATTACTTTTTAAAAATTGAGGCCACAAAATTCCTTAATCCAAAATCATGTCACCTAAATGACAAATGACATTTTTTATTACAAGTGACATTCTAAGAGAAAGTCACTTTCTCTTAGAATGTCCTATGTACACCCACATTAGATCGCAGTTTCATAATCTTTGCTACAATACAAACCTCCCCAACCTTATAACATGTAAAAACTATGGCAACCTAGGAATGCTTCTTTCTAAATTTTGAGCATCGAAATAATTTTTTACAGCAATCCAAGTAGTTCTCTTAAGGTCTGATAGACCAGAGTTGGTTTTAGTAAATGTTAATTACCTTCGTCGCCATCATCATCATCATCAATAAATAATTTATATTCAAATTAAATTAAAAATATAAATCTAGCCCTACATGTGAGAGGTGACTCAAATCAATTATCAAACCAAAATTTAATATCAAATTCATATTTTTATAATAAAAATATTAATATTAATATTAATACACTATTTTTTTCTCAAAATATAATATGTACCTATATTTATAAGTATAATGACCGGGCAATCATGGAACCTAGCTATTTTCCTTAAAAAAAACTTACAACATGCACCACATCATTATGACAATGTACATTGGGTATCTAAATCGCCCACCACATCATTATGACAATGTTCATTTTTATATTTGACAAAATAACATTTTGAATGGTTGTAATTCAAAATGAAATGTTTCGGTCAATACTTTCCTACTCCAAATCGTGGATGAGGGGCATAATACATTCCTTGAAAGTGTAATTAATGATGCTTACATAATACTTTCCAACTCCAAATCGTGGCCTGTAGTTGCTTGCTGCAACCCATCTGAAGCCAATCCTACAACAATGGATCAGACTTAGGTATCTGGTGCGTTGTCTCTGCCATGAATGATTGTCTTCTGTTGATCTCTGACATTGAACATGTTACTATGACTACAAATAAAGATGAAATCTAAAGTGCATGAATGCTACCCTCGATGCAACCAACGGGCTTGTAATTGTTGCATGTTGAAAAATGGACGAACCTGTGTAAATTTCATAAAATTATGTGATTTAATGAAGGGACAACTGTGCCAAGTTAAATTCTGGAATCCCACACTAATTGGGTTTTAATTACTGTGTGTTTCGTTTTTAACTTGTTGTGTATTTGGATAGTTGGTTAAGTGGAATTTAAAGCCTATAGTGTTCTTGGTTAGTTCTATCTGTCTGTTTGTGGCTTTGAGATCCTACAAGGAATAAAAGTATGAATCTAGGGGCTTGTTGTGCCCTTGCTTTGGGTTCTTGTGTTGGCCGATGGTGAAATTCTGCAGGGGATTCTTGTCCCTTTTACATCGCAAAACCAAATCTAGAAAACTTTCATATAGAAAACCCAAATCAAACAAATCAGTGATTGCAAAATTTGGACAAATAACGATTTTTAATAGTAAAAAGTACAAAGATGCATATACGACTGCAAGAAACAATAGCGAATATGGAAATACATGGGATTCAGAGACAACTCTGATATCTCCATAGAAAATGGTAGAATAACTTACCGTATTTAATGGCTAAAAGCTCGGAATACAACGATTGTTTAACTGCAATTGCAACCTTTATCCCTGTGTATATCTCGACAATTATCATATGGAATATTTTTTTGTATTTGTGGCAGAAGAGAGTAAATACGTGTTCCAGTTGGCCTAGAGGGAAATTTTGATTGGAAGATTAACATTGCATGAGCCCGGGAGAGCAGAGGCGGCAGCTGCATGCTCACATTGCTAAGCGAATTCTTCTCTGCTGAGCAACTGCATGCTCACATTCTCATCGATCTTATCATTGGCAGAATTTGTAGATGAGAAGGCAGGCGCTGCAGTCAGGCGGTGATGAGAAGGTGCAGGCGGTGTGGTAAAGGTGGAGGTGGTGCAGTGAAAACCATGGCGGTGACGAGGCAGAAGGTGTAGGTGGTGCCATGAAGGTGGAGGCGGTGCAGTGCAAACCAGGGTTGGAATTTAATTTCATCTTTGTTCTTCAACATAAAATAAAAAAATTGACGTTTTGAATTTTTATCTTCCCTGTGGCACAACGTTTTTGTGAAAAAATAACCCTTTAACAATGAAATTTATTTGAAAAATATTCATCAATAATAATACTTTTATTAAACAACTTAATTTACAATTAAAAGATAAACTGATGTTTTATGAAACGGTTTGTTTTGAGTTAAAATCCAACAATAGATTCATTTATGCATGTTTTTACATTGATCATTTACTTTGAAAATGATCAATCTATGAACTTTTATTTCAAATAAATACTTCAATAACATGAATTGAGTTGAGAAGCCTGATAAACAAAATATGCCCTTTGTAGAAGTGGTTCATTTAAAAAACAAATTGCAATTTTGCAACAAAATTGTCTTATGAAGTTTTCTTCTTCCTTTCTGAAAAGAAGTTTAATAAGGTAGTTTCGGGGTTCAATTTTATTCTCACTGTGTTTTTGTGGGGAGAGTTAAAATCAAGACTAGGCCAAGGTTATTTTATAGATCACAATCTTTGTCTAATTACAAATGTTAACCCAGTTGAATATCAAAACAACAAAAACAATTCATTGTTTAAGAAAATAATAGAATAATTTCATTTAGATTATTATTAAATTTAAAAAGAAACAAAATTTGTAGCTTTAAATCCATAACTGAACCAACATCACGTTACCATATCTTCCTTGCTTATTGGACTGCAGCAAAGACTTTCCTTATTTGTGCAGGCCACTTATGCTTGAGTGAGCTCCAATAACTCTGAACATCTAGTAATTATACCCCCAAAATAAACCACTCATAGAACATTCAAGTGATAAGAGATTACTATTTCAGTACAGAACATTAAAGCATGGGGAGAACCAACAGAATTTTTGAACATGTTAAGAAAAATGAAATAAGAAAGTAACTTTTGAAGACGTTAAGAAAAATGAATGATTGCATTCTTATGACATTGAGATTCTCAGCACATTGTTAGTTATGAGTGATATCTTTTCTTTGTTATCAACTCTGCAACTCTGTTTGGGATCAGAATGCAAATACGACATTCTTAAGAATCGTGGGTATTTTTCAGCTGTGTCAAATATTATTGAAAGTCTTGGAGACTCTAGACTACGATTTTGTTAAGGTTTTGTAGCGATACGAAAGCCCCTAGATGGGATTCGATTTAGGCACCACCCGTTTTGAACAAGTGATGAGCCACGTGAATTGGTGCTAAATTTATTCATTAAGCAACACCCCTTCTGTCTGTGCATCTATTTCCTGTTGCAAAAACTGGTATGTTATCATGCCCTAGAGATTGAGTGAATGGAAAGAGGTACAACATTAGGACATGACTCAGGTATATGTGTCTCTTGTACTCTCAATATTTCCAAGCCAGGTTTATCCCCATGCTTTTTCCAAAGAATCCATTGGTTTCACAAGGTTATGGCAATCCAAGGGAGAAGAGCGTTGTGCTTTTGTACTTCCGTAAGTCAATGTTCAATGAAAATGATAGATACAAAGGGGTTTATGATAGAATATGCCTTCCTAATATGGGTTGGATCTTCTAGAAGCATAATCCCACCATCATCCTGAGGAATACTACACAGCTTTTGCACTCTAGCTGGTGGAACGTCTTTCCATTTGCATCTTCATTATTGTAGAAATGCAATGATGGAACGTCTGGCAGCATATAATCATATGGGAAGCATAAAACAGAAAACAAAGGAAATGTCATCCTTCAATATCTTCCATATCTTAACTGGTGGATAAATAAAAATTAATGACGGCTTCAGAAAATAACGCGACGTCAAAAATACATTTCAAATAATAGTTTTCCCATTCTTTTGGACGATGTGTTAAATTTTTTAACCGTATTTGACGGGCATTTTGCCCGTCAAATTCCAACCCTGGTGAAAACCATGGTGGTGACGAGGCGGTGTAGATGCATGTTCGATAATTAATAAAGCTTTTCTAAAACCAAGAATAATTAAGAATTTTTGAAAATCAAGAAGACCGTTATCGGTTCAGCAATAACACCCTCAACCTTTCAGCCAATTACATGAGACATAAATTAACATTTTTTTTAAAGATAAATAAAAGAAATGATACTTAATGTAAGACTCAAAATAAATGATATAAATTTTGAGTCAAAACACTAACTAATAGTGTTTGACCAAATATCGAAAACAATATACCGGGAGGTATAATAACATGTGACTTCAATTGTTCTCCTACCTCAGTTTGCAACCATTATTAAGGCATTATACTCTTTGAATTTTGCATTAAATAAATGTTTAATGCGATTTGCCTTAAAAATGAGTAACACCCTCAACCTTTCAGCCAATTACATGAGACATAAATTAACATTTTTTTTAAAGATAAATAAAAGAAATGATACTTAATGTAAGACTCAAAATAAATGATATAAATTTTGAGTCAAAACACTAACTAATAGTGTTTGACCAAATA
The DNA here is from genome assembly GCA_027924585.1 of Larix kaempferi. Lineage (NCBI taxonomy): Eukaryota > Viridiplantae > Streptophyta > Pinopsida > Pinales > Pinaceae > Larix > Larix kaempferi. The sequence continues at coordinate 12,839,380 of BSBM01000361.1, forward strand.
TCGAAAACAATATACCGGGAGGTATAATAACATGTGACTTCAATTGTTCTCCTACCTCAGTTTGCAACCATTATTAAGGCATTATACTCTTTGAATTTTGCATTAAATAAATATTTAATGCGATTTGCCTTAAAAATGAGTACGGCCATACAGAGAAGGGCCCTTAGTTAATACGTGATATCAGATTTTTAACATACATGTGTGTTTATATTCATGTCCGACACCCTGTTGAGACCTTAATTTGACCAACATCTTGTCCTTCTTTTACATCATAAGTTCGATATGATAATTTGTTTTTTATTTAAATATTTATCTTAATCAAATTTGTTCACATTGATACCTACAAAAATACATTGATATTATTTTAAATAAATTAAGAATAAGTTACCTCTCAATTTGTCCTCGCTTCAACAACTTCTCAATCAATTGTGTATGATTATTGTGTTAGAGAGCATTAAATTTCACAGACATACACATGTATATTTCTTGCAATCTTTGTATTTTGTTTTCCTCCCATCATCATGGTATTGCTTTCTTTATCAATGACAATTTTGTTCACCCAAAATTGTATTGCTTTCTTTATCAATGACAATTTTGTTGAACCAAAATTATTCGATTTGATGGATAATTTTTTCATAAAACACATTTGAGGTTGCCAAATAAAATTAAATATAACAGATTTGCTTAAAAAGGTCGGTTTGCATGCCATGTGAATATACACTACTATAGTGCATGCCCATCCCACTCCAAAATAAATGGAAATAGGAATGGATTTCAAATTTCAAACAGTTGAACAAAAGAAAGAGTGTAAATTCTAGGCTAGGCATAATTTTTTCACACTTATATGCATTAGATGCAACTATCTAAAAGGACAAGTGTGAATGACTATACATTTTATAGATAACAACCATGAATGACCACAGATTTTATTTAGGAAAACCACAAACAACCACATCCATTCCTGGGAACAATCATGAACATCTTGGGAACAATCATGAACAACAGGAAAAACAAAAACAACCCAAAAATCAATTCAATTCTACTCTTGACGCATCTACTAAATTCATGACACCAAGTAGAGAATAATAAAGCATCTAAATGGAAATTATGAAGGCAAAAATCAAACCCTATACTTAAATATGATTATAAAGAATCATATCTAGTATGGTCGCCAATTATGTTGTTCTATGAATCTCTTTAATGTTCCTAAGTTGATTTTGTTGAGAGTCAGTGCTCTCTAATAGTCGAGAGTGTAGATTCATGTAGTCTTCCATTAGATCTACATGAAAGTTACATATCAAAATGAAAGAGAGGAAGAAAGAGGAAAAAATCCATTTCCTTTAGACATTTGATACTTGAAAGCATGCTAGTCCTTTTCCTTATCATTGCGACAATGTACCTATACCTGCACAAACAACAAACAAATACGTCCTTTATGAAATCCATTTGCATTTTAGTAACACTAATGTATATAGATCTAATCTACTTTATAAACTACTTTAGGTAAACTTTAAAGAAGTCCTCATCCAAATGACACAATCATGCACATGATCAATGACAAATATTTGTGGTGGGTGGGGGTTAGAATATCGATCTTATTCATATGAAAAGGAAACAATATAACAATATGAATACTTGATTTATGATTGAAGTGTCTCCTTCACTAGAGCTTGGATTCTTTGCCTTTAGTGACATGCTTTAATCATTTGTTTATAGAAAGGTTAGGTCTCTTTAACTAATATATCAAATCCTTTGATCTCCACTCAAGATTCCTATGCATCTAGAGAAGTAGGCTGGTAACTTCCCCAGGAGCGACGACTGTCTCAAAGCGCTTGTACATGTTTCTAATGACTGGCTCAATGACAAGATAGATTGATAGAAACATAACATGGATCACCACAAGGGGAGGATTAGACCACTTACCCATCTACCTACATTTTGGAAAACGGGGAGAAAAAGACATCAACTCCTTACAAATTTAACCCAAAATGGTTGGGGGAAGTGGATTTTGTATCTATGATAAAATATGGTTGGGTAGCTTTTGATCCCAAATCCGAACTTTTGTCAAGTCGATAGTTTGTGGATTCACTTAAGGAATTCAAGTGTTTGGTTGTGGATTGGTCTATGAGGTGGTATAACGCTAGAAGAGGTGGAACAAAAAATAGGTGACATGCATACATACAATTCGATTGGATTTTTTAATGTGGATGAACTACAGACATTGGTGGAGATGGAGAAAAACAAAGCATGAATCCTTAGGGAGCACGGGGCATAATAGAGAATGAAAATTTGGGCAGTATGGCTAGCATCGAGGGATGAAAATACTTCATATTTTCATAACTATGCCAACCAAAGGAAATGAAAAAACACCATCTGGGAGTTGAATTTCCCTGAAGGCGGGTCGACTCGAGGTTTCCACAACCTAGCAGCTTTGGGAGTCCAACCATTCTCTTACATCTACAAAGAACCCGAAACAATAAACATTACATAAATGGTTAAGATGTTCTCATACTTTCCAAGATGGGTAACTTGAAGAAAATGAGTGACTTTTCACACCAGCTTCATTGGAAGAGCTCCAAGGCATCATGTCCAAAATTCAAAAGGGAGAGAGTTTGGGCTCGGATGAATGGACAATAGAATTTTATCAGGCCTTCTTCAAATACATGGGCACTGACCTCCTAAGAGTAGTAGAGGACGCATGGACTTCGGGGAAAAGACTGCCTTGCTTCATTTAAAATTTCCTTTCATTAATACCGAAGGTGGATAGACCTTCCAACTTTGGGGAATTTCGACCCATATCCTTGTGTAATGTGGTGTACAAGATCATTGCCAAGGTGGTTGTTGTTAGAATAAAGCCATTACTCTCCACTACGATCTACCCATAACAGTTAGGGTTTTGGGAATGATGACAAATACATGATGTAGTGGGGGCTGCAAAAGAATGTATGCATACCATCAAAGTAAAACATCATGCGGAAATGGTAGTAAAAATCAACTTATCAAAAGCATATGACCAAACTTGTTGGATGTATATTCAACTACTGCTAATCCAAGTCAATTTTTCACTAGAATTGGTGAATTGGATTATGGAATGCATCACCTTAGTCTCTTATGCACTACTGTTTAATGGCTTAGCATGTGACTTCTTCAACCCATCAAGATAACTGCGACAGGGATTCCCATTGTTTCCATACTTGCTCCTACTTGTGATGGAAGGTTTAAGCAGGGCACTATTGACAACAAGGTAGACGTGAATAATACATGGGCTTACATTTGGAAGGGAGGTAAGTGTCACACACCTTCTCTTTGTTGACGGTGTCCTACTCTTCTTAAATGGATCAGTCTCAAAAGGGTGGGTGATGATGGATATTTTACAATTGTTTAGTAAAGCAACGAGCATGGTGATAAACATAAAAAATAGGCTTGTTACTATAATGAGATTGATGAAGAAATACTTCAGTTCTTATATGAAATAATTTTCCTAGATCGGTCAAAAATTGAGGAAGGTTTCAAGTATATAGGGTTTTTATTGAATCCCAATAGCTACCAAATTCAAGATTGGGGATGGTTGATAGGTAAGAATGAATCTCGCATTAATTTCTAGTGTAATCATTGGCTTACACGTGGAGGCAATATCAATATAGTGAAGTTTTTATTGAAGGCCATACTCATGTATTGACACTCACAAGCTCATGTATCGAAAGGAGTTCTAAAAAAAAATTGAAAGCTCTGATTCAATTTTCTATGGCATGGAAGGGATGATAACGACATCACTGGGACAGTTGGCGCTCTATAGAAATGCCAAAAGTTAAAGTGGGGTGGGGACTGAAAGAAATTCATTCTTTTGGTAGGGCTCTGGCAGCGAAATCAGTAATTTGGATATTTATTAAAGGATGGACTATGGAAAAGGATCCTAATAAGAAAATACTTGGTTGAAGAAGGATTCATGGAGTGGATACGTAATCCGGTTAAGTCACACAAGGGGGGGTCTATTAATTGGAAGGCGATAGTTTAGGCATTTCCACTAATAGGTCCATTGTTAGCATGGCGAGTAGAAGATGGCTCCAAAGTACGAATCGGTCTCGATGCAATTATGTGATGTGGGCCATCAATCTTTCTATCTCCTATGTTGATTAAATATTTAAGTGATAGGCATTTTTACTTCTTGAATCAAGTAGCAGACATGGAGATGACAATGATCCTGCAACAAGGATGGGAAACATGAATAACATTAATATTATCTGCTATATAGGCTAGGGAGAGGGACATGTGGATATTAGAGTTGAGGAAAGGCCATGTTAGGCTACGAGAGGAGCCATATACATTGGTTTGGGATGGAGACAAGATTGGGGGGAGATATTCTGTCACAACAATGAGATACCAAATGAAATAGAATCTCCACTATGGTGGTGGGCAACTATATGGGAGGTCAAAGCACCACATAAAAGCCAGATCTTCATGTGGCTTGTTCTTAGAGGGAAAGTTTTAACTTGGGAATTTTTTACAAAGAGGGATTTACAAAGGCCAAGCTTCTATTTCTTATGTAGGAACACAAAGGAAACCACATAACACCTATTTCTACATTGTGAATTTACAAAGCAAATATGGAAGGAAGTGGGTAGATGGCTATAGACTAGAAACATATGGGACAAAAGTATAGTGGTTGGCTGTTTACAACATTGGTTTGAAAGATCAAAGTTAAAGCATGTTAGATGTGTGCCTTTCTTGGCACTGTGGGGGATATGGCTAACAAAAAAATTCGAATTTAATTGAGGGCTCACAGTCACAAACCTTTCAAGTCACAATGCATATATTGACAATGGTGAAATACTTCAAAGAGGATATCAAACCCATAGTGCCACGGAGGATTGACGAATTAGTTATAAATAAAAGAAACAACTCGAGCTTCTTCTATGGGGATTTTCAAGGGCCAGAGAAGATGTGTGGATTAGGAGGAATCCTGTTTAAATATGATACCTATTGTATCTCATTCAGAGAAAATAGTGGTAAAGGGATAGATAATACAACTGAGTTGTTGGCACTAAGGACGCTTCTCAAACTAGTTAAAGGAATACGAGCATTACATGTATATGGGGATTCAAATCCAGTAGTTAGCTGGATGAAAGGCTCTTAGTCTTTAAAGAATATCTCACTTCACAATCTTGGTTTTCACCTGAAAGAGTTGGTTGGTGCATTTAATACATTCCAAATGTACCATATATTCCGTGAACTGAATGAAAGAGCAAACATACTCTCAAAAGAAAGGCTCACTTCCACACAAGGAATTGGCTATATTACAATATACAAGGATGGAGAGATTGAGGAAAGGAGATTCACCCTGGATTTTATTGAATCTTTTTTTATTCATCATATTACTATTATGAAAATGTTAAACACAAAATGAACTATATAAAAAGAAGGGAAATAATACATATAGCTTTTGAGACATTTTGAAAACAAAACTTTTATGTAAAGTAAAAAATATTATAAGAGGAGAACAATCAATGCAATTCCAATATGGTTAATAGAAATACAATTTATTTTTTTAAAATTTATTATTTATAAAATTTAAATTTAAATTTAATTCTGTATACATTTACATATAAAATCACATTAATTTAGTTATTTCATATATATTAATTAATTATACTCAAAATTTATATTTTAAAAATTTTAAATACATTTTTATATTTTATATTTAAAATAAAATATTTTCCCAAAATTTTATATAATTATTTGATAAATTTCAAACTAATTAAACATCAACTGAATGTTGCCATCCAGCGTAATAAAAATATATTGAAACCTTCATATTGAAAAAGCTTTGACATTCCAACACCAAGTTCTTTGACATTCAATTCTCATGATATTTTTTTGAAACTGAGTGTCTCCCTAGCGGTCTTTGGGAGTCTCACTAGCACTTCAAAAAAGAAAAGGTTTGCATGCCGTCGTTCTGGACCTAGCGGGCAAGTGAAGGGATGGAGAATCTTATCTCGAACGAGTAATTTTCAACCTTACACATGATCTAGAATCTAGATGGATATCTGATATCGGGATATCTACATTATAGAGAAACTTGCGTCTCAGAAACCATAGCAGAGTTCGCCACTGAGGATGGCAATGGCGCACACTGTAACATCAGGTCCAATGCTCTCCCAATTCGCCCACAATCCCGCCATCTGTAAATCCCTCAATGCTGCCCGACCCCAAAACCACTTAGAAATCACAAAAAAAATGACCCCATCAGCGATCCATTCCACTGAACATTTATTCAAACTCGCTGAGATTGTTCCCTCCATCAATTACGATCCCAGAGCTATTCAAATGGCGGTTCCACTGGTGGGAGGAGCCACGGTCGCCGCTCTCGTAGCGTTTCTCTCGCTCGCAGAGCCCGAGACGACGAAAAAGGCAGACGACAAAGAAGAGGTAAGAAGCTATTTCAATACTACTGGCTTTGATAGATGGAAGAGAATTTACGGCCAAGCGGATGACTTGAACTCAGTTCAGTTGGATATCCGCCTCGGCCATGCACAGACAGTGGAAAAGATCATAGAAATGGTGAAGAATGATGGGCCTCTCGAGGGCCTTAAAGTCTGTGACGCCGGTTGTGGGACTGGAAGCTTATCGATTCCCTTGGCAATGGAGGGAGCCATAGTTTCTGCTAGCGATATATCCTCTGCAATGGTGGCCGAAGCAGAAAGGAGAGCCCAAGAATCAATAAAGGAGGGTTCGAAACTAGTGAAGCCTAGGTTCGAAACCCGTGATTTGGAGTCACTGGATGGAAAATATCACACTGTGGCATGCGTGGATGTTTTGATTCATTACCCACAAGAGAAAGCTGCAGGGATGATTCAGCATCTTGCCTCTCTGGCTGAAAGAAGGCTGATTTTGAGCTTTGCACCCAAGACCTGGTATTACAGCGTTCTGAAGAGGATTGGTGAGCTTTTCCCTGGGCCTTCTAAGACTACCAGGGCTTATTTGCACTCGGAAGAGGATGTGGAAGCAGCTCTGAAGGCTGCAGGGTGGGTGGTTCGCCGAAGGGACATGACAGGCACAAAATTCTACTTTTCCAGGTTGCTGGAGGCAGTTCCTGTTGGGTCTCAATGACAGGTGAGTGGATGTTCATGTATAATTTTCCCAGGAATGCATCTAGTTGCATGGAGATAAGTGGGGTGTATTTTGAATTGTCGAGGAATGTGTATAATTGCAGGGGAGAACATTTTACAACTGGGTGGTTCGAGGGCATGGAGATAAGTGAGGTGTATTTTGAATTTTCGAGGAATGTGTATAATTGCAGGGGAGAACATTTTACAACTTGGTGGTTCAAAATGAGGGAAATATGTAATGTTCACAATATAATATTTTAATCCATTTCAATTCTCGAATTTTTAAGTATTCAGATATATGTATTTCAATTTTTTTCTTATGACCCCTCTATCAATTTAATAGATCCAAGTCAAGATGGATTTAAACTAGTTTTATATGTCCCTTGTTTGTGAACTTTTCTAACTTATTTCAAATCCTGATATTTCCCAAATCTTGCCTTTCCAAACTTAGCTAACTTTACTAACGTGGTAGCCGTGTCATAGTAGTGGAGTCATCATTGTGTGTCATTAATTTGTAGAAACAGTGTTGATTTCTGCCGTTAGATGTCTGTTACTGGTTTTGTTTTGTGCTTGGAGTAAACATAATTTCGGTTTCTGTTTGAAGGAGACATTGTAAGCAGCAGGTTTGGACCTCCTAAGCCATGGTAGAATGTGGGTTTCTAATAAAGATGAACTTATTTTTGAGTAATGAGCCCTGAGCTTCATCAGCTCAAATCAGAAGCAAACAAGGTACATTCTCATTGTAATCTTTTGTTTGGAAGAAGAGGTCTGGGCATTTTACAAGTATGGCCTTTTCTGTGTTCAAAATGGGTGTTCCATAACTTCCATGGCAGTCTTAGGAAGGCCGAGTTCTCATATTTAAATTAAAATGTACACTGTACAATTCCAGTGTAGCAAAGAGCAAGCTATTTTGCTTCAAAGTCAAGGTGTATTTTCAATGGGCTGTCCACTAAGATTAGGCTTTTCACCTTCCATGAGGCATCTAATTGTCAAATAAATGTATAAATGTTGATATCCTTGAGAATGTGCTTGGAATTACACTTTTCTTTCCACAGAGCCTGGCAATTGTATTATATAAAACCTTGCAAGACACATCACATAGGTCTATATGGCCTTGCACTAAACGGATCAAATAAGAAATGCCATAGCCAATCACTTGCAATATGACACCACAAAAACCAAAACTTTTTGGAGACCACTGCGATAGACCTGTTTTTGTATGTTCTCTGTGGCGAAACCAAATCGCATTTTTGGATTATAATCTCTTATTGCCTGGCAGTACTTTTATTGTTCTTGTATATAAAATAACACTGAGTTACTTGCATGATCAAGCAGTTCAGAATTAGTTGGGGACTGGCAGAGTCACTTATGTTAATGCATAGACTTATGTGCATTTAATATACAATTTTTTTGTTAATGGACAAGGTTTAACAGTCGTATTTCCATAGCAAGCAGTAATCTGTAATACATTTTGCTATCCTTAATGCAAGGAAAATTTTCATTTATTTATCAGTGAATAATATCCATGCTATAATTCCATTCCTCATTTTTTGAAGTCCCAACATATTTAATCATTGTACTGGGAATCTATTATGTTTGAAGTCCCAACACTGTATTCTTAAAATGGCATAGTTTTGTAGATTCAGTTCTATCTTGTAGGAGAATATGGTTTTTTTGGTCAAGGCTTCTAAGCGAAGCCAGGGTAAGATTGGTACAAGGCTTTAATCTTAATGTAAAGGGTAATTGAGGGTGTGAAGGCTATAACTAAATATGTAATCTTCACCTGTAAATTGTAAGCATTGAGTCTTTGTTTGTTTCTTTCTCCATTAAGGAGCGTTTCATTCTTTAGACGTTTTTCATAGACGGGCCAAAGCCATTAGTTGAGAATTACACCAGAAAGTCATGTCTTAAAATAGGATTGTCTACCTCCATAATCTAAGGATAGTTCTAGACATGAAGGAGCATATCATCATCTCAAAAGGACACTAGTTTCATAATATTACAAGGCGGCATTCATAACATTACAAGGCAGCGCAAATGATGGAGATCAACATTGAGTGAGGGCTTAAAGCCATCTTCCTAACCTGTTCTTGTGAACCTTTGTCTTGGGAGAAAAATAGTTGTACACCATCACAATGGAAGTTTTTCAACATGCAACTTTTGTTAAGCTTGTAGCTCAGGGTTCTGAGGAACAGCAGTATTTCTGGGATTATCATTTTCCACTTTTTAAGGTTGATCCACATCACTGAGTTTTCTTTGGCCATTTCCTCTTCATTCATAACAGAAATAGGTATCTTGACTCTTGGGGAATATTTGAGATTTCGTTTTATCATCTTGGCTTTCTCATTTTTCCCCAACCCACTTGAATACTTACTAAAACTGCTTCATTATCCAAGCCAACATTGTCATGTTAAGAAGCTTTCCAACAATATGCCAAAGCTCCCCCACAAAGGAACTTGAACTGGAGGATTTAAGGCGTTGTATGCATCCCAGAGTTCTCCTTATGCTCCTTCAATCACCAGTGGTTCTTTGAGGGCAATGGCTATTCTCTAAGGAGAGGAAGAGGAGATGTTTCCACAAATTTTATCCTCTTTCTCTTCTATAATTACCTTAACAAAATTGAGCATGGGTGCCTCATATATACCTCTTATCCTCTTTCTCTGTATAATTACCTTGATAAATTTAGCATGGGTGCCTGATATGTACCTCTTGATAACTAAGTCATTAGAATATAGATACTAATGGAGATGGATGTGGATACATTAGGCTGAAATTGTTGAATATTATGTGAGTGACATGACATATACAAAAGTACACACATAACCTAATAATTGGTTAAAAATAGTATGCGATTCCATCGAGAAAGAGCAGGCAGTTGCCAAAATAATCCAGCACAACCTCTTAAAAATAGATTTCAGAGATGTAACATTTATACAATTTTATGTGGCTTTGAATATTAGTCATTGCAAAGTAATAAAATCCGTCTAGTAAATAATAGAACTGGCCAAATCTACTAAAATCAGTCTAGTAAATAATAGAACTTGCCAAATCTTTAGTAGATTTATAGATTATTTATTAACATTTAATTAATTTCATTCTTGTACATAATAACCATATATCAAATCTAAGTGATTCATAATCACACACTATAACAAGAGAACTAGTAACATGGCGCAATTTAAGTCCGGTGGGTTAGCTCAAGTGGTTGACTACTGTGTAATGCAAGTAGGTGGTCTTGGGGTCCAATCCCCGGGTGGCGATTCAAGGGCCTCACTTGATGTACCCGCCGGGTTAGGGTGCAATTAACTGCTCTCGAATGGTTTACCTTGGGTACCATCCTCGAAATGAGGGGAAGTGCCTAAGGGTTCCCTATGATGTGTTCCACTAAAAGAAAAAGAAAGAGAGAACTAGTAACAAAAGAATTATCTTGGTACAATAAGTACCTTTCAAGATAATATCAGTAGTGATATATTTACACAAGTGAGACAAGTAAAAATGAGGCAAAGGTCTCTTTATAGATAGTTGTATAGGTATCCCTAGGGGCATACCTAAAACCAATGTGGAACCTAACTATAGGTGTGCTATCCCCAACGGATATTCACTAACACTATTGTGGTTCATAATGAACCCTAAAGGTGTATGATAAATTATTCTTATAAGTCATAATGAACACTTTTATGTCAACATGTCTTGATAATCTCATGTTAAGATTAATTTGGGAATACAAATAAGGAAAGCTGGTATGAAATATATTTGACCTAGTAAATATTACATCTTGATATTATTCGTTAAAACTCACTTGGGAACTATGTGGTAAACAAAAACTAGCCAAATACTACATTGCACATTCCCCTTAATGTTTAATTGGATAGAGAATATAATGATGACCAATGATGACAACATCCTATAACCATGATGAGGTGAAGAAACTACTCTCAATGGAGTGCCCATATATGGAAATGTAGCTCCAAAACATCTTAATGTGAACTCATAAATGGTGAAGAAAATGTAAATTTAAACAAGAATTTGCATGGGTGGTCATAATGGGAACTTAAATCCCAAAATGCTCTCAATGAACAATCTTTGAAAAATGACATGGAAGATGGCCAAGGGCATGTTGATGTTGATAGTGATATATTGAAGATGGTGTTAAGGCAAGAGCGTGGAAGACGGTCAAGAATGCTCAAGGTAGCTCCAAAATGCTTTAAGTTGAAGATGAAATATATCTCCAAAACAACTTAATGTGAACTCATCGTCCATGAAGAAAACACAAATTTAAACAAGCATTTGCATGAGTGGTCAGAGTGGAAACTTAAGTCCCACAATGCTCTCATTGAACGATCTCTGAAAAATGACATGGAAGATGGCCAAGAGCATGTTGATGGTGAAAGTGATCTAATGAAGATGATGTATGAAAGATCATCAAGAACACTCAAAGTGGGGAAACCAAGAGCTTAACTATGTGCTTTTTGAGTAAGAGGGAGGTCAAAAGGCTCAACAAGTGTTCCAAACACCACACATGGCAATATGGGCTATCCATCATAAAAGGGTCCCTTAAGAAACACATGTGCATAAAAGGAACAAAAAAGAATAATTACTATCAAAACTATAAAGAAGAGAATGGTGCTATGGTTAATCAATTAGAAAGAATTTTGAAGATTGTACATTTACTACACAATTAACAAAACAAGTCAATACGAAGTTCTCAAACAAGTGCTCAGATGTGGTTATGACCAATCATCAATCCAATTAACACAAATTATGAGTCCTTAGTGTAATGCCCATCAAGGTTCATTAAGCCTTGATGGGGCATCATAATTTAATTACACCATCTAAACATTCTCTAGGTGCACTTTATATAGTAAATCATATTACTATTCTTGTAAGACAATATGAATAGGATTACATTTGATACTTCACACAACATAAAATAACCTGAGTTACAACAACATGTACACCTCCAATTTCAAGAACAATAAAAATACTTGTAATATTGAATTTGATCTCTCTTTTACCAAAATGTTGAAGATGCTCCATTTGTCCATGCCCATAGTGGGATTACACCACCTTGCCAATTAGGAGCCTTGTCATCATGTGGTCGGCATCCTAACTCCAAGAAACCATTGGCCCTCTATACCCATGACTCAAAGAACAATGATCCACAAGAACACTGAATGTTTAGTATTTATTCCAAGAGTTTTTCGAACTCTTTCAAACTTTTCAAAAACCCCAAAATCTCTCAGTATGAATCCTCTTTATACCCCCTTCTACCTATATCCTCTCTACTATTTATCAAACCTCCACCATCGTTTTTCCTAGTTTTTTAGGTCAAAATATATTAAAATAATCATTAACGTGAGTGCAAATTTTTCCTAGATTTTAGGTCAAAATATATTAATATAATCCTTAATGTGAGTGCAAAGTTTTCTTATCTTTTAAGTCAAAATATATTAAAATAATCCTTATTGTGAGTGCACAGTTTTAATTCGCATGATTTTAATCAACTGCAATAGGAATATATGCAAATTCTATCTGCCCCATTTATTAGATTATCCTCCCCCACCCCCACCCCCACCCACACATATACATGTCAACAATTCATTTAAATTTCACCCAATAACTAATAAGTATTGCACTAATCAATCATACTAATGTACCTACACAAGGGCATATATGTGCTCAACATATACATCTCTTATGTGGGTACTAATAATCAACATCCATTGCCCTTAATACAGAATTTCTAAATGCTTTCAAATCAACATGCAAAAAAACAATTAAAGAATGTGTCATTCCTATATGTTCACAATCAAGCGTGCAAAATAGTAACTCAATAGTCAAACATCAACAACTCACTAACTAGTTCACATTAATATAATATGAACTACACAACATACTAAGATTATCACACATGAGTAAAGCAATAGTTTTAACACAAGCAACCAAACTGTTATAACTAACTTCCACAACATTCTTAACTAACCTGCTTCCTCTCTAATTCACAAATGCCTTCCACATCCTATCTTTCCTCTACTGGAATATCCTAGGGCATCAACTATATTGACCTAACCCCAGATAGAACCCATAAGAGAAACTGTCGATTACATCAACCAAGCTTCCCTAGTAGGCAATCGACAGTCATCATCACACGTCTTAGTGAGTGTGACTTAACACAACCCTCCCATGACTCCAGGTTTCAAATGATACACTGTGGTAAATTCCTCCACCCACATGAGATCATTAGGGTCAACACCCTTTATCAACCATAATGTGCAATCATTGTTCTAAGAGTCTCATTATCGAACAACCACTCTATGCAAGTTGTAAGTCCTGTCAAAACTCACACTCACCCACAAATCATAGCAATGTTTGGAAATCGCAATGTAAATCATAAAAAAGTTGATATCGTATCATTATTCTCCTAATGTCTATGAAATCCAAGGTACCTCAAAATTTATAGAAATATGATTATCTAATAATCGACCAATCTATAGGTTGGTTAACCAACAACATATATTTTATGCAATAACACATCTGACTATTACAAGTGATAAACTATATCATTAATGGCATGTAAATAAGCACATTCATTCTTTTGCATCAAGTATTGTATTAGTTTGACATCCATAGTATAGTCCATGTGGTACATTCCACATTTAATTTGCATGCTCAAATGTAGTCACACATTCATCATAATTAATAACATAAGATGGTAAAAGTAATATACGATTCACACATAGGTAGTTTCAATTGTTCACCTAACAATAGTCTTAATTAGTCCAACCAAGTCCAACAGATAATAGGCAAATGAATGCTAATATTAATGAAATTTAGTTTTTTAATTACTGAAGGTCAAAGTAGGGCATTACACTCATAGTTGGCACTGATCCAAAGTTCTGTTATCTATGATTCTTAATTGTCATGTCATCAACACTTCTCAACTATGGATTTTGTAAGAAGAATTGCTATCATACTAATTGGTGTGGCAATTATAATGTTGATAGTTCGATGGTGTCGATGTTTTAACTTAGTAGTATAATTTTTCACCTCTTTCAACTTTTATTTCATCATTCATTTCATCCCACAATTATAACATCCTTCATTTGTAGTGGAAAATAAAACAAGGATCACTGAAAGATAACCATGCACAAGAGACACAAAGATTTATCCTGGGAAAATAAAACGAGAGAAATCCCAACAAACTTTTCTTAGATGAAATTAATCCAATATAAAAACAATACCAATCATGAATTTTAACCCTAACACAATATAGGTTCGACCTCCTTCATAGTAAACCCTAGTGAGGGTAGATAATGTTCCAAGAGAAATTATTCTTCTAGTGAATCTTCACTAGTCCTCCTTGAGAAGTGCGCATCAATTGAGAGAGATGAGATTGCTTGAATGTTACAAATGAAGTGTGATAACACTTCTATTTATATTCTTCAGTTGACTAGAAACTTACTCATTAGGGCCGACTTGCTAGTTTTATTTATCGTCAATCCAGCTTGTCATTTTGAATTCTAGGTTCAATTTACCCCTTTTGCTAGGGCAATTGTGCTCTTTCTTGCCTTCCACTTTCTCTAGGAATTCTTCAATGAATTGTCTTGACTCCTTGGTTATTTCTTCATCATAGAAAATATCTCCTCATTGATATCTCCTCACATATGGTCACATTCTTTCAATAGGGATCTAATGTTGGTTTGACCATACTCTAAGAAGTCTCAGACACTTCTTAGATCCAATTATCAAATTCAACATTAGATTAGATTTTGTCTAATATACAAGGGGATAATATCTCCTTGTAACATATACACATCATCTCACTCTACAAGAATAGATCACTCCGACAAAGGAGTACTCCCACCCGGAGTAGGCAATGTGACTTCTAGCCTCCTACTAGTCCAATCAACACATGACTGAACACGGCTAAGCATTTGAGCCATAAGACACATAGTCAAGGGCTACAATGGGGCCATTATCTCTAGGTTGCGAATTCATCCAAGAGAATGATCTGTAGAATTTTTTCCCGATGTTGGAACCATGGAGAACATCAGCACTCCCTCTTAGTGAGGGATACATTTTGTCGCCAAGTCACTAACTTGGTGAGAATGTCCATAATTTGCATCTCAAGTCCGTTAAGGCTACACCAAAGCCATTTGTCACTAAATGTGTCATTCTCCATCACCATGGATTCTCGTGGAGAATTTATGCTCGATGCTACTCATCTATATTGCATCTACATCTGCATCTATATCTGCATCTATACTGCATTTTTACTGGAATTGCACTGTATCAGTACTACAACTACATCTATACTACAATGTCTATACTGCAATTGCATCTATACTACTATTCTGCAACTGGATATGTACTGGCCCATTCAATTCCATGAATGTATGCCACTCATCTATTGAATCATCATGATATCCGGGCCATTCATCTATCACATGAATGTCTGCTTCTCATCATCACAGTGTTTGGGCCATTCATCTCTCATATGAATTTCTGTTACTCATCATCACAGTATCTGGGCCATTCATCTCTCATATGAATGTATGCAGCTTATCATCATAGTGTCTGGGTCATTCATCTCTCATATGAATGTCTGCTGCTTATCATCACAATGTTACACATCCATAAATGCTCCCTCTCACTCAAAGAGGCAGTCTCCATCACAACAAGCTTGTCCCTAAAGTGTACAAACTTGCCTTGGACAGATGCTTGGTGAGAATGTTAGCTATTTTTTCATCCGTGTATATGTGCTGGAGCTTCACTACTCCCTTCTGCACCATGTCTCATATGAAGTGGTATTTGATCTCCAAATCAAATATCCTTGTGATACTGGTTGCAATTCACTTTACTTATGTTGTACTAAGTGCCATAGAAGCATGCTTCCTCTATCCATTACACTCTTCTTAGTCAGAATCTGTATATATTTTGCAGCTTCACTTCATCACCGAAGATCATATCCTATCATGAACCCAGTGACCTTCTAATACCAATTGAACTGTGAAAATGACCATAATTTTACCCCCAAAACACCCATGTCCTTCCAATTCGTTTTTCTACTAGTTAAATTGGGGTTTATAGTGAATTTTTGAATATATTTGAACAACATGGATATTAAAATATGTATGAAAGCTATGCAAACATAATTGTTACGAATGCAATTCCAATGACAACAGTAATTCCAAGCAATTAAATAAACATTCAACAATACTCCCTTAAGCATATTTCAAAGTTATTTACAACACATTTCACACACAGGGAAATATTTATATGAAAATGTAACCGACTGTTTGCAGACCAAGGACATTCCACCCAACCGTAGGCTCTGTCAAACCATATATTATTTTGATAGGGAACCCCCGAGCTGGGACTATCAATCCACAATAAGGTGTTGGTTTCTATGGCCACAACTATCCCTCAGCCAAGGAATGGTGCTCCCTTCTCTGAGTTAACAATACCTTGGGCTCCCTTCTTTGAGCTAACAGTACCTCAGGTTTGCTACCCCTAATTCCTTTCCAAGCTCGAGGGTGTTCTGTTGTTCTCTGTCTGCCTCATTGTGTGCAGCAGGGTGATGATGGTACAAAATGGTACATAATAGTATAGAATAGTACAAAATAGTACATAATGCTACCTCGGGTGTTAGGGTTCTGTAGTAGATAATTTAGGATTGGCAGCCAGAAGGACTTCTTTTTGACATGAGGGAATGAATGGAATGAAGTCCACCTTTTTCTATTTATATGCATTCTTGAGGCTAGACAAGTGGCACCAAAGTGGACAAGTGGGATGCATGAGGTTGGACACTTTTCCATTTCCCAAAGAGAGTTGGATCGGTGGCATGCATGGGTTGTAACTTTTCCCCTTTTTGTGTAAGGTTAGTCCCCCATCTCTTTTATTTTTTCCTTTAGTCTACAGAAGCCATGGACTTTTATATTAAATAGTGGAAATTTACAAATTTACATATCTTGGTCACTTTGGACTATGCATATCTGACTTGTATCCCCTTCATAAATATTTACATTTTTATACATATTGGGGTAAAAAATGGGGTGTTACATTCCCCTCCCTCTTAATTTATGCACTATCCTCGGTGCATGTCACACTATTTACATATACAAAAATTCAAATATGATGTTGGTATGCTTCCCGCATAGCATCCTCTAGCTCTCACGTTTCTTTTTCAGGGCTGTAATGTGTCCACTGAACTTTTACCTACCCGATGGCCCTATTCTGGAGCAACGTGACTTTCTTGTCTAGGATACGTACTAGTAGCACTGGCATATATCCTTCCAGTTCCACCTGAATCAAGACCCAATCAATAATGTGGTTATGATCAGTTACATACTTTTTCAATAAAGATACTTGAAATACATTACACACTTTTATGCATGCAGGCAATGCAATCTCATATGCA
Organism: Larix kaempferi; assembly: GCA_027924585.1. Lineage (NCBI taxonomy): Eukaryota > Viridiplantae > Streptophyta > Pinopsida > Pinales > Pinaceae > Larix > Larix kaempferi. The sequence continues at coordinate 12,856,906 of BSBM01000361.1, forward strand.
ATAGACCCTATCCTAGTTAATATTTCAAATGGCCCACAATATCTGGGCGTTAACTTATGACATATCCCAAGCTTCAGTGAACTTTTCTTTGGCATGACTTTTAAATACACATGATCACCAACTCTAAATTCTCTTGCTATTCTGCCTTTGTCTACATAAATTTTCTGTCTGCCTTGTGCTGTTTTTAAATTCTTCCTGATCTTAACCATCTATTCTTCCATTTCCTTAAGCAACTCTAGCCCAATAACCACTTTGTCTGTTGGATTGAGTATTAAATTTTCTTTAGTATAAGGCTTCAAATTGACTCATATTTAAAGATGCATGATATCCATTATTATAAGCAAACTCTACTAAATGCAAGTAATATTCCCATTTGGATGGTTGATCCATCACATACATTCTGAGCATATATTCAATTACCCTATTTACCCTTTCATTCTGCCCATCTGTCTGTGGATGATATGCTGTACTCATATTCAAATTTGTTCCAAACCCTTTGAATAATCCCTTCCAAAAATTTGAAGTAAATTTTGGATCCCTGTCTGAAACAATTGCCCTAGGTATTCCATGTAATCTTACAATCTCCTTCATATAAATTTTTTCTATGTTGGCTACCTTATGAGTTGATTTAATTGGGATGCAATGTGCATCCTTTGTCAACTTATCCACCACTACCATAATTGAATCATGCTTTTTGACTATCCTGTGTAATTTAGTGATGTATTCTATTGTCACCACATCCCATTTCCATTATGGTATTGGCAATGGTTGAAGTAATCTTGTTGGATGTCCATGCTAAACCTTCACTTTTTGGCATTCCATACATCTTGATATGTACTCAACTATGTCTTTTTTCATTTTTGACCAGAAGTACCGACTTCTTGCTACTGTAATAGTATTTTGATATCCATGATGTCATGCATATAACACCTTATGTATTTCATCCATTACCATCTTCCTTAATTCCACAGAATTAGGAATGTAAAATCCCTTATTATTCCTAACAATTCCATCATTTTGCAATCTGTATCCCTTAAATTTATGCTAAAAATTCTCCTCTTGTAATCCTTATTTCACCTATATATAATGCTGATATCAAATAAAGGCTTCGAGAATTTTGAATTTTAAATCTGATTGGCACATGATAATGTCTGTAGCATGCATTGAATGTGCCCTTTTGCTGAGTGCATCTGCAACTTTATTCTCCTTTCCTTTAATATGTTTTATTCCAAAATCAAACTCACATAGGAATTCCAACCATCTTGTTTGTCTTGCATTTAGAGTCTATTGCTCAAATATATATTTCAGCCCATCGTGATCTATTCTTAATTTGAATTTTTTTCCCATAAGGTAATGTCTCCACATTTTAAGGCATGTACTATATAAGCCAACTCTAAATCATGCGTGGTATAATTTTTCTCATGCTCCTTCAAATTTCTGGATTCACAACAAACTACATGCCCATTTTTCATGAGTACACCACCAAATCCTCATTTGGATCAACAATTTTGAGAATTGGTGCACTGGTAAGTAATTTTTTTAATTGTTGAAAACTTTCTTCACACTTGGTTGTCCATTCAAATTGTATCCCTTCTTTTGTGAAGATGTAATTGGATGTGCTACTTTTGAGAATCCCTTTACGAACCTTCTGTAATATCCTTCTAGTCCCATAAATGATCTGACTTTTGTTACATTCCTGGGTGTATGCCACCCCATGATAGCTTCAATATTCCTTGGATCCATTGCTATCCCTTCTTTAGCTATGATGTGTCCCAAGTACTAGATTTTCTTTTGTTAGAATGTACGTTTACTTAACTTGGCATATAATTGGTTTCCCTTATTACTTGTATAACTATTCTCAAATGCTCCTCATGCTCTTCCACTGATTTTGAATAAATGAGAATGTCATCTAAAAACACAACGACAAACTTATCCAAATACTTTCTAAATATGGCATTCATTAAGCACATAAAAGTAGCTGGTGCATTTGATAATCCGAATGGTAGTACCACAAACTCATAATGACCATATCAGGTCCTGAAGGATATTTTGCTGATATCTTCATCCTTTATTCTCATTTGATGATATCTTGATCTCAAGTCTGTCTTGGAGTAAATACTTTCCCCTCTTAGTTGGTCAAACAGGTCATTAATTTTGGACAACGGATATTTGTTTTTCACTATAACCTTATTTAATTGTCTAAAGTCAATGCACAATCTCAGTGTTCCATATTTCTTCTTTACAAAGAGTCTCATTTCTACCCAAGTGGACACACTTGGCTGTATGTACCCTTTCTTCAACACTCTTCAAGCTGCATTTGTAATTATTTCAATTCAGGCATACTCATTCTATATGGTATTTTGGAAACTGGGGCATATCCAGGTACCAAGGTAATAGAGAAATCAATATATCTTTTTGGTAGTAATCATGGTATTTCTTCAAACACATCTGCATATTCCTGTAATACTGGGAAATATTCCATGTTAGGACCCTTATCCTTTTCTGGTTCCTTCACATGAGCTACATACATTTGGCACCTTTTTCTGAAACATCTTTTTAGCTGTACAACTGAAACCTTCCTTATGGAAATAGGCCTCATAATTCCTTTCACTATCCTATGCTTTCCTTCTTCATTAGGACAAGTGAGAGTCTTGTTATGGAAATCTAACATGACATGGTGTGTATCCAACCAGTCCATTCCAATAAGTACATCGTAAGAACCAAGATGTGTTACATTCAAATCTATAGTTGTATGGAGTCCATTCATATCTAAGGAACAAATTTTTACTATCTCACTGATTCTTCTTTTAGTTCCAATAGCCAACTGTACCATCCATGGATTATCATGTTTGATTTTCTTTAACTTAAATATTTCAACCAAATTGGGATCAATATAACTATGACTTGCCCATGAATCAATCAAAATAGCAATGGGTTGATCATTAATCTTACCTTTAATCTCAATCATATTGAATTGGTGTTATACTTGCTTGTTATCTAGAACGACATAGATTCTGGGAATATCTCTAGCCACATCCTCCACCGTGCTTGCTTCCTGTATGTTATGCATAGTTTTCATTTGGTATTCTCTATAAGGACAATTCCTAAATGTATGATTCCCTTCACATCCCCAACATTTAAATGGGGTATTTTTCCTTTTCCCTTGGGACTCTGCATTATGTGGTCCTTTCAGGTTAGGATTTATCTAATGAAATGAGCACTGCTGATTTCTTAAGAGGGGAGGTTGAAATCCTTTCTTCCTTTGATCTTGCTTATCTCTTTGCTTATCCCTCCAATATTTGTGTATAGATTCTCTGCTTCTATTCTGATCATATAGATTCTTAGCCTTTCGAATGGCCTCTTCAAGGGATTTTGGTTCATCATATTGGATCTTGTCTTTGTAAAATGTAGGAAGTCCACTTAGAAACCTCTGAATTTTTACTTTTTCCTCCTTAATAAACCCCACATACCTCAACAACTCTAATAATTTCCTTTCATAATCCTCCAAACTCATAGCTCCCAACTTGAGCTCAAAGAACTCCTCCATTTTCTTCCTATAATAATGTTCAGTATTTTTGCTAGAAATACTTTTTGAAGTGTTTCCATGAAATTTTATTCTCACTGATATGCTTCACTTCCACTAGTTGATCCCACCATATGGAGGCCTTCCCCTACAGGTTGTGAATGGCAATTCTAGCCTCCATATTTGAAGATTAATTATGCAAGTGCAGGTATTTCCTCATTCGTAACAACCATGCCTCATCATCTTCACCTTTCTTGTTTTCACCATCAAAAGTAGGTTGTTTAATATTTCCGAATTCTCGTTGCAGCACTTCTTCCATATGTATTCTTTTATGATTCCTCCTTGGAGACATTTTTGGAGTGATGCTAGAATCCTTTCTGGTATAAGATCTCATATTTTCATGAGATGGTGAATGATGATGTCCACGACCTCTCGTAACACTCTTAAAGTGTCTAGGTTTTTCACGAGGTCTCTTCTTTGAACTGACCCTATCTTCCTTCTTAGAGCACGAAACTTATTGAACCTATAATTGCCTCTGTAACAAGTTCAAACTCTACATAAGTTGAGTATTTAACTAATTCTATTGCTCCTCTGCCCTAAGTATTCTCTCATTATCAGCTTTAGAACTCTGTACTTCCATCTTCAAACTTTTTATTGTTTCCACTAGCTCCACTAATTCTATTTCTTTGTGGTCTATACTGATATTATGCCCTCAGGCTTCTTCTCTCAAACTGCCTGAAATTTCTATCCCTTCTATCTTTACTGTACAATTATGTTTGTGTGGCATTGAGCTGTAAACCAATAAACTATAGCAACTTGCTACACAAATATATGCAATGTGTTCAAATAATAAAAAAATGTTAGACAAATTCCTTCCAAAAATTCATAACAAATTTTATGCATAAAAAACAAATTTTGGAATATTCCCCTTTTTGGCAACTTTTGTCAAAAGTAAGCTGTAGGCTCCATTTCTGTTAGATTTCTGGAAATTTAGAAAATACTTATTCATATTCAGGTTGCTTCTTTTTTTTCTCCTAATGTTACTCTCTCCAATTACGATTCACATGTTCTATATTGGTTTCACCACTAAGAGTTATATCTCTATGAAAACATAGTTTCGGTCCAATTTTACTCTCTTTTCTGTAGCTGCAACTATTCTAAAGGTCCACTTTTGGATACTTGTAGAAGAAAAACAATAAGGAATTGATTTTTTTTTTTTATATTAGAAACTGATATCCCATATAATGGTGTGCACATGTACACTTTTACTATTTGAATTTGATGCTCTTATCAAAACTTACAAAATTATGAAATCACCAACTTTTAATTTCTCTCATTCTTCCAGACTTAGAATTTTTACTAAAAACTGCTATATTCCAAACTAAGCATTTTTGGAACAATTTTCTCCAAGAAAATTTTCTCATCTTGGTGAGTAGAACAAATGTTGAAATTAGTAAATTTTATGGTTATGAGTTCTAGGGCCACTTTTGTCTCCTTCAAGTTTTCAAAAATCGCACTTGCATGCCCAAATAGTGGATTTTGGCCTTCTTTCAACTTCCGGGTTCACATATTTGTGAAATTTTCCTCAAGGATCCAAGGTCATCTATGTGCCTAGATCAAAAATTCACTGTAACAATTTGATCCTCAACCGAGCCTCCATCTATCCCTGGGTTACACACCTTAAAAACCATTAAAATGAAAATTTTGCCCAATCCGAGCAGAATGGGCCTTTGACCCTTACTACTGATTCTGTAGCCTCTGTTAATAGAATCTAGCTGGTTCAAGTCTTATCACTTTCTAATCTAATCTTCCTTTTTTATGGCCAAAACAAAATTTTGGCTCCATCTTTTTTTTAAACTTTTGTAAATCTTTCATTTTCGTGCAATCTGGCGCACGAGATCACTATCACTTTTCAATCTTGGGAACTCGAACATTAGTTGTGAAAACCTTTCCCTTTCTGATCTACACCCTTCAGATGCTACCCATATCTCCTTACTAGTTGTTAGTCATAAGCGGTTTTAGAATCCGGAAAGGGTGGTTTCCTGAAACTGCTTTTATGATGTTGAATGCATGAGGGGGGGTGACATGTTGTAAGGTGGTTTCCTTCTCAGGCTCATTCCAATCGGTTATCAATTGTGCAAGTTTGTGGGCCTGAAGTAATGCTAGCCATCGATTAAATATACACGATCTTCCACAGCTGACATGACTGGCGAGGGTCCCACCTTTCCTGACATTACTGTGTATCACATCTCCCCATGTCACATCACTTCCTGTCAAACCAAAAGTGGCTTCAAGCTTCGGGAAAAGTGGTTTCCTGAACTTGCTTTCATGAGCCTGAGTGTATGAGAGAGTGACACGTCATAGGGAAGTTTACCACTTCAAGGTCGTGCTGATCATTTATACTTCGTGCACCTTCATGAGCTTGAAGCATTGTCAGCCGTCGATCTCGATCTCCACCATCCAATGATTAGATCTATTCCTCCTTCACTCTCCGTCACCTGCGGTCACCTATGCACATGGATATGATATGGCTAATTCACATCAGATTTCTTGCCCACGTGGCTCCTCCACATCACCCATCCACATGGCATGAGTGGGGTTCGACTAAAATTTTCCATTTTTCTTTTTAAATTTCGTAATTATGCAAAATTTGTAATTGGACAATAAGGGGAAATTTCAAAATTGATTTGAAATTATTCCTGACCCCTCTCTGTCACTTAATAGAAACTAATTTCCCCATAACCATTTCTTATTTATGTTTGTAAATATGGATTTATGGCCCATACAACTCCAATATTGCAACCTGGAGCTATGATACCAAACTGTCGCGAACCTAGTGACCTTCCAATACCAATTGAACTGTGAAAACAACCATTATTTTACCCAGAAAACACCCATGTCCTTCCATCTATTGGTTAAATTGGGGTTTATAGTGAATTTTTGAATATATTTTAACAACACAGATATTTAAATATGTATGAAAGCTATGCAAACATAATTTTTACGATGCAATTCCAATGACAATAGTAATTCCAAGCAATTAAATAAACATTCAACAATACTACCTTAAGCATATTTTGATGTTATTTACAACACATTTTACACAGGGAAATACTTATCTGAAAATGTAACCGACTGTTTGCAGACCAAGGATGTTCCACCCAGCCGTAGGATCTGTCAAGCCATATCGTACTTTGATAGGCCACCCCTGAGACGGGACTATCAATCCACAAGAAGGTGTTGGTTTCTCTTGCTACAACTATCCATCAGCCAAGGAATGGGGATCCCTTCTCTGAGTCAACAGTACCTCGGGCTCCCTTCTCTGAGATAATAGTACCTCGGGTTTGTTACCCCTAATTCCTTTCCAAGATCGAGGGAGTTTCATTGTTCTCTATCTGGCTCACTGTGTGCAGTAGGGTGATGATGGTGTGGAATGGTGCATAATAGTACATAATAGTATGGAATAGTACAGAATGCTACCTTGGGTGACAAGGTTATACAGTAGATAGTTCAGGATTGGCAGTTAGAAGGACTTCTTTTTGACATGAAGGAGTGAATGGACAGAAGGCTACCTCTATTTATATGCATGCTTGAGGCTAGACAAGTGGCACCAAAGTGGACAAGTGGCATGCATGAGGTTGGACACTTTTCCATTTCCCAAAGAGAGTTGGATAGGTGGCATGCATGGGTTGGGCACCTTTTCCTCTTTTTGTGGAAGGATTGTCCCCCATCTCTTTTCTTTTTTCCTTTAGTTTGCAGAAGCCATGCATTTTTATATTAAATAGTGGAAATTTACAAATTTACATATATCGGTCACTCTAGACATGCATATATGGCTTGTATCCCTGTCATAAATATTTACATTTGTATACATATTGGGGTAAAAAATGCGGTGTTACATATCCAATTGTACCACACATGTACTTCAACACATGCTTTCCCACAACCCAATGGAAGAGTTTCGGCTCAAGCATAACTGGCTTAGGGTATTTACTACAAAGCAAATATCTCATCAAGAATATGATCATCTGTTTGTACATCACCAAATATGAATATGAAGTGAAATCACTTAGCCTCTCCAGATATTTATATCATGGGATCCATCAGATATGAATCTGAAGCGGAATCACTCAACTTCTCCATATCTATCATCATAGATGTGGTCATGGAATTGCATTTCATGATGTCATATCTTGCAATATATCGACTGTTCATTCCCTCCATATGAGGAATATCTCATCACACCTGCAATCCCAATATTATCATACCCAAAGGCTAGCTCCCTCTTGCAATCGTCCATGAGCCTTTCTTCTCCTGTAAGGAACATATCATACCATACCAAGATCATTGGATTATCATCAACAACCTTGTAGTAAAGGTTTGAATCCACATCACTCTTGGTGAAGTCTAAGCTCATCAAATATCCGTCGATCCTGGAATCCCAAGATTTGGGGGCCTGCTTGATTTCATGCAATATATTTCTTTATCAACAAGTTGTGTTGCAACTACTCCCTCTGTGTTAACACCCAAAAAGTGCTCACTAGCTCATTTCCCTATTCACATGACCCATTTGTCCACTTTTCCTACCATTTTAGCCTCTAAAACCTTCAAAAGGTCACAAAAAAGACCAAAATCCATCTTTTCCCCCTCAAAATATGTAATTTTCCTCAAGAAATACAAAAAACCCTAAAAAAGGGTCCAAAATTCCCAAAAATCAATTAAAAGGGAATAAAAATATAAAACATATTCAAAAAATATTCAAAAAAGGAAAAAAGACGGAAAAAGAGACCTAAACCATTTTTAGCAATACCATTGGTTTCCTCAAACCATGGTTGTATTCTCCATCACCAAAAAACTATAAAAAGGTGATAGGGGCTCCTCACTATTCATTCCATATTCATCCTATCCTCATGCTGCCAAAATCCATCTTGAGCTTTGCCCATCTTTTGAGCTTTTCCCAACCATTAAAGCATTGGAGAAGAAGAGACCATTGGAACATTGGAGCATCTCAACCTTGCATTTGCTCAAACTCAACCATCCTCGCCATCGAGGTAATATGATTTCTGTAAAACCATTTTTTCATAAATAAAGAATTTGTTTTTGCATAGAGATCTGAGTTCTTTCCTATTTATTTTCAAAAGTTTTTACATGAACTTGCTAGATCAACTTTTTACTTTTCCATATTTTAGATTAAATCTGCTTCTTTACTTTAGTTTTTATTTATTTCTATTGAGACTGCTACTACAAGTTAGTAGGTGCTCTTTAGCACATGCTTGGGTGAAAATCCAAGCAATAGTTTTTGGAGACTCCACTTTGTTTCGAACCTTTGAATCTTTGATTTAGATCCATATTATAGTTGTTTTTTACCTTTAATAGTGTAGATCTGGCCTGCTTCTAAGCCCATAGCTTACTGCCATAGCTATTGGCCTTTTCTGGAGCCTTAACAACCCAAAATTTCAATTTATGGGTTCGTTTTCGTGTTGAGATATTGTAACTTCAAAGAATATTATATTTGTACTTTATTATTCCGGAGATGATTCATTCCTCCGTGAAGATCTTATTGTATATCCGGAGATGTTTATTCCTCCGTCGGAATGTGGTAACTTGGGTTATTAGACTTCCCTAGTGGGGGTCGGCCCTGTATGTGTTATGTGGGTCAAAGGGTTATTAGACCACCCTAGAGGGGTCGGCCCAGTCAGTTATAATGGGGTATTTAACCTAATGGTTAAATACGAGCCTACATGTACTTGTGTAAAATACATATCAGAGTAGTGTATAAATAGAGGAGGTGTGTTCCTCATTATATACATTCACTCACTTGAGGATAGCGCACTTGTGGAGGAGAGGTCTGCTATTGTGGAGGAGGATATCATGTCCTAGGGTTTCATCTTTGTATATTGCTGGTCATCTATATTGAGGAAGCTTTGCTGGGTTTTCTACCCCATGAGGGTTTCCCAGGATAAATCTCTGTCTCTTGTGTTTATGTTGTGCTTGTTGTTTCTTCAGTGATCCTGTATATGCTATTATTGTGAAATGGAATGTAATGCTGCTATTTTCTGTCTTAGCATATTGAATTTTAACATGGTATCAGAGCTAACCTGAAGGAAGACAAGGTATGGCACTAAATACACTTGCTTTACTTACGACAATTTGAAGGTTAGGGTTTTACATAGCAAAAACCAGTCATCGTAGCACTTTCGCTATAAATCCGTTTTGGAGAAGTTTTCGGATCTGAAATTGTTACAGGACGAAGATAAAATCTCCAAGTACCTTGTGTCCAAAGGAAAAACTCTAATTCGTTGTACTTTGTGATTTATGATCTGTACAATATAGGGTTTCTTCCTCTTCCAGATCTGAGTCAAAATCAGGTGACCTTGGGAAAAAGGTCATAACTTGGGCTAGGAAGCTCCAAATGAAATTTCGTGAAAATTGACAGGTAGTACACAGACTTTACTATCTCAGAAAACGTTTTCAGAGGCCGAAGTTGAACCAGTGACACGTGGCACGCCGTACAAGTTCGCTCTCCTGTATTATACCATAAACAGGTCACGTTGCGACACTTGGCATAACTCTCTCTCATAGAATCCAATTGAGGTCAGACCTATCAGGATGGAAAGATAACAGGCCGAGCTATCTCATAAAACGTTTTCAGAGGCCGAAGGTCAAACAGTGACACGTGGCACGCCGTACAAGTTCGCTCTCCTGTATTTTCCCAAAACAGGTCACGTTGCGACATTTGGCATAACTCTCTCTCAGAACATCCAATTGAGGTCAGACCTGTCAGGATGGAAAGATAACAGGTCAGGATATCTTAGAAAACTTTTTCAGACCCTGTGGATCAAAAATTTCGGATTTACACCAGAAACAATCAGGTACATATTTCTGTCAAAACAGAATTATTTTTTGGTACCTTCATTCATGGCTTCCGGAATTTAGGGCTTTGAAGAAAGTTGGAATTTTTGTAATCGGAGACCACGGCTGGATGCTACTCATAAAAATAGAAATTTAGAGACCAAGATCAGAATTTTTGGTTGGGCAGAAGGCCGGGCTTGATTAGACCCTAGTTCGGGACTTTGATCATAAAAGTGGAAAATTAGGGCTTCTGTAAAAATGGGAATTTTTGAAATCTGTGACCACGGCTGGAAGCTCCTCAGAAAAATAGAAGCTTAGAGCTTTGGATCAAACCTTTTGATGGGGCAAAAGAGTGGGCTTCATCAAACCCTTGTTCAGGGTCACGTCCAGTGAATCCGAAAGTTTCAAAGGCAAAATTGAGGAGTAAAAATTTGCAGTTTTTAAATTCTGAATATACCAGTTTGATCAGCTCATCAAGGCGCATATTTCTATCCTTTCGGAAGTTTGAAATTCAAAGTTTGAATTTTTTGGGTTTCTCTAACAAACCCATATCCAGCTCCAGGTCCAGTTCTTGCAAATCAAGTGGATTGGGTTAATCCTAGAAGAAGATGGATTGGTCACCTGCATAAGTGAAGAAGTTCCTAAGGCCTTACATAAGAAGAATACAAGCGATCTCGACAGGTATGACTCATCTAGGTATGTTTCGATACTTGTCCATGATTAAGTTTATGGTATGTTTGTCTTCATGTTATTACGGTTAGTACAATCTTGATTTTAGATTTGTTGTATCACCTTAACAAAATTATGAATGCATGATAGAAGATATTCATTGGTTAGGGTGTTGACACTTATGATTGTACTAATGCATTATAATGTTGTGTGAGGTTGATGTTGTCTGCTAACAAGATACAGGTACATCACAAAAGACAAATCAGGCTCCATGACCATGAAAACATGAAGACAAAGACTCATCCATAATCTTTGTTCTACTTACGAGGTATGTATGACTTTGTTATATTATGCTTAACCTATGAGACATGCAGGTTCTAGCTCAGGATCTCTAAATCATTGAAGAGATTGTTTAGGTATGTTGTACATAACCAAGTAGGTATACTAATCCAGGTATGTTTCCCATGAATCTTACCTTGTGTTAGGATCCCTTATATAAGTATACTTGATATGATTGGTTATGCTTATTCATAAAGTTAGTAATCAAGGGTTTATGCATGATTTAATTAACCAGAAGAGTACTATGATCAAACAAGAATATGCATGAGTAAAAGAAGACTTACTTGAAACCCTGAATACTAATGATCATGACTATACATATTCAAGATTATTTAGAATTAGAATGTTTTGAGAATATACTAATGAATGAATGTTTGTGTATGAGATCATGAGGATGACACTAGTGCACACTTGAGCATGCACAGTGGTACAGAATGAATAGAAGTTCAAAGGACATATAAAAGATCAAGCGGGAGGCAACCACACAAACATAAAAGATAAGTGTTTGAGTTGTTATTTGAAATAGTAAATGATATTTCTTGTATGCATATTTGTATTCCTAGAACATATCATGCTGAGTGCAAACATTCATAGAGCATTGAACATTATACTACTAATATGCATATGATTGGTAAGTTGGACAAACATTCCATTGTTGCTTGTCTAGAATGAAACCTCTTTGCTGACATGCTGAGAGCTGTGCACACTCTCGATAGTATGTTCCGGTAGAGATGGAAGGCATCTAGATAGCCACTGTATGCATACAGGATATGGGAAAGTGTTGTGCCAAAGTATTGGTCAAGATAGTTGCATAACTATGTAAATGATATCTGTATGCATAATAGGTTATCATGATTTCATGATTATGAAGGATTACTAATCATGTACTTAATTTTGTTTTGTAGGAAAGATCATGAAGAATAATGAACACCGAACAAGTGATGGATGTTCAACAAGAAGATTTACAAATCAAACAAAATATAGAAGGCTTGTGGCTAGAAGATTCTCTTAGAAAGAGGAAGAGAATCATGATGAGATGTTTGCTCCAAGTGGCTAGATAAGACCATTCTCTTAATGGTGCAATTAAAGAAGAAGTGTGAATCAGGTTCTGTATGGGTTCCCAGGATCGATAGTATATTGATGAGAATACATGTGGGGATTGTATCATCCTTGAACACTTGTTCTAAAGTGAGCCGTAGACAGGTGTCTCCGAGAAAGAAAAGGGATTGGATCATCCCTGGACTTTCAGTCCTAAAGAGAGCCGTAGACGTGAGGTCTCCGAGAATGAAGTCCTTAGTGGACAGTTGAGGGGATTGGATCATCCCTGGACTTTCAGTCCTAAAGAGAGTCGTAGACGTAAGGTCTCCGAGAATGAAGTCCTTAGTGGACAGTTAAGGGGATTGGATCATCCCTGGACTTTCAGTCCTAAAGAGAGTCGTAGACGTAAGGTCTCCGAGAATGAAGTCCTTAGTGGACATTTAAGGGGATTGGATCATCCCTGGACTTTCAGTCCTAAAGAGAGCCGTAGACGTGAGGTCTCCGAGAATGAAGTCCTTAGTGGACAGTTGAAGGGATTGGATCATCCCTGGACTTTCAGTCCTAAAGAGAGCCGTAGACTTGAGGTCTCCGAGAATGAAGTCCTTAGTGGACAGTTGAGGTGATTGGATCATCCCTGGACTTTCAGTCCTAAAGAGAGCCGTAGACGTAAGGTCTCCGAGAAGTGGGGATTGTATCATCCCCGGACCTTGGTCCCTGAATTGATCCGTAGACGTATGGTCTTCGAGAATAAAGTGATGAGGACTGCATCGTCCATGAACTGGGTTCAAAATGTACGTGAGGACTGCATCGTCCATGAACTGGGTTCAAAATGTACGTGAGGACTGCATCGTCCATGAACTGGGTTCAAAATGTACGTGAGGACTGCATCGTCCATGAACTGGGTTCAAAATGTACGTGAGGACTGCATCGTCCATGAACTGGGTTCAAAATGTACGTGAGGACTGCATCGTCCATGAACTGGGTTCAAAATGTACGTGAGGACTGCATCGTCCATGAACTGGGTTCAAAATGTACGTGAGGACTGCATCGTCCATGAACTGGGTTCAAAATGTACGTGAGGACTGCATCGTCCATGAACTGGGTTCAAAATGTACGTGAGGACTGCATCGTCCATGAACTGGGTTCAAAATGTACGTGAGGACTGCATCGTCCATGAACTGGGTTCAAAATGTACATGATGGGATTGCATCGTCCCTAGACATGAGACTTGTCTTAAAGTGATAAGGACTAATCATCCTGTAAGTAGATTGGGATTGCATCATCCCTAGACATGGTGAGGTGTCTTAAAGTGATAAGGACTAATCCTCCTGTAAGTAGATTGGGATTGCATCGTCCCTAGACATGGTGAGGTGTCTTAAAGTGATAAGGACTAATCATCCTGTAAGTAGATTGGGATTGCATCGTCCCTAGACATGGTGAGGTGTCTTAAAGTGATAAGGACTAATCATCCTGTAAGTAGATTGGGATTGCATCATCCCTAGACATGGTGAGGTGTCTTAAAGTGATAAGGACTAATCATCTTGTAAGTAGATTGGGATTGCATCGTCCCTAGACATGGTAAGGTGTCTTAAAGTGATAAGGACTAATCATCCTGTAAGTTGATTCGGGATTGCATCATCCTTAGACATGGTGAGGTGTCTTAAAAGGATAAGGATTGATCATCCTGTAAGTTGATCTGGATTGCATCATCCATAGACATGAGAGATGTCTTAAATTGAGAGGGATTGATCATCCCATAAGTGGATTAGGATTGTATCATCCTTGGACCTATGTCCTAAAGTGAGAGGGATTGACCATCCCGTAATTGGATCATGTGTGTTGCAGGGTATGCTGCTGTTGTGTATACTTGTATTAGTGTGGATACTTGTATTGATAGATGTATTAGTGAGAATACATGCTTTTGATGATAGATGTATTAGTGAGAATACATGCTTTTGATGATAGATGTATTAGTGAGAATACATGCTTTTGATGATAGATGTATTAGTGAGAATACATGCTTTTGATGATATATGTATTAGTAAGAATACATGTTTTGATGATAGATGTATTGGTGAGAATACATACTTTTGATGATACATGTATTGATTAATGTACTTGTATGGTTGAGGATACTTATGGTGTAGATCAAGATGATCTAGATGGTGTAGATCGAGATGATCCAGATGCTGTAGATCGAGATGATCCAGATGCTGTAGATGAGATGATCCAGATGCTGTAGATCGAGATGATCCAGATGGTGTAGATCGAGATGATCCAGATGCTGTAGATCGAGATGATCCAGATGCTGTAGATGAGATGATCCAGATGCTGTAGATCGAGATGATCCAGATGGTGTAGATCGAGATGATCCAGATGCTGTAGATCGAGATGATCCAGATGCTGTAGATGAGATGATCCAGATGCTGTAGATCGAGATGATCCAGATGTTATAGATCGAGATGATCCAGATGCTGTAGATCGAGATGATCCAGATGTTGTAGATCGTGATGATCCAGATGCTATAGATCGAGATGATCCAGATGCTGTAGATCGAGATGATATGACAATGCTGATGATCGTGAGATAACGATGCGGATGATCGTAAGATGACGATGCTAATGATCGTGTGATGACGATGCTGATGATCGTGAGATGACGATGCTGATGATCGTATGATGACGATGCTGATGATCGTATGATGACGATGCTGATGATCGTGAGATGACGATGCTGATGATCACAATGCTGATAATCGTGAGATGACGATGTTGATGATCGTGTGATGACGATGTTGATGATAGTGAGATGACGATGTTGTTGATCATGTGATGACGATGCTGATGATCGTGTGATGGCTATGCTGACAATCGTGAGGATTCAGATATTGATGTTGCTGTAGCTGTTTGAGTGCTGTAGAAGATAAAGACTCAGTACTGAAGATGTTAATGTTCCAGTATTGAAGATATTCCAGTAACTGGTTGAGTTACTGATGATGTTGAGAAAGCTTCCAATGATTTATAGATGTATCATGTATGATGTTGATGACTCCTTGCTCGTGCAGATGCTGTTATAATATCCTTCTCGTTAAGGGGGAGTGTTGAGATATTGTAACTTCAAAGAATATTATATTTGTACTTTATTATTCCGGAGATGATTCATTCCTCCGTGAAGATCTTATTGTATATCCGGAGATGTTTATTCCTCCGTCGGAATGTGGTAACTTGGGTTATTAGACTTCCCTAGTGGGGGTCGGCCCTGTATGTGTTATGTGGGTCAAAGGGTTATTAGACCACCCTAGAGGGGTCGGCCCAGTCAGTTATAATGGGGTATTTAACCTAATGGTTAAATACGAGCCTACATGTACTTGTGTAAAATACATATCAGAGTAGTGTATAAATAGAGGAGGTGTGTTCCTCATTATACACATTCACTCACTTGAGGATAGCGCACTTGTGGAGGAGAGGTCTGCTATTGTGGAGGAGGATATCATGTCCTAGGGTTTCATCTTTGTATATTGCTGGTCATCTATATTGAGGAAGCTTTGCTGGGTTTTCTACCCCATGAGGGTTTCCCAGGATAAATCTCTGTCTCTTGTGTTTATGTTGTGCTTGTTGTTTCTTCAGTGATCCTGTATATGCTATTATTGTGAAATGGAATGTAATGCTGCTATTTTCTGTCTTAGCATATTGAATTTTAACATTTCGGTGACGTTTTCCATCCGTCATATCGTGGGTTTTGGCACCCACAACCGCGATTCACATCGCGGCTTTTAGCCTCTTTACCGCAATTCAGATTGCAGGTTCCTGCCTGACAGCCGCGATTCGCATCGCGGGTTTCTGCCTGAAAGCCGTGATTCACATCACGTGTTTTGCACAGATTGTTGCGATTCACATCATGGCTTTTAGCCCGAAAGCCGCGATCCAGATCGCGACTTTTGCCAAAGACAGCCGCGATTTCGTCCATTTCGTTTTTCTGAGTTTTTTGCATTTCGGCCCATTTTTTCCAGCCATCTCCCCTGCATTTTTGGACAACCTACTGTTTTATTTTTTGCAGCATTAACAACTCATATTTATTTTCTAGAATTCGCTTTGCTGCATCTTTTTAAAAAAATTTCAGTTTAGTGAAAGAAAAAGATTGAAGCATTTTTTAGTTAAGAAATTTTATATTTTACAAATTAAACCCATAATTTTAATTTGTTTATATTTTTCCCAAGCGAGCTTATTTTTATGTTATTTGCTTTACCATAACTTTTTAAAAGAATTTCACATATTTTTTGAAAAGTTTTTAAAAGCACTTACATTTAAATTGTTTTCATATTTACATTGCTGTCATATTTTGCAAGTTGAAATCCTTATTTTAATTTGTGAATTTTTCGCCCAAGTGAGACATCTTTGTTTTGGTACATAACCACACATGCACATAATCTGTCACCAATAAATCAAAGTGAGCCTTAAAATCCTCTTAACTCAACCAATATTCTAACCCCCCTTGGGGAACACTAGAAGAATATTGTAGCTAGGTAGGACTGAGGGGATAAGTACCCAAATAACACCCCTCACTCACTTTCATTTTGAGACATAGTGGTTGACATTTAGGGTACCAAAATCCCCTAGTATTTATTAACACGGTTTCAAACCAATCTGTCGGAAAGGCCTCTCCCTTTGGAGGGTTGAAGTAGAAAGACTAGTTCCGGAGGCCTGAGTGGACTACCGCTATCCATTCAGTCACCAAAGGACACCTACTCATTGTTCTCGTTGTACCACCCTTCTGGGAGTACAACGGTGATAGAACAAGAGCTGTAGATTCACCTTTCTGGATGTGTCATGAACGAGATATCTTAGTGGCCTATCTTCTAGGATTATCTACCCGGTGTCCCTCCCAGTAGGGGGATATCTAGCCTTTGATTCCACAATTCATATTGTCTGACCTGGATTTCATCACCTTGCGGAGGATATGTCTCGTTGAATCATAATACCATTTTTAGTTAGGTGTTTGCATGCTCTATTACCCACCCTTAGTTAGTGAGTACACCATTTTTATTTTTTGGAGCAGTTTGATTGTTGGTACTTTGACCACATTTTTTGATTACTCCACTTACTATAGCACAACTGTTGTAGTAAGTGTTTTTGAGTTTGGTTGTTGGCCTGAGTGCCATTGTGTTTTATGCTTCGCTCCTGTACACATGGTTGCAATAGGGTTTTTTGTGCTTTACACTCACCATCGCCCCCATTAGATTAATCAGACGACTGTCACCATTGAGTCCCTGAGATGTTCTTGGATTTTCAGGGGTGAACCCCCTCAGTTTGGTTCACTTGACACCACACGTTATCGACGTAGAGATTTGTCACTCGACTCCACATGTCATCGACATAGAGCCCCGTCATCCGAGTCTGGCGCACCTCATTCAACATTTGACTCTGAGGAAGAATCTGAAAACCCCATTTACATCGCACCCAATAGCCAGATGGATGGTACAGCTTTTTACGCTTTCTTCACAGGGACTGTTGGTGGAACATCAACCACCCCCACCACCACAATGGCTACCACGGTCAAGGGCTACAACGGTGCCATCCTCTCTGGGTCACGAACCCATCTAAGAGAATGATTTGCAGAATGTTTTCCCAATGCTGGAACTGTGGAGAAGGTCAATAGATGGAAGGTGTGAATGTTGAATCTCTCTATGATGAGGATGTCAATATTGTTGAGATATGAATGAAGAATCTTGTGCTAACAAATTAGAAAGTGCAATATTCAATGCATGTGTATGAATAATAGAAGAATTGTGAAAGGTGAGTCAGTGACATTTTCAAGTTTCAACATATTGTTCATATGTAAATTAATGTATGTAGGTTTAGTTATTCCAAGTAGATGAAGCATTGGATGCTATATCTATTTTATGTGAAATAATAATTGCAGAGGGATTAGGGAGACCTGGATCAACTTATCTAAACTATAGTTTCATTAGTCTCATCTCATGTTCAATAGGAGTAACAATACTATATCCATGTTTACCAAGCACAACACATATGGTGAAGTAATTTGGAATCCATGCCCTTAGTATGTTTCTAAAAGTAAGGAGATGGAAATATGGTTTGGCCGATGTAGGACTTTCCACAAGAATAGGATGTTTGGTAAAATCCTTAACTAAGCATAGGGTTAGATTTATGTTTAACACTCTTGAAAATGTGTTTTAGGGTTTTATAGGGTTTGAAAAGAGTTTTGATATTATTTTTGGAAACAATTTGGGAAATGTGATCGGTGAGACCTTGGATGTAAGGGAGTGAGAAAAGTGCTTGGGGAGGGATGGAGGAAGAGGGGGGGGGGGCATATCTTTCTAAAATATTTAGTAGATTTATCGATTCTTTTTTAACAATTAATTACTTTGATTCTTGAACATAATAAGCACATATCAAATCTAAGTTATTAATAATCACACATTATAACAAAAGAGAAATAGTAACACAAGAATTATCTTGGTACAATAAGTACCTTTCAAGATAATATCAATAGTGATATATTTACTAAGTGAGACAAGTAAAAATGAGGGAAATGCCTCTTTATAAATAGTTGTCCAGGTATCCCTAGGGGCATACTCAATACCAATGTGGAACCTAACCATAGGTGTGCTATCCTTAGGGGGTATTCATTAACACTATTGTGGTACATAATGAACCACTAAAAGTGTATAATAAATGATTCTTATGGGTACTTGGAGCCACAAATCAAAGATAATAAACATGTCTTGAACATCCCCTGTTAATATTAGATTGGGGATACAAATAAGGAAAGTTGGTATAAAATATATTTGACCTAGTAGTAAATATTACATCCCAATATTATTCCTTATAACATACTTGGGAAAGATTTGGTAAACAAAAAATGGCCAAATAAACATTACAACATTCCCCACAATGTTTAATTGGATAGGGAATACAATGATGACCAATGATAACAACATCCTATAATCATGATGAGGTGAAAAAACAACCCTCAACAAAGAGCCCATTTATGGAAATATAGCTATGGAACACCTTAATGTGAACCCATCATATGTGAATAAAACAAAAATTTAAATAGGAATTTACATGAGAGGTCAGAGTGGGAGCTTAAATCCTGCAATGCTCTCAATGAACAATCTTAAAAAAATGACATGGAAGATGGCCAAGAGCATGTTGATGTTGAAAATGATATGATGAGGATGGTGTTAAGTCAAGAGCATGGAAGACCATAAAAAATGCTCAAAGTAGCTCCAAAACAATTTAAGTTGAAATGAATATGAAATGTAGCTCCAAAAAACTTAATGTGAAGTCATAATTAGTGAAGAAAATACAAATTTTAATTGTAGGAGTGGTCAGAGTTGGAACTTAAATCCCATCATGCTCTCAATGAGTAATATTTGAAAAAAGAAATAGAATCTAGAAAAGAGCATGTTGATGTTGAAAGTGATCCAATTAAGACTATGTTAAGGCAAGAGTGTGAAATACCATCAAGAACACTCAGAGTAGGGAAACCAAGAGCTTAAGTATGTGATTTGTGATTTTTGAGTAAGAGGGTCAAAAGTATCAACAAGTGTTCCAAACACCACATATGACATTGTGGGATACCACTCATAAAAGCCAGTCCCTTGTGAAACACATGTGCATAAGAGAAACTACAAATACGTTTCCGCCAAAACTATAAAGAAGAGAATGATTCTATAGTTAATTGATTAGGAAGAACGATGAAGATTTTACAACTACACAATCAACAAAACAAATCAATATAAAGTTCTGAAACAAGTGCTTAGATGTGGCTACGACCAATCATCTATTTGATTAACACAATGAGTACTCATAGTTGGTATTGGCCCAAATTTCCATTATCCATGCTTCTTAGTTGTCATGCCATCAACACTTCTTAACTATGGATTTTGTAAGAAGAATTGATATCCTACTAATAGGTTTGGAAATTATAATGTTGATACTTAGATGGAAGGTGTGAATGTAGAATATATCTATGATGAGGATATCAATATTGCTAAGATACGAATACATAATCTTGTGCTAAAAAATTAAAAGGTGCAACTTGATTCAATGCATGTGTATGAATAGTATAAGAATCATGAAAAGTGAGTAAGTGACATTTACAAGTGTCAACATATTGTCAGTAGAAAAATTAATGTATATAGGTCTAGTTATTCCAAGTAGATGTTATATCTAGTTCATGTGAAATAGTAATTGTAGAGGGATTAGGGTGAACTGGATCTAGTGATAAAGTTTCAAAATATATGAACTTTGCTTTAATTAGTCTCATCTCATGATCAACATGACTAACAATACTATATCCATGTTACCAAGTACAACACCTATACAGTGCATATGATGAAGTGATTTGGAATCAATGCCCCTAGTATGTTCCTCAAAGCGAGGAGATAAAAATACATGGATATATGCAAAAGAAGGATTATATTCTTTAGCAAATGATATAATAATTCATGTGAAGTGGTTAACATAATCACCCCAATCATCACATAGTGATTCCTTCTCCTTTGGTTCCAAGTGTTTTTGAGTTTATTTTAGATCATTAAATATGAAGTTTCCATCTCTCAACAAATACATTATACTTTTTTAACTAAAGCAGTTAAAGTTGTATTTATGAAACACTGAAAAAGGTATAAAAAAACTATAGAATATTCCAGAAATAAAGTTTCATAGGTTCTTGAGCATTATTTGGATCAATTACAGTCTTCCATATTATACAATAAGTTTTAAACAAAAACACCTTCACCTAAACTTCTATAAATGATAAGATATTGTCCGAATAGTAGTATGCAAAAAATGTTCATAAAAAACTAGTTTATGTGGTGCTGTGACCACTGTCCGTGACCTGTGGTTTCCAGCTGTCTTCTGGATGCTCCTTAGTGCTTGATATGTTGATAGGGCATGGGGTTGGAGGAAATATGTTTCCTCATATTCTTTTCTTCCCATCTTATCCAAGAGCCTAGAATATTTAGAAACCAACAAATCTTCATGTTCTTCCAAAGTATTCTTCATGGTATCAACTTGAGATACACATACCCTTATGTTCCCTTCAAAATCATCCAAGCGATGCTCCATACAAGAATTATGAACTTCAATATGGAAAATTGAATCTAAAACCCCTTCGAATTTTGCATTCATCCATCGAAGATTGATTTGAATATCAATGATGTCCACGCGAACATCCCTTATGCCCACAGATAGATCTTGCAACTTGGACTCCAAATTTACCTATGGATTCATTCTTGGCACCAGACAGACGAAATCTAGTTCAGTTATGAAATACCACACCTTCCAGAGCACGGAGAGAGATACCTTTTCACTACCAAAATGCTAAATGAATCCCACAATCTGTAAACCTTCCTCTGCACATTCCACAACAAATGCGATAGAGAGCCACTCCCCCAAGGAATAGGGCATATGTCTTCTTCCTCCGGCACTAGAATCACCATTCTAATTTTATAGATAGAAAGAAACTTCTCCCTCTCTTCAATACGATTGTTTATCCTACATTCGACACGACTAAAGGGAAAATATAACATATATGTCCCTCCCTCCCAAGGAAAATTTGTGTCCAAGCTTTCGGAATGCACCTTCATGCACGAGGCCATGTGCTCCATTATGGTCATACTTTGTGAGTTCTAACAATGTCTTGAAAAGTTTACGATTAATGAGATGGTATTAAATGCGATATGATCCATAATTAATTGCAAATAATAATTCTTAGTGGAGCCAATGAGTTGCAAATTGCCCCCCATCTTGAACCAGGATTCCTTTTGCCAATCTGCTGGCCTTTTTTGCAAGAACATCCACACTTTTTTTATTTTCTCATTTGACATGCATCAATTGGGCATTAGTAATTTGTCAAAGAATACCATTGATATGTTTTTGGAGCCTCCCTGCGATTCTATCTACTAGTTCCATTATGTTCCTTGCTTAGGAGAATATTAGGAGAGAATTTCCGATGACTACAATAGATTGAATTCCAATATGAATGACATTATCAAGTCCTTGATAAAGGGTGTGTCGCTTGAATTGATTTTTGGTTTCTTTCCCTAGTCTCCACTCAAATTTTAAGCCAATATTTCCTCCGAGATCGAGGAGGATCCCCCCGCATCTACCTCCCTAGAGAAAGTACATTATACTTATCAAAAGCACAAATTTACGATATTATAATGCAATCATCTAATCGAACTTTAATACTTCTTAATGCACTACTTTATGTGAAATGCTCTTATTGAGTTTTTTTAGACATTAGATGGACATGTCCTCAAGATATAGAGGATGGATGAGGTTGTAATCAAGCCTTTTTGCTTTCTAAAGAGGTGAACATTACCATCTAGAAGTAGGACAACTTCCTAATGATGATGGCTGATAGAGTCCTACAATGAATGACCACATAAAAGTTGGATATTATTTCCTTGCAATGAAATATTCCACTCATGAAAATTGGAAGTACAAAATGTTAAATGTACAGCATCAGGAGACATTCTCCAAACTGTATTGGAGAAAACTCACTATGGCTTGGGGTAGGCCACAACAGACAGCTGACTACCAGAAATTAACTCAATTCTCAGTACTATGCTATATAAATGACAATGCTAAGATAATGAAGAATATAACCAACCTCGATCCAAACGTTTGATGTAGATCCCCGTTGGAGCTTTCAATCCGTGCACTTGAATCTGCAAATTAGTCTTGACAGTCAATATATAACAAGTACATATAATATATAAACGACATTAACATCATGAATAGCAATGGTCCATGATATTATAAGTAAATGCAACCCAATGTAGAATAAACAACATTCACAACATTAATGGACGAGAATATGAGTATTTCTATTAATAAACAAGAAGAAGTACAATGTGATATGACCTCTTGTCGGCAACCAATTTGAACCAAGATCCGGTTCAATCCACTTGTGCCTCCACCACTTCAATCCTCCATGAATGGCAAACTCAAACTATGATAGGAGTTTGGAAGGTGAACATAAGGGTTCACAACTACAAGGATCAATGAGTGTAGACTCAAGATAGGGCAAAAATCCACTAGAGTTCTCTTGCTCTTCTTTCTCCTCCCGTCCATAATCCATATGTGCTCAATATATAGTCCTCTCAAAGGTAAGTGAAAGGACACATCGAGGCGTTTCAGGGAAAATGGAGGGCCAAAGGTCACCCAATGACCGCTTTTTGGGAGTAAAAAGTAATAAACTAGTGATTTTTACCATTTTACATGCTAACCGCGGGCTATAATGATGCAACTCGCGGGTACGTCCACTGTAATGATGCAACAAGCATACAAGGGAAAAAATAGGGAAAAATAGTGTCTGAAGGATATAAAGTGGATCTCAGTCAGTAAAATGGATCCTATAGGCCAAAGAGTGCTGATGCTCACAAGGTGGAAAATTACGTTGTAACAGATGCCCCCTATTGTATGAGGTCAGAGACTGAAGCTACGATGGCCGAAATACATTATAAATCTCAGAAGTGGAGTGATGGAGACACAAGCGGAAGGAGCAACTCACTCGTCATAATACAATAGTATACTTGAATACATGTCGGTAGTACAACAATCTGATACAATGTCCATGAATAGGCAATACATAATGAATACATGTCATAAGTGATCATAGCCATGATCCCTCTATAGTAAGATATGGTCTCCTGTTGAAAAGGAAACAACTGGTGCAGACAGGAGGTACAAACTGCTGATATCTAAGAGATGATATCTCAGATGTAAGTCATAATCATAAGTAGCATATTGAATGCCACTATCTCCTGGGGTCTTCTACACAAGTCTTCGACGGTGCAAGTCCCATCAAGTGAATAAAGGAGTTGGGGTCGAACCTGATGTGACATCGTCTGATTACCGGTCAATGATGTATACCATTAACAGACACGAGATAACCCACCAATAATGAAAATGAGCATCAAGGCACAGAGAACAATCATCGGAGTGTGAATAGATGAGTTGAAGTCGAACACTAGGATGAATCCATCGATCAGGGGACATTGATGTATTTCCAAAACTGTCAATGGCGAGAGAACCTGCCGCTAATGACTGCAAGCCTCAAGGTACTCAACCCAAATCTAAGCCTCAAGTCCCGAAATAAATGGCTTGAAGTCGACGGAATGAGACTCGCTGGAAGAAGGGCATTAAGGCACCCCCCATCAACCAGCACAAGGTACCAGCTATGCTGAAAGATTTGGAATATCTCAGGTGAAACAGATTGACTCAATAAGGATGGCCAACATGAAATAGTCAAGAGATCCGAGGAGTGGCCAACTCTGGTTTCAAGACTTCCTTTGAACAAGAGCATGAGCAGATGGATAGACTTAGGCATCAGAGACTCAATATAAACTGTGTGATGCAAGAGGCATCACAAATGGCTCCATAATGACTGGAAGCTTAACTAATCGGTGGAGAAACTGATAAATACATACAGCTCCTAAGGTCCAACTATAGTCCCGAATCATAGTGTACGGAGTGGAATGAATGCTCTGTTCATAGGTGACACAACAACTACCAACAAGAAGTAGTAACCATAATCCCATCCGGCTTTTTGGAATATTTGATTTTTTGGTCTTTTTCATATTTGGAAAAGCTTGAAAAAGAATAAAATTGCTTATAGTACAACAAGTGAGGGAACGAGTGTCAAATAGCGAGCAAACTAGTCCCAAGCAGTGGAACATACCTATGATCAATGCAAGGAAGTGCATGCAGGGTGTGGAAACTCGGGGGGTGTGTTCCATCATGGTCAAAAGGTCATCAAATTGTGGAGGGAAAATGTAAGCTCTGTAGGGCTCGACAGTGAAAAGTGCTCAGGCACCAAGCTAATCAACTGAGTAAGCGGAAGCGGACACAATGCTCGAGCAACAAGCAAGATGATGCAATGCAATCACAATCTAATATAAACGGGGGAGTTCTTATGGGAGATGGCCAACATAAGATAAAGTAGAGTATGAGTCTTCATCGCAAAGTCATGGATTGACTATAAAGGATTCCCTATCCTAAGGACAAACAACGGCATGGGCACCATAATGCATAAAGGGGGTATAACTAGGGTACCCATGTTCGGAAAGGCCCTACCGCCACATAACGACACTTCTATAACAGTGTGAAGGTTCTGTGTCAGTTAAGAAGCAAGGTCGCACCTATGGTTTATGAAAGTGGTCAAATGGTCAAATGCATAATGCATGTGAAAATGACATCTAACCTATATGCCCGGTGTGAAATGTACCTGCCATAGGTGTGAAATGGTCGGAAACAACTTTCGCCGAAGAAATATGGTTAAAAATGCTACTCCAAGATGTTATATTAGTCCAAAACAACGTAAAATGGTGAAAACTATAGACAAGTGGGTTTTGAAAATTATAAACAGTAACAAAAATTTACAATTTACAATTCATTTTTACTATTCACCCATTTGGAGCTTTGTGGTTAGTTTTCACCTCCAAGTTCAACTGCCGATTCTGGGAGCTACAGGCATCCGTTCATCGAATCGTCTGGAGTAGGTTGGTAGTCTCATCCATACCTTCAATTTCATTGCTTTAATTTCAGTTTTTAGTGGTTGGATTTTTAGTTTGGCCAAGCCCTAAATGGCTTCGGCGCTGCCCGCGGGCTACTACTATGTGGGTCACAGGTAGGGCACCATACTCGTAGTCAATGCACAGGTTGATCGCGGGTACCAACCACTGTATGCAAATTTTCCCGCGGGTACGGCCGTGAAGTTGATTTTGCAAATGAAATTGACTAAATTTTTTTTTTCTTCTCACTCCAGGATGGTTCTAGAGTGGAGGGAGAGGGAACATGACCAAGTAGATGAGGCCATCCGCAATGATGTGCAAGAGCAACAAGCATTACAAGCATGTGGGTTGTATAAATTTTGGAGTATAGGAGGTTTAAGGGCCCAAAACTTACAACTCCGCCGCTTGATAGATTATTGGGATGTTGATGCACAGAACTTCAATCTCAATGGGAAAATCCTCACACTGGAAGTGGAAGACATCTACTTCATTACCGGTTTGTCCTGTCGAGGTGAGGTGGCAAGTATTCGGTCTCGTACTGTGGGTGGTGGGATCACCGTCCTCGATTATATAGCGCGGTATTGTCTCACAAATACACGAGCAGTGGGGAGTTAGGTGCCCATCATTTCCATAGTAAATCTAAGTACGAAGATTATTGTGGCTACCTTAGTGCGGATAACTGGTTCAAAATCTCTGCACCAGGTATCCAGGCCAGTGATGTTCTATGCATCACAGTGTATGCATCCTATAGTATTTGATTAGTGTACCATGCCACTGGGGTCTATGAAGACCCAACTGACAGAATGAAAAGAAGGGAAGACAAAAAATTCGGGTATGGAAGTATCTTGTGCAGCTTCTTCTTTGAGAGAGTTCAGGGGCTTAGTTCAAGGGTTGAAGTCCCTCCTCATAGTCTCCGCGATCCATCCCTAACCTGATGGGCTGAGATCTTGACACGACAGGGTGGTGGCCATCTGGAATCACCATATACTCAATAGTTTTTCCACTGGTGGGACCGACAGGTCATTGCTATAGAGGACTATCCTTATGCAGGGATAGATTTCTGCTAGGATCGGGACATGCCGCTCCCACCAGATGCAACGTTCGGAGACATTGGCGAGTAATCTTTTTAGGTTTTTTGTTGTTAAATTTTTATGAATTTTTTATTATAGATTTAAATGCAAAAACATTTTTTGGGGTAGTATCATGTATTAATGTTTGACTGTTTGCTCACAGACAAGGGCCCAGTGAGACCCGATGGCTTCCCGAGACATTGTCGTGGGGGCAGCGGTGATGAGGCAGGAGGTGCCACAACAGAGCGCACTCTACAGACCTTGCGGGGCATCCTATCACAGATGGTTTCCAGGGTACCACAGATATAGGTGGCGCAACTGCTAGAGGCTATGCAACGCCAGGTAGTAGGGGTGCCGGGTAACTGGGTACGACTGCTGCAGCGGATAGAAAATGCAGTACAATACTTCTATGAGACTCATCCTGTAGGGGAGGCGACTCGTAGAGAGTAGATATTTCAGGATCTCATTTTTGTAGTGATATGTATATTTTTGAGGGCTATGGGCTCCAGTTTTGTATGGCACTACCATTTTTGGACATATTTATATATAAACTATGGTTCTCCGGTTCTACTATATGTGTGTATGTACAAATGTATGAATGTCTTTTTTATTTGTGTGCTTCAATGTGGATGTGACAAATGCCAATATAATACATAGTTAGCATATGCATTAGATATATGGTTAACACTTCTTGGAACATGAATGTATGTAATTGAAACAAAATGTCGCTCCAAGAGTCTTACCTTTAGGAATTTCCGTAGTAGAATAAGGTCTCTCACGCAGTACTGACCATTCAACTGAGACAAAACCAGTTGCGAATCCAGGCAGACTTCTAAAGACTGGATGCCATGTAAAATAGCATCCCGAAGTAGCTCAATCATGTCACTATACTCAGCCACATTTTTAGATGTAGGACCGAGATATGCACCTCCTGAGGACAAAACTAGATGGTTAGGTGAATAAATAACCCAGGCAGCAGAAGCAAGCTGCTGCGTGTGACAGCTAGCATCATCTGCGAAACCTAAGAACGTTGGAAATTCTGCTGACATCTTCCAATCAAGCGGAAGCTAATCAGTAGACCCGAAAACCAAGAAAAAGCTAAACTATGTACAGAAGTAACTATACAGTAGTATACAAAAGTGTTAGCTTGAACCAGAGGTTCAAGCGTAATACCGCTTGAGATAGAGCCCATTTCTAGGCTCCTTCAAGACAATCCCTTCATAGTCTTCTAATTCATAGGATCCTTTTTCCAGGACATGCCTCATGATGTAAGGATCGTGCCACATGGGGTTGAACTTGCCTGCCCCCAGGGGTTCTTTAGCTTGGTCATATAAGAGGACCAAGTCACCTTCAACATACTGTCGGGGATGGAGAGACCTATCGTACTGAACCTTAACACGACGTTTGTTGGCATCTATAGCCACAGTGGCATCTCGACGTTGCTTGTCAAGTTTCTCAAGGTGGATTAAACGTTGCTCAAGACCCGTCGTATTAGGGAGGAGCTCTATGGCCAGTTTAAGTGAATGGATTTCACATTCAATCGGTAAAAGTGACTCCACACCATGAACTAGCTAAAACGGTGAGAACACGGTGGCAGTCTTGACTGCAGTTTGATACGCCCACAAAGCAGGGTATAACATGATGTGCCAATTGTTCTTGCTTTGTTGGATGGTACAATGGAGAATGGTCTTCAAAGACTTATTAACTGCTTCAACTTGACCATTCGCTTGGAGATAATAAGAAGATGAGTGCTCTTGACGAAACCCAAGCTTGAGAGACAAATCCTCCATCATCGTGTTCTGAAAGTGACTGACATGGTTAGTGACAATCTCTTTCAGAACACCGAACCGAGTGATAATTTTATTGAACATGAAATGGGTTGTAGTATCACTGTCGGCTTTTACGGCAGGCATGACCTCATCCCATTTGGAAAAGTAGTCCGCGGCCACTATGATATGGTGATGAACCCCAGCCAAAGCTGGTTTTCAATCCATGAAATCCACCCCCCACTTGGTGAAGGGACCGATGGTGACGACTGGATGAAGGGGCACTGGATGCGAGTATATATTCCGAGAGAACACCTGGAAAGGGTGGTATCTCTTCAGAGCGTTAATACAATTTGTAAATATTGAAAGCCAAAAGTAACCGGCTCACATAATACGTTGGGCTGTAGCAAGCCCGGATAAGTGAACGCCACATGCCCCAACATGGAAATCATTAAGAACCCACTCCGCTTCTTCGTGAGTTAAGCAACGATGAAGAATAGAATCCTTTCCTCGGCGATACAAAGTGTCACCGACGATAGTATAATATTTAGCTTGATGTTTCACACGCTGTCGCTCGTCTCATGAATAATGCGGAGGAAACTTCAAAGTTTGGATATATACAATGACATCCCCATACCAAGGGTCCTTGGACGATATAAGAAATAAATGCTCATCCACAAAGGAATCTTAATGGATGAGATCCTCATCAAGTCTCGGAAGGTCCGACATAAGCTCAACAAACACCAACGATTTCACCGATTTCGCAGAAGCAAAATCAAGATCGAATTCCTGAAGGATCACAATCCATTTATTGTACTTCCCCCCTATAAGGCGTCATGATAGCACAAACTGAAATGGATTGATATGCGCTACAACTGTGGTTGTTCTAAGCAAAATGTAATGTCGTAACCGTTGGATTGCATGGATAGTCACAAGCGCCAACTTTTCCATGTGAGTATATCTTAGCTTAGCGTCTACTAGATTTCGACTGAGGTAATAGATGACATGCTCGACAAGTGCATCATCAACCTGAACCAAGACCATGCCAATCGTCTCTTGAGATGCAGCCACATAAAGGATAAAATCTCATGCAAAGTCTGGTGGACTAAGCACAGGGGCTGATACCAAATCTTTCTTAAGGGCATCGAAATACTGTTGGGCTCGCTCATCCCAAATAAAAGGTGTGTCTTTCTTCAATAAGCATGCGAAACCTTTGGTAATATTAGCATAATTGACTACAAATCGACGTAGAAATGTAGCTCTCCCTTGGAGGCTCTGAAGTTGTAACAAGTTGCACGAAGGAGGCAACCGAAGTATTGACTCAACTTTAAGAGGATCGACTCTAATACCCTCTCTTGAAACTATGAAGCCCAGAAGGTGACCAGTCCTTACAACAAAGATGCATTTGTTAGGATTCAATCGAATCTTGTAGCGTATACATCGTTCGAGAATCAGGTGGAGGTGCTTGAGGTGGTCCACTCTCTTGCGAGAATGGCCGGTAGGATCATCCAAGAAAACCTCCATAATTTTTTTAAGATTGTGAAAGGCGTAGGTCATGGCATGCTGAAACGTAGCTCCGACATTTTTAAGGCTGAAGGGCATTTTCCGATATGCAAACGTTCCCCAAGGACAAATGAAAGCTGTCTTATGTTGGTCCTCGGGTTTGATTTGAATCTGGTTATACCCTGAAAAGCTGTCCATGAATGAAAAAATCTCACTTCCCGCACAAGCATCCAAGATTTGATCGATGAATGGCGTGGGGAAGTTGTCTTTCGGACATGCACGGTTCAAATCTCTAAAATCGGTGCATACGCGGATCGTTCCCTACTTCTTATCCACAGGAACAGGATTTGACAACCATTCGAAAGGGGAATAGGATAGATGAAACCAACTTTGAGCAGTTTGTCCACCTCTGCCTTGATAGCGACTGACTTCCTAGGGTTCACAACACGTAAGCGTTGTCGAACCGGTTTAGCGTTGGGATAAGTTCTAATCTCATGTTCGACAATGTGGGGGTCTATTCTTGGCATCTCCTCATATGACCAGGCGAAACCTTCCCAGAGTTCTTTAAACAAATAAGTGTAAATAGCAATCTCCTCAGGAGTGAAATCGTCACCAAAGTAGACATTCTCAATCTCTCCAGGAGTACGAGAGATGTTGATCGACATAGTCGGGGAAATATTAGCCATATTCTCCTCCGCAAAAATATCATGCGACCCTAAAAGAGCCACAGGGTGACCAACCATCTCTACTAGAGTCGTCCTAAACTCTTCTTGTTTGGTGAGGTCAAGGTTGGGAAGGAAATAAGAGCAATGGTGCATATCCTCCCAAGGCCTCTCACTACCACACATGGCCTCCATAATAGCTTCATCTGAAGGAAAAGTATCATCAAGGTAGTCGCATGAACAAGACGAGTCGGCTACCCAAACCGGCAGCATAACGGGATCTTCCTCGACTGTCTGAGAAGAAGAGAGATCCGGTTCTGCAGTGGCTTGTTGAATATGCTGGTAAGAAAGCTCAGCTATAGACAGTGGCATAGACATCCCAATGTGTGTAATGTCTCCAGACGTGGAACTTGTGGACAGTAAAGTCCATGGATCATTAAAATAGGAAGTTCGGAACGACATATTATGCAAAGGAGGAGACGCATCGTCGGAAATGGTTCCGATAAAATTCACAGGTGTAGGAAAATCATAAGTTACCATCAATGAAGGGTACATACCAACACCCATGTTCCCAGTTGTCAACTGGGAATCGGTAACCTGCGGGACTATGGATCCCGTGGATGCTGTGTAAGGGGGGTGAATGAAATCTAGCTGATCGATGGTCACAATATTGCCTTTGCGAGGAAAGCAGATAACTATGAATATACTAGATGCGACAGCCTTCATAGCATACATCCAATTCCGACCCAGTAAATGGTTGTAGTCGATGGGCGCATCAACCACCTCGAATTCAATAGGCACAAATTTACCTCCCAGGAAGACAACAAGGGAAGGGATAATTCCATGCGGCTTAAATGACCGACCGTCGAATGCAGTGAGCGTGGTTTTAGACGCGAGTAGAGGAGGAGAGCTGAGAGCTCTCCAACAGGTTAACAACATTACTGACGCGGAAGCACCTTCGTCAACCATCGTATGTTTGACAAAATTCTGAAGGCATGCCACCTGGATTTGAAAATTCACATGGTAAGGTAAGCGAGGTTGAACATCATTAGTGTCGAACTTGATAACACTGGGACTTCCCCCATCCTAAACTCCTAACGCACTCAAAAGAGCATGCTTTTGAGAAGGACAGGCTTGCAAAACTTCAAGAGCCAACATGGCACACGCAGTTTGGCCCAAATCTTCCACAATGGAGTAGTTATGGGCGGCTCGAGCATTAGGATTATGCGTAGAGCGCTTGAGAACACCTTTCGGTATCCATGGCATATTAGAGGGCTTCTCGATATGCAAGGAATTGTTAGGAGGAGGAGGAGGATCATTCCCCATATTAGGTTGTGGTGCACCATAATAGCATTGACGAGTGGCAACACTAACCTCCGATTGAACCATATTCACACATCCATAACAACTAGTATTGGAAGAAGACGTTGCCGTTTCAGTAGGTCCATAACCAGTGGTGGGAGCATGCGAAGCCATGTTTTGATGATGAGGAAGGGGATCCTTTAACACAGCTGTGCTCTGTGCCAAACGCTTCGATGCTTCTTTTATTCGAGGACATAAGTGAGTAAGATGTTCTTCCCCACAGAGCTTATAAGGAAACTTCACCTTACTCCTAGGTTTACGGTCCTCACTAGCATTTCCACCTTCTCGAGGAGGGTTGGAATTCTCCTTAAGAGGGGTATTATGGTTGCTATTATTGTTATTCCCATTGTTTCCACCCCTACGGTTGTTTCTCCCCTTTTTCTTACCACCAGGTTGCTGGTTACTTGACGGTTTCGTTGATTGCACATTGTGTACATCAGACAATGGGGTGGAAGTGGACAAGGTGTGAACCTGTTCGAGAGTAGACTGGTTTAGCGACAAATTTTGCATTTTATTAGCCACCAAATATACAAGGTGAGTACTTGTGGATCCCACGATGCCATCAGCATGTGGTCCAAGAACTGACTTGGGCTCATGTCGTGTTCGCGGTGCGTCAGGAATGATGTCATACAAAATGCCAGACTGATAATATAGTAAATCCAACTGCTTGACTTTTAAGATGGTTTGTTCCTCAGTCACAATGCCAGACATCAAAACATCCTTAGCAATGTATGGAAGTAGAGACTGGACGAACCATTCCAACAAAAACTCTGGAGGAATGTTGGCTTTCACTAATCTCTTCCACCGACACCACTCTTGAACGTGGTCAGAAATATGTGTGGCCTTATTCTGATGGAAGGTAGGCAAAAGTTCAGTACCAGTATCATAATGAATTAGCAATTGGAAATGGTCCAAGAAAACCAAAGCGATCTCATTGAATCACCTATAAGTGTTCCCAAGCAACTCAACATACCACTTCGTAGCTGCCCCCGTGAGGGTGCATTGAAATAGTCGTTATCTAACGGAATCGTGATTCAATGAGTTGGAGGAGCACCAAAGGTGAAATGTTGTGACATGATCACCCGGGTCCTCACCACCTTTCCCTTCAAACTTAGGAATGTCCGAAGGGAGCTTGGTAGGGACCAGGGGCCAATTAGGGTCGTGACACACCGGATCATTCGTGAGATTCAAAAGATCCGAAAGATTCAAACGTGCAAGGAACGGGAGCTGTGGCTGGAAAGATTGATTATAAACTCCCATAAAAGGTTGGTTGAACAGAACCGAATTATAAGGTGTACCAAAAGCTTGACCATGAGCATTAAACTGCTGGTAATGAGGACCTGACGGACCATAAGCTTGACCATGGCCATAAGGTTGATAACCTCCTCCGACCTGACTCGTATGAGAGTAAGCAGTCATATAAGTATTTTGGGCACCATATTGAGGTGGGTTGTAATGGTGGCCAACACCGACTGTGTTGTAGTAAGGGTTTCCA
Organism: Larix kaempferi; assembly: GCA_027924585.1. Classification (NCBI taxonomy): domain Eukaryota; kingdom Viridiplantae; phylum Streptophyta; class Pinopsida; order Pinales; family Pinaceae; genus Larix; species Larix kaempferi. Next base: position 12,890,737 of record BSBM01000361.1, read on the forward strand.
CCATAAGTATGGGGCATATACGTACTATTCATAGCGGGAACCGAGTTGTAATGACCATAATGGTGAGGTATGTTCCCACCCCCAACATTAGGATTAGCATGAGAAGTCATGTGGTGACCAAAAGCATGAGAAGTATTCCCAACCCCAACATTGGTGTTACTAGTAGCAGGAATGGTGGCATTATGACCATGAGGATAAGATACATTCCGACCTCCTACATTAGTATTACTAGTAGCGGCAGTGGACGAAAAAGTATGCGGTATATGTCCACCCCCGTGGTTAGGAGGAGCATTAACATTCGCGAAAGTGGTCCTGGGTTGACGGGTAGAGACATGTGTGTTAGGTGGTGGATGGCGAGTCGTGTTTCGAATAGTGTTCCTATTAGGTTGGGTAGCCCTAGGAGGTGGTCGTATTCCAACATTAGCATTGTTAGGAGGAATATGACCAGTCCCCATACTATGTGTGTGAGTGGACAATGTGGTGCCCCCGGTGAGGGTATTGCTCCCAGTGGGTGCAATGTTGCTAACACCATGAATGGTGCCAGCATGACTACCAAAAGAAGTGGAATGATCAACTGTGGTGTAATTCAGCATACCATATGAGAACGCAGTAGGGTTGACCGTAGGGCCTGAATCATCATGGACCTTTGGCATCCCGTATAAATAATTATGTGGAAATGACGGATCGAACGGGTCATCCTCGGGTGGATTTGGACCAAACAAACTGGGTTGGGTCTCAGGTGGATCACCTTCCCACACCTCACGAGGGGTAGGGGTGTCTGAAGTGTGCTCAACTCTACCCGATGGACTCATAGGGATTTCTCCCGTGTTAGAGTGTGCAGCGGTCATGACGTCTAGGATGTAAGTCTCGTAAGAATCCGACGACTCGGAGGGATCCCATCGATGTCCTCTAGCAACGCGGCATGAAATTTCGGCAGGATGCAAACCAGCCAACCGACGGGATCAGTGGAGAGTAGGACTCCGCACCACGAAATATCTGGAGAGAATTTAAAATAAAAAACGTCCCCTAAAGTCCAACTATCGATAAAAAACAGTAAATAAAAAGCACACACCTAGAGAAACTACAACCAAGAGCAAACAGACAGAGTGGCTAAATGAGCTCCCGACACTAGAGCCAGTATGTCTCTCCTAGGAGAGGCTTGAGACTCCCAAACTATAGCTTGAGGTAACAGAATCAGTTATAGAGACACCCAGGCTTCACTGCGTGCAAATGGCCGTAACCCTCGGCAACAAACAACTGTGTTGTCCAATCCCTATCTGACTCAGGACACAAATAGCATAACCACTGCAATTACCCTATGCAATACCTAGGTAAGGAAACTATGGTCACTGTAATATAACCAATGCTCAGGGGGACAGTCGCAGGTGGGATCCGTCGTATGGGAAGGGTAGCTGAGCCCGAAACTCAATGAGGTTCAAATCCCCCAAGAGTCCCCAGATATGAACAAATTCTGGAAATATCTCCCATGTTCAACCGATATCAGAGGGATATCTCCTCAACCAACCTCCCATGACCTCGTTCTTAACTTTGGTTTGAGTAGAGCTTACTGAGAACACCGATGTATACCATGGATTCCTCCACTCCCTGGTCAGACACCTAATGTTTCGTCTAGTAGTCTTGGATTGTTAACTCTCAATGATCTATTCCAAGACTCTAAACCTATGCTAGTTGGTGTACCCTATAAATAAAATTGGTCTAATCAATTTTAAGATTAAGCGTTAATTTTAATGGCTGTGATTACTCAAGGGATATGGTCATGAAACTAGTGATGTGTATGAATCAATAGTATGCAAAATCGTCAAATCTTAGACTCATCTATCCAATAAAAAGAATGCCACTAGCATGCAAAATCAATCCGACTGTTTCAAAATAAAAATGCAATCCTTTTATATTTTCGATGCACAAGCAGAACCTAAATGAAGGCAACAAGCACTCAATGCAAGATGCAGTACATGAAAGCAATTTTTTTTTTTGTATTTTCTCTTATAAGCGAAAGGAAAATGCAAAACTATATGTATTTTTTTTTTGTACTTTTCAATATAAGGAAATGAAAAATGCAAGCAAAATCCTACTATCTAGTCACTAATATGCCAAGGAGATCACTAAGACAACCCAATAGATACCAAATAGTAAGACTCAGCCAAAGGAATGAGCTCAAAAGGAAGAAACCAACAAGGCTAAATCCAAAGATGGGTAAAAACCAACAAGGCTCAACCAAGAGAAAAGAAGAGTTCTGGTCACAACCAAGGCATGGAACAGTCAAGAAACAGACCAACAAAGGCTCAGGATCATCTAAAGCCAACCCAGCAACAACCAAAGGCCATGAAACAACAAAAGTCAGAGTTATAATCTACTTTCAAAGGAATACCTGCGGGTACCCATGAGCAGTAGAGTAAATAGAGGCGGGTGTACGCGGGCAGAGCTAAGCTAGCCTAGAGGTAAGGAAAGGCAAATGGAAAAATAAAGAGTCCAATGGCTCAGAAAAAACAAGTTTTCTATAGTGTATCTCAACGGCCAATCAGTGACACAAAGCTTCGACAAACAACAAATCTAATTAAGGACTAATGCTCAAAAATCCCCAAAAATGGATGTTTTCCCTAGCGAAGTCGCCATTTCTGTATTGGATAAAACTCACTATGGATTGGGGTAGGCCACAATAGACAACTGACTACCAGAAATTAACTCAATTCTTAGTACTATGCTATATAAATGACAATGCTAAGATAATGAAGAATATAACCAACCTCGATCCAAACGTTTGATGTAGATCCCTATTGGAGCTTTCAATCCGTGCACTTGAATCTGCAAATTAGTCTTGACAGCCAATATACAACGAGTACATATAATATATAAATGACATTAACATTATCAATAGCAATGGTCCATGATATTATAAGTAAATGCAACCCAATGTAGAATAAACAACATTCACAACATTAATGGACGAGAATATGAATATTTCTATTAATAAACAAGAAGAAGTACAATGTGATACGGCCTCTTGCCGACAACCAATCTGAACCAAGATCCGAGTCAATCCACTTGTGCCTCCACCACTTCAATCCTCCATGAATGGAAAACTCAAACTATGATAGGAGTTTGGAAGGTGAACATAAGGGTTTACAACTACAAGGATCAATGAGTGTAGACTCAAGATAGGGAAAAAATCCACTAGAGTTCTCTTTCTCTTCTTTCTCCTCCCGTCCATAATCCATATGTGCTCAATATATAGTCCTTTCAAAGATAAGTGAAAGGACACATCGAGGCGTTTCAGGGAAAATGGAGGGCTAAAGGTCACCCAATGACCACTTTTTGGGAGTAAAAAGTAATAAACTAGTGATTTTTACCATTTTACATGCTACCCGCGGGCTATAGTGATGCAACTCGGGGGTACTCCCACTGTAATGATGCAGCAAGCTTACAAGGGAAAAATAGGGAAAAATAGTGTCTGAAGGATATAAAGTGGATCTGAGTCAGTAAAATTGATCCTACAGGCCAAAGAGTGCTGATACTCACAAGGTGGAAAACTATGTTGTAACACAAACCAATCTCGTGCAACCAAGATTGATCCTCCCATTTAGAGGTGAGCACTTGGATTTCCTTCCATGTAAAGGTTATTCCTCGTGTATAGAGGTAATTGATCAAAGTAATGATGTTGTAAAGTCTCATTGGACAAGGCTCCAGACTTGTGTGTCAAGTCATGATTCTCATGTGAACCTTCCGTATAAAGGTATCCATGGGATGTACCTCCTATATAGAGCTTGACCTTCTGTAAAAATGTCATGCTTTACTTGTTAAAAACATTTAACGTTGTGTGATGTATTGTTAACCATGATCACCCATTTCTATTAAGTCTCCTTTAGATATTGATCATCTCTAAAGTGAATTACCTTAACATATGATCATTTGGTATGGAATAATATAAGTATGATCACAACATCTGATAATTATTATTAGTATAATTTAATGTGATAGATAATTAAAGTTAGCACATATTGACCATGTAGTAAAAGATAAATAAATAAAAGATAAAGCATAGAGATCAAGAGAATTTGAAATTTCCCATGCAGACACCATGGATAATTTTAAGGACCCATACTTATTTAAAAGTGTATAAACCTTGGCGAATCTTACCAATTCTTAAAATGTCAACTATACTTTGGCGACATTTTTCTAAAATTATTTCAATATATAAGGATTTTATATAGTTTATATAATAATTTGACGATTTTTAGAGTGAAAAAAGTTTACCCCATCAAAATTGGGAAAAATGGGGCTTCAAAAGATGCAAATTGGCGAAATGTTTTTTGGGAAAAAAATGTAAAAATAGCCCATGGGCTAAATTTCGCCCCTAAAATTATCCTTGGCAGACACTTCAACTAATTAAAGAGAACTCGAATTGTTAAAGTTTCAGTTATAAAGCTTCAATTAAAGATATACAATTAGTTAATTAAAGGAAAACTTAGTGACCACTTCAGTAAAATCAATCATCATTACTTTCAGTTAAGAAAAGTTAACTAAAGTGTTAAAAATGAATTAGTTAACTAAAGTGTTTCGCATGATGACACTTTAGTTAAACTAAAAGTTAAAAGATGACACTTAAGTTACAACACTAAAGTTGCTCCTATTTCATGATGACACTTATGTTAGCTTGTTAACAAGTGCTCCTATATCAGTTATGAGGCAAATTCACTCCAAAGTTAGTTAAGCATGATTTCAAGTTAAGGAAGAAAGGCATGGCGCATTGATGGTGCATGATCGAAGAAACTAGAAATGCACTGCAACTATCCAAGAAGATAACTCACTATGATTTGCATGGGAGGATTATCCTTCATGCATTGATTTTCTATTCCTTGCATGTCAGTAATTTTTTCTATATATATTGATGTCTTGGGCACATTTGAAAACACATATGATTAATCTCTCTTCTCTATTGCTTCCGTATCTTCACAAAGAGTGTTTGGTGATCTCTTATCTTCCGAAAGTAATCTTCTACGTTGTAAAAGAAATACATTCTCTTCTATCCATTATATTATATTGAGAAGAGTTGTCGGGGTTTTTGTTCTCATTGTTTTGAGGATTTTCCCCAGGGTATATCTTATGTTATGGTTGTATGAATTTCATGTGATTGAATTGTCGCATTGTTTCAAGTTTCTGCATCTAAAAGAATTAAAGATCAAATCTCAAGCAAATATTAATCACATCATATCAGAGCTTAGGGCGTGAAGGATATCAATTTTTCATGCTAGCTAGAGCCTACATAGATCCTGAGAAGTTGAGCACAAGATTTGAAGACTATGGCATCAATCTCTATAAGACCTGAAGATCGTATTGACGGAACCTCAAATTTCAAGACTTGGAAGGATAGGATTCTCAACATCCTAGAGGAAGATGACTTGGATATATACGTATCCATTGTGCTGGAGGAGCCCACAACTAATGTAGGGTGCATCAAATTCAAGAAGAATCAAGCTAAGGGAAAACATATTTTCTTTGATTCGGTAAAAGATAACTTGATGCTTGTGATCACACCGTTGAAGACCGCAAAAGAATGTTATGATACCTTGACTAATCTATATGAGAATAAGGCCCCAACTCAAAAGAGGGAATTGAAGAACAAGTTATGAAACCTCAATATGGAGAAGGATGAGATAGTGGCCTCCTTCTTCACTAAGATCTCTCAGGTAAGAGATCAGATTGTTAACATTGAAGTTGTAGTGGATGAAGATGATCTCATCCAATATGCCGTTGATGGTCTCCCATATTCATGGGAGACATTCTTAGCTTCTATTAATAGCCAAAAAGTGCAACCTGGGTTAGAAATATTGTGGCATGACTGTATCCAAGAGGAAGGTAAAATCTAGAGAAAATCTATGTGCACTAAAGAAGAAAAGCTTTCCCTCATGGAAAGAATGAAGAAAGGAAAGAAACCCTTCTTCCAAAATAATTTCTCTCATCCAAAGAAGAAGGAGTTCAACAAAAGCTTTGACAAGTCAAAAGCTAGATGCTACAATTGCAACAAGAAAGGCCATTTATCAAGAGAGTGCAAATGAAAGTGGAAATGAAAGTTTCATGCTTCTACCACCATAGAAGATGAAACCACTCAAAAGAATGCATATGAAGAAAATGAGACAAGAAGGGAGTATTTCCTTGTCTCATCCCTTTCTAGATTCGTCATCACAAGTGTAGACACATGGTTGATTGACAGTGGCGCATCCAAACATATTACTAGTTACAAGAGTGCCATCACTAATCACTACAAGAAAAAAGGTCATTGGTGAGGGTCCTACATGTGACGAACCTTTAAGGGTTGTCACGAATGTCACATATGATGATGGTACTTAAAAAATCGTCGGTATAGGTTCCTTTTGAGATTGTCCTTTAAGGTTTGTCACTAAATCCCTTTCCAATGACACTTTTAGTGAGGGTTGTTAAAGGCCCATTATTGATTTTGTCTTTGGTGACACTTCTGGTGACAATATTTTATTAGCCCTCACTAATACTTGTTTATTTTACTTTTGATGAGTGTAGAAAATGTTTGTCACCAATTATCATTATAATTGGTTTTTGATGACACTATGTGAGCATTGCTATATTTTTCGACAAAAGATAATGGTTTAAATATAGTATTGTTATGGATTCTTTGTAATTAATATGTTTCCAAGGTCATACTAGTCACAATACCCACTCAGAAGGTCTATAAGCAATCTCTAGTGGTTTTCGATATGAAACCACTAGCAATTTATAAGTACCATTCCAAAATGGATCCATAAGCAATTTGATCTTTTGGGTATTCGACATCAACAAAATTGATCCATATTCCGTTAGAGTTTACTTCGATGCTTTGGAACCCATTGGAATTAATGGAGGGATGTCTAGTTGTCCGTGTTCTACTCCAACACCTTAATTCACATGGTTTGGATTGCATCACGAATGGTTTGGTTGAAGAATTTGCAGTTCAACATGTTTTAGCAGACAATTACAGGCTTGGCTCAAGCCTGCAGAATCTCCAGTTTCTGTGTTTTTTAAATATTTCAGTAAAATCCTGAAGATGAACAGATTGTTGGTAAAATGGAATGTCTCATGTATGGGGAAAGGGAATCCTGAAAATGAACAAAACCTTGATACTATCTTGGATTCATCCCTCCTAGTACAGGAAAAATTTCAGTTCTATTTGGAATTTTCTTTTCAAGTTGCAGATATAATGATTTCTTCCAACAAATTTATATCTTTAAAAGCCGTGGAGGATCTGTATTTGGATGGTTGGAAGGATTGGATCTCGGTTTTATCCCTTTCCTGTGTGGTATGATATTCAAAGTCTTCTCTGAATCTACATAAGTATTGTTCGGGTAGGGTAAAATTTGATTTATTTTTGCTAATAATGTGTAATTCTAGCATATAAGAATGATTTGTATACATTTCATTTACCTTTTCAAGGTCATTTCATGGCTTATTATACAACGTGACCTGTCAGACTAAGTCTCTTTGTTCAAATAATTTCCATAAATGGAATGACCATAAACTCATTGCTTTTTGGACGAATGCGTATATCCATCCATGTTCTACTCGAACATCTTAATTCGCATGGTTTGGATTGCATCACGAATGGGTTGGTTGAAGAATTTGTTGTTCAACATGTTTTAGCAGACAATTACAGGCTTGGATCAAGCCTGTAGAATCTCCAGTTTCTGTGTTTTTTAAATATTTCAGTAAAATCCTGGAGATTAACAGATTGTTGGTAAAATGGAATGTCTCATGTATGGGGTAGGGAATACTGAAAATGAATAGAACCATGATACTATCTTGGATTCATCCCTCTCAGTATAAGCAAACTTGCAGTTCTATTTGGAATTTTTCTTTTCAAGTTGTAGATATAATGATTTCTTCCAACAAAGTTATATCTTTAAAATACATGGAGGATCTATATTTGCATGATTGGAAGGATTGGATCTCGGTTTTATTCCCTGCCTGTGTGGTATGCTATTCAAAGTATCCTCTGAATCTGCACAAGTATTGTTCCGGTAGGGTTAAATTCAATATATTTTTCCTAATAATGTGTTTAAATTTTAGCATATAAGAATGATTTGTATACGTTTCAATTAGCTTTTCAAGGTCATTTCATGGCTTATTATATAACGTGACCTGCCAGACCAAGTCTTTTTGTTCAAATAATTTCCATAAATGGAATGACCGTTAACTCATTGCTTTTTAGACGAATGGGTATATGCTGATTTGACCCCATCAATTGTCCTTAGCTCTAGCCTTTTGTCCCCTGTCTGAACAATTATATTTATACCCGATTTGAAAGTTGTCTTTCTTTGTTATGCATAAGTCTACATGAAAATACCAATTTGGGTTAAAGGATACCGGTTTTATCACCTAACTTCCTTTTAGCAGAGCAAGTTTTAGTTGGCATGGCTGTTGCACGTAGAGAGGAACCACATTCCATTGAAATGTTGGATGAAGATCCTGTTAAGATTCAATATGCTAAGACAGAAAATATCAGCATTACATTCCATTTCACAACAATAGCATATACAGGATCACTGAAAGAACAACAAGCACAACATAAACACAAGAGACACAGATTTATCCTGGGAAACCCTCATGGGGAAGAAAACCCAGCAAATCTTCCTCAATATAGATGACCAACAAATACAAAGATGTAAACCAAAACCATGAGATCCTTATCCTCTATAGTAGACCTCTCCCTCACCTATGCGCTATTCACAAGTGAGTGTAGTGTGTGTTAAATGAGGAACACACCTCCTCTATTTATACACATCTCCGACTTGTATTTTATATTAACTAGGTCGGCCCCAACTTTACCACTGGGTTAAACACCCCATTACAACTGACTGGGCTGACCCCTCTAGGGTGGTCTAATAACCCTTTGACCCACATAACACATATAGGGCTGATCCCCACTAGGGAAGTCTAATAACCCAATTTACCACATTCCGACGGAGGAATAAACATCTCCAGATATACAATAAGGTCTTCACGGAGGAATGACACATCTTTGAAATAATAAAGTACAAATATAATATTCTTTGAAGTTACAATATTTCAACACTCCCCCTTAACGAGAAGGATATTATAACAACATCAGCACGAGCAAGGAGTCATCAACTACATCATACATGATACATCTATAAATCATTGGAAGCTTTCTCAACATCATCAGTAACTCAAGCAGTTACTGGAACATCTTCAAGATCTTCAATACTGGAACATCAACATCTTCAGTACTGAGTCTTCATCTTTTGTAGCACTCGAACAACTACAGTAACATCATCATCTAGATCACTTGTTCAACAACATTGTCATCTAGACCATCACGATCAGCAGCATTGTCATCTAGACCATCACGAGCAGTAGCATTTCCATCTAGACCATCACGATCAGCAGCATCATCGTCATCACACGATCATCAACATCGTAATCACACAATCAACATCATCGTCATCAACTGGATCCTCTCAATCAACAACACAATAGCATCAACTGGATCCTCTCGATCAATAGCATAATAGCATCAACTGGATCCTCTCGATCAACATCATAATAACATCAACTGGATCCTCTCGATCAACAGCATAATAGCATCAACTGGATCCTCTCGATAAACTGCACAATAGCAGCATACCCTGCAACACACGTGATCTATTTAAGACACCATAACATGTCTAGGGACGATGCAGTCCACTCGTCAACTTAGACAAATTCTAAGGACCACTTCTCGGAGACATATGTCTACAGATCAATTCAGGGACTGAGTTCCGGGGACGATACAATCCCCTCACTCTCGAAGACATCTGTCTGTGGATCAATTTAGGACTGAGGTCTAGGGATGATACAATCCTCTCACTCTCGGAGACATCTGCCTGCAGATCAATTTAGGACTGAGGTCCAGTGATGATACAATCCTCTCACTCTCGGAGACATCTGTATGCGGCTCAGTTTAGGACTAAAGTCCAAGGATGATACAATCCACTCACTCACGGAGACATCTGTCTGCGGCTTACTTTAGGACTGAAGTCCAAGGATGATGTAATCCCCTCACTCTCGGAGAAATTTGTCCGCGGCTCAGTTTAGGACTGAAGTCCACGGATGATACAATCCTCTTACTCTCGGAGACATATGTCTGCAGATCACTTTAGGACTGAAGTCCATGGATGATACAATCCTCTTACTCTCGGAGACATCTGTCTGCGGATCACTTTAGGACTGAAGTCCACGGATGATACAATCCTCTTACTCTCGGAGACATCTATCCATGGATCACTTTAGGGACTGAAGTCCGGGGACGATACAATCCCCTCTCGTACATTTTGAACTAGTGGTTCCGGGATGATGTAATCCCCAACACGTACATTTTGAACTAGTGGTTCCAGGATGATGCAATCCCCATCACGTACATTTTGAACTGGGTGTTCAGGGACGATACAGTCCTATCACATCAACTAGGTACCATATATTGCCTCATCGTCATAATAAGTAGCCTCATCATCGATACAAGTATCCTCATCATCGATACAATATCCAAACCACCAATACAAGTATACACATCATCAATACAAGTATCCACACCAAAACAAGTATCCACATCATTAATACAAGTATCCACACCAATACAAGTATACACATCATCAATACAAGTATCCACACCAATACAAGTATACACATCATCAATACAAGTATCCACACCAATACAAGTATACACATCATCAATACAAGTATCCACACCAATACAAGTATACACATCATCAATACAAGTATCCACATCATCAACCTTACCATCGATACTAGCAATCTCATCATTAGCGACCATATCACTCCCCCTTTCGAGGAGGGTCTTTCTGAACTACACCAAGCTTGTCTCGAAAATACTCAAACTTTACTCGAGACAGAGGTTTGGTTAATACATCAGCAACTTGTTCATCAGTGCCTACATACTCAAGCTTGATAGCTCCTTTTTGCACCATATCCTGTATATAGAAATATCAGATCTCTATGTGTTTTGACTTATCATGGAACACTGGATTCTCTGTCATCTTGATACAACTCTAGTTGTCACACAGGATCATAGTGGATTTCATCTCTAAGTCAAACAATCTTGATAACAACTTTCGAAGCCATACCGCTTCACAACTAGCAAAGAAAGCAACTATATATATTCCGCTTCATCTATGTTGAGAGCCACACTAGACTGCTTCTTGCTAGACCACGAGATCATGGCAGATCGTAGACAATAACATCCACCCAATGTGCTCTTCATGTCTGATACACTTCCTACCCAATCAACATCTTGTGTAGCCATACAATCTGAAGTCATGATCTCCAAGACAACATAGACCAAAGTCTATCATACCCTTTAGGTACCTCATCACATGCTTTGCAACTATCAGGTGACCACATCTAGTTTCCACTAGATACTGACTCAAGGTGTTCACATCAAGGCATATATCTGGCCTGGTATTCATCAGATACATCAGTGACCCAATACTCTATCTGCATAGAGTCACATCCACTAACTCTGATGAGTCATTAGCTAACAACTTCAAGTCGGAACCCATGAGAGTGGCCATGGTTGAACAGATCAATTCTTCTCAAGATTTTCATAGCATACTTTCCCTAGTTGAGAAAGATTCCTTCTGAGCCTTTTCATGCTTCCAGTCCTAGGAGGTAATGCATCAATCCGAGATCATCCATATCGAACTCTGTAGCTAGATTCTTCTTGCTTTCCATGATCTGTTTCTCATTCCTTGTCAGAAGGAGATCATCTACATACAGTAATAGTATCATCCATAACCTTAAGGTGAAGGTTAGGATCAACTTTACTTTCAGTAAATCCCAAGCTTGTCAAGAAGCTATCAATTCTTCCTCCGTGACTGAACATCATTCACACTCTGCATTGAGTGATCTTCTACATATCTATCTGTTCCATCTCTCGTCAGATGGGTCTATTGATATGCGCCTCAAGATCATTCGAACTCTGTGGTGAGTTCCTTCTGTGTATAGATACCATCTTCAACCTTGTAGCAAAGGTGAAATCTGCATCATCCATGGTGATCATTAAGCTCATCAAATGACTATCGATCCTGGGTACCCATACATATCCTGATTCACACTTCTTCTTTAATTACACCATTAAGAGAATGGTCTTATCTAGCTACTTGGAGCAAACATCTTGTCATGATCCTCTTCCTCTTTCTAAGAGAATCTTCTAGCCACGAGCCTTCTATATTATGTTTGATTTGTAAATCTTCTTGTTGAACATCCATCACTTTTTCAGTGTTCATCATTCTTCATAATCTTTCCTACAAATCAAAATTAAGTACATGATTAGTAATACGTCATAATCATCAAATCATGTTGACATGATAACCTATTATGCATACAGATATTATTTACATAGTTATGTAACTATCTTGACCAATACTTTGGCACAACACTTTTCCATATCCTGTATGCATACAGTGGCTATCTAGATGCCTTCCATCTCTACCAGAACATATTATCGAGAGCATGCACATCTCTCAGCATGTCAGCAAAGAGGTTTCATCCAACTTACCAATCATATGCATATTAGTAGTATACTGTTCAATGCTATATGAATGCTTAGACTTAGCATGATATATTCTAGGAATACAAATATGCATACAACTATTACAAGCAATATCATAGTAATTCAAATAAAAATTCAAATACGTATCTTTTATGTTTGTGTGGTTTCCTCCCGCTTGATCTTCTATATGTCTTCTATTCATTCTATACCACTGTGCATGCTCAAGTGTGCACTAGTGTCATCCTCATGATCTCATACACAAACATACATTCATTAGTATAATCTCAATATTATCAAAACATTATAATTCTAAATAATCTTGAATATGTATGATCGTGATCATTCAATACATGGTTATCTAAGATCCTAGCACAAAGTAGGATTCTAACATAGGAAAACATACCTAGATTAGATACATGCTTAGTTATGTCTAACATACCCAAACAATATCTTTAGTCTCTTCAATGATTTAGAGACCTTGTGCTAGTAACTTGCATACCTCATAAGTTAAGCATAGCAGAAATAAATCATACATACCTCGTAAGTAGAGCTTCTAAAGACTATGGATAAGTCTTTGTCTTTATGTCATCATGGTCATAGAACTTGATTTGTCTTTCTTGATGTACCTGTCTTTCGTTAGCAGACAACATCATCCTCATACAACACCACAGGTGCATTAGTACAATCATAAGTGTCATAACCCTAATCAATAAATGTATTCTATCATTCCAATGCATCCTTACTTTTAATAGGGTAATAAGACAAGTCTAACATCAATAAAGATTGTACTAACCTAAATAATATGAAGACAAACATAAACTTAATCATGGACATATTTCAACACATACCTGTATCTCCTCAAGTCATACCTGTCAGGATTGCTTTTAACCTAATCCACTTTGATTTGCTGAAACTGGATCTGGAGATGGATTAGGGTTTGTCAAAGAAACCCTAAAAATTCAAACTTTGACTTTCACACTTCTGAATGGATGGAAATATGTGCCTTGCTGAGCTAATCAAGCTAGCATACTTCAATTTTGAAATCTCCAAAACTTGATCCCTCAAAATTGCCTTTGAAACTTCTGGATCTTCTCGACAAGATCCTGAACTAGGGTTGATGAATCCCACCCTTTTTCCCAATCAAAAGGTTAGATCCAAAGCTCTAAACTTTTAATTTTATGAGGAGCTTCCAGCCATGGTCACAGACTTAAAAAATTCCAACTTTTGCAGAAGCCCTAATTTTCACCTTTCTGATCAAAATCCCGAACTAAGGTTTGATCAAGCCCACTCTCCTGACCAATCAAAATTTTTGATCTTGGTCTCTAAATTTCGATTTTGATGAGGAGTATTCGGCTGTGGACTCCGATTACAAAAATTCCAACTTTCTCCAAAACCCTAAATTCCAGAAGCCATCAATGAAGGTGCTCAAAAATAATTCTGTTTTGACTGAAATATGTACCTGATTGTTTCTAGTGCAACTCTGAACTTTTAGATCCACACGGTCTGATATTTTTTTTATGTGGTAGCTTGACATGTCATCTTTCCAAACCCACAGGTATGACCTCAAATAGATTCTCTGAGAGAGATTTATGCCAAGTGTCGCAACGTGACCTGTTTATGGGATAAAAAAGGAGAGCGAACTTGTACGACGTTCCACGTGTCATTGGTTCAACTTCGGCCTCTAAAAACGTTACCTAAGATATTACAGTCTTTGCACTACCTGCCACTTTTTACTAAATTTCATTTGGAGCTTCCTAGCCCAAGTTATGAACTTTTTTCCTAGGTCACCTGATTATGATTGAGATCTGGAATAGGCAGAAACCCTAACTTGTATTGATCATAACTCACAAAGTACAACGGATTAGAGGCTATCCTTTGGGAACAAGGTACATGGGGATGGAATATACGACCTATAAAGTTTTAAGATCCTGAACCTTGGCCAAAATGGATTGATAGCGAAAGTTCCACGATGACTGGGTTTTGCTATATGAAACCCTAACCTTCAAATTGTCGCAAGTGAAGCAAGTGTCGTAAGTGCCATACATTGCCTTCCTTCAGGTTAGCTCTGATACTATGTTAAGATTCAATATGCTAAGACATAAAATATCAGCATTACATTCCATTTCACAACAATAGCATATACAGGATCACTAAAAGAACAACAAGCACAACATAAACACAAGAGACAGATTTATCCTGGGAAATCCTCATGGGGAAGAAAACCCAGCAAAGCTTCCTCAATATAGATGACCAGAAAATACAAATATTTAAACCACAACCATGAGCTCCTTCTCCTCCATAGAATACCTCTCCATCACCTATGCACTATTCACAAGTGAGTGTAGTGTGTGTTAAATGAGGAACACACCTCCTCTATTTATACACATCTCCGACTTGTATTTTATATTAACTAGGTCGGCCCCAACTTTACCACTGGGTTAAACACCCCATTACAACTGACTGGGACTACCCCTCTAGGGTAGTCTAATAACCCTTTGACCCACATAACACATATAGGGCCTACCCCCACTGGGGAAGTCTAATAACCCAAGTTACCACATTTCGACGGAGGAATAAACATCTCCGGATATACAATAAGGTCTTCACGGAGGAATGAAACATCTCCGGAATAATAAAGTACAAATATAATATTCTTTGAAGTTACAATATTTCAACAGATCCCTCTAGTAAGAGGATTTTTGAAAAAATTGGATTGTATGCGTTTTTTAGTAAATTACGAGGGCACAACAAAGATGTGACCAAGGAATTTGCTCTCAATTTCGATGGAGCTTGTTCTAACATTCGGGAGTTTATGCTTCCAGTTTCAGAAACATCCATTGCTCTCACTACAGGATTACCACAAATAGGGGAAAGATGGTTTAAAGCTGGTTGTTTGAAAATCCCTGACTCTTGGAAACAATTCATGAAAGTGGCTAATTCTAGTATTCATTGGAAGAAGGGAGTTGAACGCAACTATTTCACTGTTGAATGGGGTAATGTCATTTTCTTTTTGCAGAAATATTTGACTTGTGAAGGACAATATAGCCTTGTCTTTCTTTATCACATTCGGCTTCTCCTTCACACTAAAGGAGAAGAATTGATGAACATTCCATACTTTTTGTGGAAGATCCTGTCTAAAATAGCTTCAGTTTCCCAAAAGCGGCCTGATCATTGACTCAGTAATAGCTTGTATCATCATGGATTAATTAATTTGTTGATCATGGAGGAATTACAAAAGATAAACCTAACGTGGGAACGATTTTTAGTGGAAACAGGGTTTCAGGAGTAGGTTAATGATTATCCTCAAGATTCTGTATCGCCCCCTTCAGCAGTTCAGACAGATCTTGATCCATCACCAACATTTTCTGAACCAATTCAAACCCAACCATATCCAAAGAGGCCTAGAGATGATGAAGAGGTTAATAAAATTTCAGGCATAGTGAGAAGAAGATATGTAAGGTTAGAAGGCATTTATGAACAAGGTATTGAAAAAGTTAGAATATTTGAAGATATGTTATCCACAATACCCAAACGTCGAAGAACTCGTTATACACAGAGACAAAATTTAGAGTCAACACCCTAGCTAGAATTGGAAGCTAATCAGTTTCAAGACCAAGATCAGAGGGAAGAAGACGAATCTAATCAAGTGGTAAGGCTTGATTCTCCTAGTTTAATTTCAAGTAAGTTATAGAAGAGGATTAAGAAACTTAAGAAGCAAGTTCATGAATTTCAATTTTTGGATAGATATGTTAAAAATGAAAATGAAAAGTTAAAACAGAGTAGACAATTACAGAGAAAGAATGATGTTCTTAAGAAAATGCTGAAAATTTTGAGAAGTCAGGCTCACCGATGGAGCCAACAAAACAAAAGGTTGAGGAAACAAAATAAATTGCTTAGAGATAAATCAATACTAAAGGAATCAATACCACTAGATGAGGATAATACAAGTTTGGAATTAATGGCTACAACAGCTGCATAAAACATTCTTCCTTATTCCTCTAAAAGTTCCGAAGATAAAGAAAAAGTCACAAAAGTTCTCTATGAGTTTTTTAATCAAATTCTTGATGATGTCTGGACTAATACCCTGGCTTTAGCATCAACTGAAGTAAATAATGTTATATGGACTGGAAGAAATGATGAATTATATGACTTGGGCCTTATTTATCAACAACGATATAAATTTGAAGTACAACGTATGCATAAAACTTGGTTTTCTGCTTACTTGGATCAAGAACAAAAGTGGAAGTCCAAAATACAGTCTTTACAGTAGCAATTGATTATTAAAGAAGAATAAATGAGGCAAATGTTTCAATTTGCTGAGCAAGCCATTTCTTGTAGAATTCCTGCTAGAATTTATTCGATGTACCTGCATGAACAATGGGTAGGCCTTTAGATGATGAGATTGAATAATAACAAAAAGTTCACGATAGGAAATGTTGATGACTATGTGGATATTTATAATGAATCCTCTACAAGGGAAAATGATTTGTTGTGTGAACTTTATCAGTTTAAATTCTTTCGAGAACATGAATTGGAATGGAATCCCAATCCTATAGTAGGATATATTTAGTTACGAGCCTTTTCATCTTTTATTCAGAATCAAATTAAGTGGGAAATAGGGATGAAATTCTTTTATAAGTTGGAAATCCAGTCTGAAATTCACATAAGAGGAGAGTATATAGATCCTGAAGTAGCCTTTTCTAGTCACAGTGAATTCCTCAGGGATCCTAAGAGGGTGAAACAATATAGAATGAATCAGAGAGTATTGTTATAGAGTTTTGAATAACTTAGATCTTGTGGGACTTTGGCCTCTTTGAAGGCCTCAGAGACTCGTTGGAATTTGCTTCCTCCAATACTCAAACAACGGGACCCCATGGGGTACCCCTTTTTCCAGGTTCCCTTTTCAAGAACAAGTTTTTATGTGAATTCTCTATGAAGAAATGGTACTCAATGGCTTGGGTAAAGGTTCCATTTTCTTTTGCTTTGGTGCAGCAAAAATGAGTACAGTGTTACTGGGAAGTGGTATGATTTTCAGAGAACTCTTCATGGATGGAAGTGGATCGTCATTTAGGATTTCGGGAAAGAAATGAAGTAAGTCACCAATCTTACATTTGGACCAAGCTACATCAGAATTTACTACGGGGGGAATAAGTTTCATAGGGACACACAACAACTTCCTTCTAGGGCAGATGTTTGGTGCTTGAATTGTCTATTTTTTAACCCCTATTTTGACCCTTTTTGTGTCCTCTGAAATTTCCTTTAATCCCCTGTATCGTTATTTACCTTTCATTTGACATCAAAGATCAAGGCTTACTGTAAATTTTTAAATCTTTTTTAAATCTATTATGATTATTATGCTATAGAAATGTCCACACACAAATATTCTTATTATGTTATAGAAATGTTCATTGTAACTTTGTAATCACTTTTAGAAATCTATTATGTTTATTATGCTTATTTTGTTATTAAAAGATTTGCACTAATCCAACATGATTCCTGATTGTTCACACACAGATATGTGTTTTATATTCTCCTTCTAAGAAAGTAGAACCCATAAAGATTCTACACAGACTCACAATTAATTCATTCCATGGAGCCCTTCAATGCAGAGTTTTCAACAACACTCCTCTTCATACTGAGCATAATTCCAATGTAGTCAACTCTCAACCTTGGATATTAATTCAACCTTGAAATTAAAATGTATCCCAACACAAAGTAACAAAATTATCATATAGAGGATTCAATTCATGCCATCGAATTCAATCTCCACTCTTCAAGAAAATTTTACGATCTTCCTTATAAGGATATAGTATTCCTGTAGCTACATATCACTGAAGGCAATCAACTTTGAACTCTTGTCCACGTATAATATTTAATCTCATGATTAATACATGGGAGTATTGAACATATATGCATAGGGTTGTTGCTCGCATTCTGTTATAAACATCAAACACGAAGTGTACATAATATACCATTATGCACAAGCATTATTTCCAATATTTGAAGTCGTTGCAATCCTTAAACACCTTCACACAAATCTAAACAATTTTAATCTACAGCTCATAGATGAATCATGTACAAATTCAATAGAACCATCATCTACGGTCATTCACATACCTTAACTGTTCTTCCTACTATAGTTAGAACACAAGCTAACTAATTCATTTCCTAGTTAGCCAATATTCACCAGAGTTCATCAATCACACAGACATATATGAAATCAGCACACAACATCATGGCAAATAATCCTTTTCCATTTATTACTTGGAAATTTACAGGCTCATAAACAAACTCTGACCTATCCTCTGTTTTACATGCCTTGATTCTTACATTGTATAGCTAACCCTCCTAACCATCATTTTTTCAACTTCTCTATCTCTAACCTCTAATGCTCACAAGCATGCAAGATAAACTTGGAAACATAACTTGTAGCTAAATAACAAACTTCCTACATTTATGGAACTAACCCCTAAAGTTCTTTTAAACTTCTTGTAATTGTAATTGTCATTATTATGTTAAAATTTATTTTCATCCTTAAGACAATTTAATAACGTATATCTACAAGCTTGGCCTAAGCTTGTAAGTTGAGTTGTTGTTTATACTTTCATATGCACAAACGGAAATCAGACACATGGTTTTTATTTGGAATCATGTCACCTAGCCCAGCTTCCTGTTGGTTGCTTCGAGTTCATTCCGATGTTACCCGGGGAGCGGATTTATTGCATATTGGTCGTAGAACAAAGGAATCATTTTTTTTGCCTAGATTAGAGGATCTGTCGATTCTTTGAATCTTGACAGATCCTCCTTGATTTGTTATGATGTAAATGATCTTTTAATTAATTTGCATAAGATCGAAGAATCTCGATTATATTCCCATCTTCGGTTGGATGGAGACCATTTTAGTCTATTTTCTCCATTTCAATGTATTGACCATCAAGCGTTTCTTCATTCATGGGTGTTAAATTTTCAGAATTTACTTCAATGTGATCTAGGATCTTAACTGAGAGAACAACATGTACAACAAATCTACAGCATATCAATCATGGACACAATAATGCAAGCACACAAGAGACACAGAGTTTACTTGGGGAAAACCATAAAGGTTCAAAACCCCAATAACTTCCTCAGAGATAGATAGAGCAATGATACAACCAGAATACAAGAGATAGTGTTCTCCTAGCAGCAGAGCCTCCTCCTTCACAAGTGTGCCACTCTCCCAAGTGTGAGTGAGAGAATAGAATGTGTAAAATGAGAGAGACACATTCTCTATTTATACACTAACTTGACTTGACCTTTACTCAACTAGGTCGGCCTCAACTTAACCACTTAACATAATGCTGACTGGGCCGCCACCCACTAGGGTGGTCTAATAACCCTTTGAACCACATGGCCGACCCCCAATAGGGTGGTCTAATAACCCTTTGACCCACATGACTTATACAGGGCCGACCCCAACAAGGTGGTCTAATAACCCATCAAGTATAAGTTACGACACTTATAATATAAATGACGACACTTCCGTATAGAGGAATAATAACATCTCTATAGGAATACAATATACATATATGTGAAATACATTCCGAAGTTACATATACATCAACACTCCCTCTTAACTAGGAAGGTATTTCTCGACACAGGTCTTCTAGCACAAGTATTCTTCTCTGGATCATCGTCACTGGATAATCGTCATTGAGTATTCATCATCGTCACTGCTGCTGCTATCTCAATCAATCTTTGAATCTACTCGTCATAGGAAGTTCTATAGAGCCAGTCCTTTTTCATACTAGATGTAGGCCCACCACCTACAGGTATTCGTCATCACTGGCCATACTGTGGAATCCTTAGGACTTATTACGTGTGTCACAAAACCTCGAAAGAGCATCCCAGGCTGTTACGAGCACACCGCTCTACCTATAGGATCTCCCAGGGCCATATTATATGTGACCTCACCACAAAACCTCGCAAGAGCATCCCAAGCTGTTACGAGCACACAACTCTACCTATAGGATCTCCCAGGGATAGATTATATGTGGTCACCACAAAACCTCGCAAGAGCATCCCAAGCTGTTACGAGCACACAGCTCTACCTATAGGATCTCCCAGGGACAGATTATATGTGGTCGTGGAAAAACCTCGCAAGAGCATCCCAGGACTTATTACGGGCACACATCCCAACCTATCGGATCTCCCAGGGACATATTATATGCCATAGGACAAAACCTCGAAAGAGCATCTGCTAGCTATCCTAGGGCCAGATTATATGCCATAGGAAAAACCTCGAAAGACTATCTGCAGATCTCCTAGGGCCAAATTATATGTCCTCCCAGAGAAAAACCGCGAAAGAGCATTTGCCAAATATCCTAGGGCCAGATTACATGCCATAGGAAAAACCTCGAAAGACTATCTGCAAATATCCCAGGGACAAATTATATGCTCATCTGCACAACCTGATCCACGGCCATAGAGTATCATCCTGATACTCACCATACATCATCCTGATGTATACATGATCATACTGATCATCATCACTGCAACATCCTGCTGCAAGTCATCTGGAGCAACATCCTGAAGCTCGTCATCCATGATCATCCTGATCATATAATGTATCCACTTGATACAAATACAAATACATGATCCACCTGATCATACATGATACATATCAACATACATGATCTACCTCATCATTCAATGTATCCACCTGATACATATACAGATACATGGTCCAAGCATCCAACATGATGCATATACAAAATACATACAAATTATCCAACCGATCATATCCAGCATCCAACATGATGCATACATACATATACATATAAATGATCCAACTGATCATCTCCAACATCCAACATGATGCGTACATACATATACATATAAATGATCCAAATGATCATATACAACATCCTCCTGATGCATATACAGAGTAGTAACTGGAGCATTGTTCTGATGCTCATCATCCAGCGCTTACATCCATAACCATGTGAAGGATCCTCCTTCCAACATGCTTGGAATGGATTCTGCAAATGTGTCCATCACTTCTTCCTCGAAGTGTCATCAATACAAAGAACACCAAGCCTCTCCCTGAAGTACTCGAACTTCACTCTGGCTAGTGGTTTCATCAGCACATTTGCAATCTGCTCATCCATCGCAAAATATAGGAGCTTCACTGCTCCTCTCTGCACCATATCCCTGATATAGTGATATTTGATCTCTATGTGTTTCGACCTGTTGTGAAACACTAGGTTCTTAGACAACTTCACAAAACTCTGGTTATCATAGATACCAGTAGCATCCAATGGGAGATCAAATAACTCAGACAGTAGCTTCCGAAGCCATATTGCCTCACAACTAGCCGAACAGGCTGCAATCATACTCTGCCTTGGCTGTACTCAGTGCTACGCAGGACTGCTTCCTGCTAAACCAAGAGATCACACCTGATCCCATACTGAAGCAGCATCCAGATGTGCTCTTCCTATCTGCAGCACTGCCAGCCCAATCTGAATCAACATAACCCTGCAGGTTAAACTTTTGATTCACTTCATACTTGATCCCATAATCCACTGTACCCTTCAGGTACCTCAAAACATGCTTTATAGCAACCAGGTGAACACTCCTCGGATCCGTCAGGAACTGGCTCAATGTGTTCACCGCAAAGCAAATATCTGGTCTCGTGTTCGTCAGGTACATCAAGGACCCAATCATTTGACAATACATAGAGACATCAACCGGATCAGATGAAGCATCACAAGGAAGCTTCAGATTCGATGCCATAGGTGTGGCCATGGCCTTGCAATCCATCATCCCGAACCTCTTCAGGATCTCTACCGCATACTTCCCTTTTCCAAGGAAGATTCCATCTGCACTCTACCACACCTCCATGCCAAAAACAAATAGTGCATCATCCCCAAGTTCTTCATCTCGAACTTGGCAGCAAGCTTCCACTGCGTGTCGGCAATCAATCTATCTTCACCTGTAACAAACAGGTTATCCGCATACAAAAGTAGTATCACTGGATTGCCTTCCTCAACCTTGTAGTAAAGGTTGGAATCCGCTTTACTCTTGGTAAAGCCCAAACTGGATAGAAATCTATCTATCCTACCAAGTTCTGCACACATATATGACTACACCATTCAAGAAGGCTGTCTTGAAATCCATCTGGTGTATTTTCTATTTCATCACTTTTATATTTCTCTATGCTGCCATCTACAACATGCTTGATCTGATAGTTCCATTTGGAAGTCACAACAGACTTCCCTTCAGCTCTTGGGACCGCATCCCAAACATCGTTCTTCATGATCGATGGATCATGGCATTCTTCCCATATCCTGGGAACTTCAATATCTTCAATAGATAATTTTGTTGCTTGAACAAATGTTGTAGTCCTTCTTTTGTAGGTGAAGGTATACAGTCTTTTCTACAATACAAGCTAAATTGCATGATTAGAAACATCTCATAATTTTCAAACAAATTCTTACACATAAAGAAATATGTCATACAGTCATGCAATTATCTTAGCCAATGCTTCAATACAACATTTATCCATGTTCCACAACTTTCTAGATGCCTTCCAGTCTCTACCAGAACATTGTTAAGAGTTTGCACTGCTCCCAACATGTTAGCAAAGAGGTTTCGTTCTAGATAAGTAGCACTAGAATGTTGTACAGTGCCATGGGCTACTTACCCATCACATGCATTTAAGTAGTATACTGTTCATTAATGCAATCATTCTAATATGCACAATACATATCCTAAGTCTAGGAACATGAGCATATACATCATTGAACAATTTTATTTAAACAAACAAATATGCAAGAAATGATAATTAAAAATACTTATCTTTGTTTGGTTGCTGGGTGAACTCCCTCTGAGTCTTTGCTTCCTTGCAGGAGCTGCTGAAGTAGCTTCTTCTACACCTTTCTTTTGTGGAATGTAGAAAGATGGTCAAATCCCTCTGAATATCTGCATCCTTGCAGAAACTACTGAAGTGTGCTCCTTTGCTTTCTTGCAGGAACAACTGGGGTGTGCTCCCTCTTGATCTTTGCTTTCTGGATTACCTGTCCTTGAACTTACATCCATCCTTAATCACTATGCATGCTTATTAGTATCATCATTGTGTTATCTTTGAGGTCTCATACATAATCACACATTTATTAGTATAATCTTAATACTATCAAAACACAATAATCTTAAACATGTATAGTCATGATCATTCACAAATAATAAACATTAGTATTCAAGGTTTCAAGGAAGTCTTCTTTTACTCATGCATATTCTTATTTGATCATAGGGCTCTTCCGATTAATTAAATCATGAATGCATAGACCCGTGATTACTCAAACCTATACCTTCATGATTCTTCTGGTTAGTCATATCATCAATTATGGTAAGAAACATAATATGCCTATAGCCATGACTATTCAAACCTATGACTTCATGAATAATCATTATCAACAACACAACAATATAAGATCCTAACACAAGGTAGGATTCTAGCTTGATATAAGAAAAACATACCTGGATTAGCATGCAAGCTAGTTATGTATAACATACCCGCATAATGTCTTCTGGTTCTCTTCAGTGACTTGTGCTAGTAACCTGCATGTCTCATAGGTTAACCATTGTAGGACCAAGTTATACATACCTCGAAAGTAGATCTTCTATGTGATCCATGACAATGGATGAATCTTTGTCTTCATGTCACCATGATCATATGTTCTTGAAGTAGAACATGATTTGTCTTTCTTGGTGTACCTTTTATGTTAGAGAACAACATAAACCTCATACAACATCACAATGTATTAGTACATTCATAAGTGTCAAAACCTTAATCAATGAATATCTTCTATTAAGGTGATACGACAAGTCTAGTAATTAATCAAGATTGTACTGTAATGATATGAAGACAAACATATGACAAAATTAACCATGAAACATACCTGTAAGCCATACCTGTCAAGATTGCTTGTAATCTTCTTGTGGAAGGCCTTAGCCTCATCTCCCTCTGAGACAGGAACTTCTTCACTTATGCAGGTGACCAATCCATCTTCTTCTAGGATTAACCCAATCCACTTGATTGGCAAGAACTGGACCTGGAGCTGGATTAGGGTTTGTCAAGGAAACCCTAAAAATTCAAACTTTGGAAAGGATATAAATATGCGCCTTGATGAGCTGATCAAGTTGGTATATTCAGAATTTGAAAACTGCAAAGTTTCACCCCTCGAAATTGCCTTTTAGATTTTTGGATTCACTGGGGAGGACCCTGAATTAGGGTTTGAGTTTCCCGGAGCTTCACCCAACCAAAAGATTTGTTTCAAAGCTCTAAGCTTCGATTTTTCTGAGGAGCTTCCAGCCGTGGTCACAGATTTCAAAAATTCCAAGTTTTGCAGAAGCCCTAATTTTCCATCTTTCCGATCAAAGTCTCGGATTGGAGTTTGATCAAGCCCGACCTTCTGCCCAACCATAAAATATTTTCATGGTCTCTAAATTTTGATTTTGATGAGTAGCATCCAGCTGTGGTCTCCGATTAGAGAAATTCCAACTTTCTCCAAAGCCCTAAATTCCGGAAGCCATGAATGAAGGTGCTCAAAAATAATTTTGTTTTGACAGAAATATGTACCTGATTGTTTCTGGTGTAACTCTGAACTTTTAGATCCACAGGGTCTGAAACATTTTCCTGAGATAGCCTGACCTGTTATCTTTCCATCCCGATAGGTCTGTCCTCAATTGGATTCTCTAAGCGAGAGTTATGCCAAGTGTCGCAACGTGACCTGTTTATGGGATAATATAGGAGAGCGACATTGTACGACATGCCACGTGTCACTGGTTCAACTTTTGCCTTTGAAACATTTTCCTAAGATATCCCGACCTGTTATCGTTCCATCCCCATAGGTCTAACCTCAATTGGATTCTCTGAGAGATATTTATGCCAAGTGTCGCAACGTGACTTGTTTATGGGATATTACAGCAGAGCCAACTTGTACGGTGTGCCACATGTCACTGGTTCAATTTCGGCCTCTGAATTTTTTTTTTGAGATAGTACAATCTGTGTACTACCTGTCACTATTTAGAAAATTTCATTTGGAGCTTCCTAGCAGAAGTTATGACCTTTTTCCCAAGGTCACCGGATTTTGACTCAGATCTGGAAGAGACAGAAACCCTATATTGTACAGATCATAAATCACAAAGTACAACGAATTAGAGGTTGTCCTTTGGACAAAAGTTACATGGGGAACTGATCTTCGACCTGTAAAATTTTCAGATCCGAAAACATTTCCAAAATGGATTTATAGCGAAAGTGCTATGATGACGGGTTTTTTTTTATATCGAGCCCTAGCATCGTAAATGCAACAAGTGTCATACATGCCATATCATGTCTTCTTTTAGGCTAGCTCTGATACCATGTTAAATTTTCAGAATTTACTTCAATCTGATCTAGGATATTAACTGAGAGAACAACATGTACAACAAATCTACAGCATATCAATCATGGACACAATAATGCAAGCACACAAGAGACACAGAGTTTACTTGGGGAAAACCATAAAGGTGAAAAACCCCAATAAATTCCTCAGAGATAGATAGAGCAA
Source organism: Larix kaempferi (assembly GCA_027924585.1). Lineage (NCBI taxonomy): Eukaryota > Viridiplantae > Streptophyta > Pinopsida > Pinales > Pinaceae > Larix > Larix kaempferi. The sequence goes on from BSBM01000361.1 coordinate 12,916,915, forward strand.
TGATACAACCAGAATACAAGAGATAGTCTTCTCCTAGCAGCAGATCCTCTTCCTCCACAAGTGTGCCACTCTCCCAAGAGTGAGTGAGAGAATAGAATGTGTAAAATGAGAGAGACACACTCTCTATTTATACACTAACTTGACTTGACCTTTACTCAACTAGGTTGGCCTCAACTTAACCACTTAACATAATGCTGACTGGGACGACCCCCACTAGGGTGTTCTAATAACCCTTTGACCCACATGGCCGACCCCCAATAGGGTGGTCTAATAACCCTTTGACCCACATGACTTATACAGGGCCGACCCCAACAAGGTGGTCTAATAACCCATCAAGTATAAGTTACGACACTTACAATATAAATGACGACACTTCCGTATAGAGGAATAATAACATCTCTATAGGAATACAATATACATATATGTGAAATGCATTCCGAAGTTACATATACATCAACAACAGGTCTACTGATGAATTTATTAAAATGCTAGTAGAGTTACACCAAAATTACTCTTGAAAACCCCTTAATAAGATCAATCACATGTAAGGTGAGAAACTGCCTTACTAATAATGAAAACTACTCTCAAAAGCACCATGGAATGAAAACAACATAACTGACAAGTAATTAGTAGGGAATTTGTCTACGGAAGAAGTTGAAAACTTTATCATTCTGCCAAATGTCACTTTTAAATTTCAGCTTCACATCCTTAAACAACTACCCACATTTACCTTCTACATATTGGGAATCATGCTGTCATATTAACTTCACATGTACCAAAATCCATGGACATTGAGGTGAGTGATATGATGTTTAAAAGTTTAGAATTGCGTTCATGCGATGGAAATTTAGTAAAAGTATTTGTGAATTTCAAGACATTGGAAATCTTGTCACTCTTTTGGCCATATTTTAGATAGTTTTTATTTCTTACATGAAATCTAAAAAACATTGTCATGAGCATTACCTAATGTAAGTGCGTTTTGGTTCCAAAATTTTTCCCCAAAAGTCTGAAATAAATATAATGTATATGATAGTCTAATACACCAGGAAGTAATGGGTATTTTTGTTTCTCATGATGATCCAGATTGAAAAAAATCATTTGAAATAGAATTGAATTCGAAATTGATATCTTAATGAATATTGAAAGCTTTGAGGCAGTTCTGATCAAGTGATGAGGCTATTATAACAGATGAATTGCAGTTTAGGGAATTGATGAAGAGAGAGATCATTTTACAGAAACAACCTTAGCACCCTAGAGGAGTGAAGTCCATCGAAGTGGACATGTGGTATGTTGAATAATGTGTTGGCATTGATGTCAACAAGAAGAAGATGAAGAAGACGAAGATAAAGCAATTGAAGAGATAGATGAAGAAGATGAAGAGGAATAATGTGTTGGCTTGGTGTATTTGGTTTCCAACAAAGAAAGCAACTATAATATGCCCACAAAGAAGATGTATTATGCCCGCATAAGGATTAGTAATGTGTGCTTGAATGGATTAATAATACGCCCACAAAGAAGGTCACAAGAGGGTCTTATTATGCTCGCAAAGAGCTTAATAGTTTATGCTCGCAAGTGGGGATTACAATATGCCCGCGAAGGGGCTTAAACATGATCGCAAAGGGATTAAACATGCCCGCAAGGGGCTTAAACATGATCACAAAGGGATTAAACATGCCCGCAAGGGGCTTAAAACATGCCTTAGGATATGCCCACAAGTAGGGCTTACAATATGCCCGCAAAAAAGCTTAAACATGCCCGCAAGGGGCCTAAGGATCATAGGATGATTTATAAATGCCTGCATAGAGGCATTTTAGGAATATTTGGACATGTTAATGGACATTTAAACATGCTTGGGCATTCTAGAAGGTTATGATTGTTAAATTTTCAGAATTTACTTCAATCTAATCTAGGATCTTAACTGAGAGAACAACATGTACAGCAAATCTACATCATATCAATCATGGACACAATAATGCAAGCACACAAGAGACACAGAGTTTACTTGGGGAAAACCATAAAGGTGAAAAACCCCAATAACTTCCTCAAAGATAGATAGAGCAATGATATAGCCATAATACAAGAGATAGTCTTCTCCTAGTAGCAGAGCCTCCTCCTCCACAAGTGCGCCACTCTCCCAAGTGTGAGTGAGAGAATAGAATGTGTAAACTAAGAGAGACACACTCTCTATTTATACAATAACTTGACTTGACCTTTACTCAACTAGGTAGGCCTCAACTTAACCACTTAACATAATACTGACTGGGCCAACCCCCACTAGGGTGGTCTAATAACCCTTTGACCGACATGGCCAACCCCCAATAGGGTGGTCCAATAACCCTTTGACCCACATGACTTATACAGGTCCGACCCCAACAAGGTGGTCTAATAACCCATCAAGTATAAGTTACGACACTTACAATATAAATGATGACACTTCCGTATAGAGGAATAATAACATCTCTATAGGAATACAACCACTTCCGTATAGAGGAATAATAACATCTCTATAGGAATACAATATACATATATGTGAAATACATTCCGAAGTTACATATACATCAACACTCCCTCTTAACTAGGAAGGTATTTCTTGACACAGGTCTTCTAGCACAAGTCTTCTTCTCTGGATCATCATCACTGGATAATCGTTATCAAGTCATCATCATCATCACTGCTGCTGCTATCTCAATCAATCTCTGAATCTACTCGTCATAGGAAGTTCTACAGAGCTAGTCCTTTTTCATACTGGATGTAGGCCCACCACCTGCAGGTCTTTTTCATCACTGGCCATACTATGGAATCCTCAGGACTTATTACATGCATCACAAAATATCGAAAGAGCATCCCAGGATGTTACGAGCACACGGCTCTACCTATAGGATCTCCTAGGGCCATATTATATGTGACCTCAGCACAAAACCTCGCAAGAGCATCCCAGGATGTTACGAGCACACAACTCTACCTATAGGATCTCCCAGGGACAGATTATATGTGATCACCACAAAACCTCGCAAGAGCATCCCAGGCTATTAGGAGCACACAACTATACCTATAGGATCTCCCAAGGACAGATTATATGTGGTCATGGAAAAACCTCGCAAGAGCATCCCAGGACTTATTACGGGCACACAGCCCAACCTATCGGATCTCCTAGGGAAATATTATATGCCATAGGACAAAACCTCGAAAGAGCATCTGCTAGATATCCCAGGGCCGGATTATATGCCATAGTAAAAACCTCGAAAGACTATATGCAGATCTCCCAGGGCCAAATTATATGTCCTCCCAGAGCAAAACCTCGAAAGAGCATTTGCTAGATATCCGAGGGCCAAATTATATGCCATAGGCAAAACCTTGAAAGTCTATCTGCAAATCTCCCAGGGCCAAATTATATGCTCATCTGCACAACCTGATCCACGAACATAGAGTATCAACCTGATACTCACCATACATCATCCTGATGTATACATGATCATCTTGATCATCATCACTGCAATATCTTGCTGCAAGTCATCTGGAGCAACATCCTGAAGCTCGTCATCCATGATCATCCTGATCATATCATGCATCTACCTGATGCATACCAAGTATCTACCTGATACATATCATCATACATGATCCACCTGATCATACAATGTATCCACCTGATACAAATACAAATACATGATCCACTTGATCATACATGATACATATCAATATACATGATCTACCTGATCATACAATGTATCCACCTGATACATATACAGATACATGATCCACCTAATCATACATGATACATATCAACATACATGATCTACCTAATCATACAATGTATCCACCTGATACATATACAGATACATGTTCCAAGCATCCAACATGATGCATATAAAAAATACATACAAATGATCCAACCGATCATATCCAGCATCCAACATGATGCGTACATACATAAATGATCCAACTGATCATATCCAGCATCCAACATGATGCATACATACATATACATATAAATGATCCAACTGATCATATCCAGCATCATCCCGATGCATATACAGAGCAGTAACTGGAGCATCGTCTTGATGCTCATCATCCAGCACTTACATCCACAGCCATGTGAAGGATCCTCCTTCCAACATGCTTGGAATGGCCTCTGCAAATGTGTCCATCACTTCTTCCTCGAAGTGTCATCAATTTGAAGAACACCAAGCCTCCCTCTGAAGTACTTGAACTTCACTCTGGCTATTGGTTTCGTCAGCACATCTGCAATCTGCTCATCCATTGTTATGTACAGGAACTTCACAGCTCCTCTCTGCACCATATCCCTGATATAGTGATATTTGATCTCTACGTGTTTCGACTTGTCATGAAACAATGGGTTCTCGTACAGCTTCACACAACTTTGGTTATCACAAAAGATACCAGTAGCATCCAATGGGAGATTAAATAACTCAGACAGTAGCTTTTGTAGCCATACTGCCTCACAACTAGCTGAACATGCTGCAACATACTATGCCTCAATGTACTCAGTGCTACGCAGGACTGCTTCCTGCTAAACCAAGAGATCACACTTGATCCCATACTGAAGCAGCATCTAGATGTGCTCTTCCTATCTGTAGCACTTCCAGCCCAATCTGAATCAACAAAAACCTGTAGGTTAAAATTTTTATTCGCTTCATACTTGAGCCCATAATCCACTGTACCCTTCAGGTACCTCAGAACATGCTTTACAGCAATCAGGTGAACACTCCTCGGATCCGTCAGGAACTGGCTCAATGTGTTCACCGCAAAGCAAATATATGGTCTCGTGTTTTTCAGGTACATCAAGGACCCAATCATCTGACGATACATAGAGACATCAACCGGCTCATATGAAGCATCACAAAGAAGCTTCAGATTCGATGCCATAGGTGTGGCCATGGCCTTGCAGTCGATCATCCTGAACCTCTTCGGGATCTCTACTACATACTTCCCTTGTCCAAGGAAGATTCCATCTGCACTCTGCCACACCTCCATGCCAAAAACAAATAGTGCATCATCCCCAAGTTCTTCATCTCGAACTTGGCAGCAAGCTTCCACTGCGTGTCGGCAATCAATCTATCTTCACCTGTAACGAACAGGTTATCCGCATACAAAAGTAGTATCACTGGATTGCCTTCCTCAACCTTGTAGTAAAGGTTGGAATCCGCTTTACTCTTGTTAAAGCCCAAACTGGATAGAAAGCTGTCTATCCTACCAAGTTCTGCACACATATATGACTACACCATTCAAGAAGGCTATCTTGAAATCCATCTGGTGTATCTTCTATTTCATCACTTTTATATTTCTTTATGCTGCCATCTACAACATGCTTGATCTGATAGTTCCATTTGGAAGTCACAACAGACTTCCCTTCAGCTCTTAGGACCGCATCCTAAACATCGTTCTTCATGATCGACGGATCATGGCATTCTTCCGGTATCCTGGGAACTTCAATATCTTCAAGAGATAATTTTGTTGCTTGAACAAATGTTGTAGTCCTTTTGTAGGTGAAGGTATACAGTCTTTTCTACAAAACAAGTTAAATTGCATGATTAGAAACATCTCATAATTTTCAAACAAATTCTTACACATAAAGAAATATGTCATACAATCATGCAATTATCTTAGCCAATGATTCAATACAAAATTTATCCATGTTCCACAACTTTCTAGATGCCTTCCAGTCTCTACCAGAACATTGTTAAGAGTTTGCACTACTCCCAACATGTCAGCAAAGAGGTTTCATTCTAGATAAGTAGCACTGGAATGTTTTACAGTGCCATAGGCCACTTACGCATCACATGCATATTAGTAGTATACTGTTCATTAATGCAATCATTCTAATATGCACAATACATATCTTAAGTCTAGGAACATTGGCATATACATCATTGAACAATTTTATTTAAACAAACAAATATGCAAGAAATGATAATTAAAAATACTTATCTTTGTTTGGTTGCTGGGTGGACTCCCTTTGAGTCTTTGCTTCCTTGCAGGAGCTGCTGAAGTAGCTTCTTCTACACCTTTCTGTTGTGTAATGTAGAAAGATGGTCAACTCCCTCTGAATATCTGCATCCTTGCAGAAACTACTGAAGTGTGCTCCTTTGCTTTCTTGTAGGAACAACTGGAGTGTGCTCCCTCTTGATCTTTGCTTCCTGGATTACCTGTCCTTGAACTTACATCCATCCTTAATCACTATGAATGGTTATTAGTATCATCATTGTGTTATCTGAGGTCTCATACATAATCACACATTTATTAATATAATCTTAATACTATCAAAACACAATAATCTTAAACATGTATAGTCATGATCATTCACAGATAATAAACATTAGTATTGAGGGTTTCAGGGAAGTCTTCTTTTACTCATGCATATTCTTATTTGATCACATGACTCTTCTGATTAGTTAAATCATCAATGCATAAACCCGTGATTACTCAAACCTATACCTTCATGATTCTTCTAGTTAGTCATATCATCAATTATGGTAAGAAACATAATATGCATACAGCCATGACTATTTAAACCTATGACTTCATGAATAATCATTATCAACAACACAACAATATAAGATCCTAACACAAGGTAGGATTCTATCTTGATATAGGAAAAACATACCTGGATTAGCATGCTAGCTAGTTATGTATAACATACACGCATAATGTCTTCTGGTTCTCTTCAGTGACTTGTGCTAGTAACCTGCATGTCTCACAGATTAACCATTGTAGGACCAAGTTATACATACCTCGAAAGTAGATCTTCTATGTGATCCATGACAATGGATGAATATTTGTCTTCATGTCACCATGATCATATGTTCTTGAAGTAGAACATGATTTGTCTTTCTTGGTGTATCTTTTATGTTAGCGAACAACATAAACCTCATACAACATCACAATGCATTAATACATTCATAAGTGTCAAAACCTTAATCAATGAATATCTTCTATTAAGGTTATACGACAAGTCTAGTAATTAATCAAGATTGTACTGTAATGATATGAAGACAAACAAATGATAAAATTAACCATGAAACATACTTGTAAGCCATACCTGTCAAGATTGCTTGTAATATTCTTGTGGAAGGCCTTAGCCTCATCTCCCTCTGAGACAGGAACTTCTTCACTTATGCAGGTGACCAATCCATCTTCTTCTAGGATTAATCCAATTCACTTGATTTGCAAGAACTGGACCTGGAGCTGGATTAAGGTTTGTCAAGGAAACCCTAAAAATTCAAACTTTGAATTTCAAACTTCGGAAAGGATAGAAATATGCGCCTTGATGAGCTGATCAAGTTGGTATATTCAAAATTTGAAAACTGCAAAGTTTCACCCCTCGAAATTGCCTTTTAGATTTTTGGATTCACTAGGGAGGACCCTGAATTAGGGTTTGAGTTTCTCGGAGATTCACCCAACCAAAATATTTGATTCAAAGCTCTAAACTTTGATTTTTCTAAGGAGCTTCCAGATGTGGTCACATATTTCCAAAATTCCAAGTTTTGCAGAAGCCCTAATTTTCCATCTTTCCAATCAAAGTCCCGAACTGGGGTTTGATCAAGCCCGGCCTTCTGCCCAACCAAAAAATATGATCTTGGTCTCTAAATTTCTATTTTGATGAGTAGCATCCATCCGCGGTCTCCGATTAAAGAAATTCCAACTTTCTCCGAAGCCCTAAATTCTGTAAGCCATGAATGAAGGTGCTTAAAAATAATTTTGTTTTGACAGAAATATGTACCTAATTGTTTCTGGTGTAACTCTGAACTTTTCGATCCCCAGGGTCTGAATTTTTTTCTTGAGATAGCCCGAACAGTTATCTTTCCATCCTAATAGGTCTGATCTCAATTGGATTCTCTGAGAGAGAGTTATGCTAGTGTCACAACGTGATCTGTTTATGCAATAATACAGGAGAGCGAACTTGTATGGAGTGCCACATGTCACTGGTTCAACTTCGTCCTCTGAAAAACTTTCCTAAGATAGCCCTACCTTTTATCTTTCCATCCTGATAGGTCTGACCTCAATTGGATTCTCTGAGAGATAGTTATGCCATATGTCGCAACGTGACCTATTTATGGGAAAATATAGAAGAGCGTACTTGTACGGAGTGCCACGTGTCACTGGCTCAACTTTTGCCTCTGACAAATTTTTCTGAGATATTACAGTCTGTGTACTACCTTTCACTTTGTACAAAATTTCATTTGGAGCTTCCTAGCCCAAGTTATGACCTTTTTCCCAAGGTCACCTGATTTTGACTTAGATCTGGAAGAGGCAGAAAGCCTATATTGTACAGATCATAAATCACAAAGTACAACGAATTAGAGGTTTTCCTTTGGACACAAGGTACATGGGGATCTTATATTCGACCTATAAAAGTTTCAGATCCAAAAACATTTCCAAAATGTATTTATAGAGAAAGTTCTACGATGACTGGTTTTTGCTATATCAAGCCCTAGCATCATAAGTGCAACAAGTGTCATACATGCCATATCATGCCTTCTTTCAGGCTAGCTCTGATACCATGTTAAATTTTCAGAATTTACTTCAATCTGATATAGGATCTTAACTGAGAGAACAAAATGTACAACAAATCTATAGCATATCAATCATGGACACAATAATGCAAGCACACAAGAGACACAGAGTTTACTTGGGGAAAACCATAAATGTGAAAAACCCCAATAACTTCCTCAGAGATAGATAGAGCAATGATACAAATAGAATACAAGAGATAGTATTCTCCTAGCAGCAGAGCCTCCTCCTCCACAATTGCGCCACTCTCCCAAGTGTGAGTGAGAGAATAGAATGTGTAAAATGAGAGAGACACGCTCTCTATTTATACACTAACTTGACTTGACCTTTACTCAACTAGGTCGGCCTCAACTTAACCATTTAACATAATTTTGACTGGGCCGACCCCCACTAGGGTGGTCTAATAACCCTTTGACCCACATGGCCGACCCCAAATAGGGTGGTCTAATAACCCTTTGACCCACATGGCCGACCCCCAATAGGATGGTCTAATAACCCTTTGACCCACATGACTTATACAGGGCCGACCCCAACAAGGTGGTCTAATAACCCATCAAGTATAAGTTATGACACTTACAATATAAATGACGACACTTCCATATAGAGGAAGAATAACATCTCTATAGGAATACAACCACTTCCGTATAGAGGAATAATAACATCTCTATAGGAATACAATATACATATATGTGAAATACATTCCGAAGTTACATATACATCAACAATGATCCTATCTAAGGCCATCTTACCTAGGTACGATAATCTAATTCATCCTACAAGAATCCTATTATGGGCATGAAATTTTGATGACATATTCAGCGGACATGGAAGCTACAGGCATCTGTGTGGATATTTTGGGGATATGAAGGAGTTGCGGGCATCCAGTGGAAGCTACAAGCATATACATGGTGTTTTTTGCAAGCCACTTGCCAATGAACTCCAAGTGAAAGGTAGGCCCATAGACAATTAGTTGTTGCATATTTTCATCTATTTGGGTGTTGTAGCAGGTGTGTTATGTGTCTTGGGGATGACCAAATAGATGAAAATCTACGACAACCAATTGTCTATGGGCCTACCTTTCACTTGGAGTACATTGACAAGTGCCTTGCAAACAATACCACATGTACACTTTGTCTCATTATCTCTATTCCCTTGAACACATAAAATTATCTCATTACAACTGTTACTGACAAAAACTAGAATTGGAGTATAGTAAGACATTAGACAACAGAGTATGAACTTGTTCTAGTAGGAATAAAAATGTTCATTGACATTATTCTCAATCTTTGATCAATTCAATGTCATTTGTTTTCCAAGGTATAAAACTGTTAATTGCATCCGCTAAATACTTGAATTGATTACTTCTATGCTTAAGCTTGATTTCATAATCAGGATCAACCAAAATTGATTGTGGGCACACAATATAATATCCTTTGCCTAATTATTATCCATTAGGAATGACAAAGTTTGGTTCAATTATTTTTATGTAACCCTTTGCAACCTTCAATTGACCATTAAAATATGTCAGTAGACATTTTTTTTCCATTCAATCCCACATCTGAAGATGGTAATTGTGGTTCAACCTGCCAATAAACAAATTCCCGTGAGATTCCTTGGAATAAGAAGGGAATATTAAACATAAAAATAAACAGGCTTAGAACTTACTTTTTGTATTGATTTTCCAATTGGGTCACGATTATGTTCTCCCGAAGTCAATGGAGTTTGTTTTGGAAAAGCATGATTAGGACTCAGAGAAGCTTGTTAGTAAATAAATACTTGTAAGATATAGTAAAATAATGATTATAACATTGCACTAAATATTAAATAGTTTCAAAACTCACCGTCAACTTTGGAGTATGAAATGTATTACATGGTCTAGGAGCCGTTGTAATTTTTTCCAATGAACCTTGACTAGGATGATTCTGGAGACTCTCCTAAAAAATAAATACTTGTGAGCAATTTTCAAAGAATGGAAAATAAAAATGGAAAAAATAAGAGTTGGTTTAAAAAACTAAATGGATTGGGTTGACTGGATTAAGAGGTGACAGTTGCGGAGGTCCTTGATTTGATGCAACATCTGACATGGAAATAATACTCTACCAATATAATAGTTTGCATGAGATATCATGAAATCAGAAGATAAAGGGTTACGATGCAAAAACAATAATTCATATATTACACACCCTACAACAATACTATCATGTTCATGTTAGCATTATGATTTTGAAATCCCAATATTCTAAGATGGCCTACATAAAAAATTAAAATCTACACATGCAATCCTTACATTGTTGGGTTTTGGAACAACTATGCCACTTTCTTTCCCCACCTCCATGGTAGCTTTCCATTCCATTAATTATTCGACAACTTATTTCAATCTTCCAAGTTCCTTGTCTTTTTCTCTTAATTTCTCTTAAGTATTATGCAATTCCTTCTTGTAGGCATGATCTTTTCCAAACAATAGAGTTGGAGTGACTCTGAATCCAACCCCATGTACATGACCCCTCCTCTCAGGCGCCAAAACTATAGCAAGGGCATCTTGCTTTGTTGCATATGTAGGAGACATTGACTCATTTTGTGCCAATTCAATTTGATTCTAGCAATGTCATCATTTCAACAAACTCATATAAGAAACATCATTAACTCTAAAAAAAAAGAATAAATGATACAAGAATAGGTTCAGAACTTACTATTTTCTCCGCAATGAATGATGACATTGGAGTGCCATCCTTCTTTTATGGAATTTCATCCACACATTAGCCCTAGTTATAGGCTTATCATTTGGACCACGATATTGATTCTAGTATCAACAAATACAACAATCTAGTTAACTATATTTAAAGTTGTTAATTGTGAACAAATAATAGAATTGGTTACAACTTACGAGGTCATCTTCAACCCTAAAGTAACCTCTACGGCCCTAAGTGTGGGTCTCTTGTTCTAATGCCCTATTTTCCTTATTTGATTTTTCCTTCTCCTCCAACTCAATAAAAAAGTAGATGCTAAGATTATAGTTGATTGTATGAGAGGATTCAAAATCAATGATGATAACATTCAAATTTGTCTTTTATTTTTACCTTGAATTTAGGGTCAGATCGTATTCTAACAAATTCAATCTAATCAGTTTCATTTACTCCAATAGGAAGGTTTGCAATCCTTTCCTCATCTATTTCGTATTTCAAATAATATTTCTTACACAAATTATGTCTATAGGTTATCAAGTGCTGAGATATTGCTTTATGACACCATTTCTCTGCTGATGGGTCTATTCGATAGGTACGCTACAATAGATAAACAATCCATTATTAGATACAAGCGTTATTTGAAACTAAACCTATCACACACATGCTCAATATGCATCAATAAAGTTTAGAATATGTTGATGCTCACATTGATTGCACTCCACATGTCTTTATTTTGCACTTTACGCACTTTTTTCCATTCCATGTGCTTTATGCCTAGAATTTCCCTTGCAAGAACACCTAAAAATGAGGAGAACTTCTCTGAATGTGGACCAATAAGCTGGCCCCTCTCATTAAATTGAATTTCAGGCAATGCAATGCCCTCTACAGTGGTTCCAAAGAGACATTTTGTTGGTCCTCTACCCATTCTTTTCACATTTATTGAAATACTAGCTTGGGTAGATGCATTTGCATCTTCGAAACCATGCTCTTGTTGTGGTGGATCCTGCTCCAAAACATGATCTTGTTGTGATGGTTCCTGTTGAAAATTTTCTGAAAAAACAAACCAGTACCCCTCTTGAGACAATGACAATATGAAATTGTTAATATGAAATCTTGAAATACTTATATAGGACAAAAAATGTTTAGAAATGATCATACCTTCTAGTGGTTCTTGCACAGTTTCTCAAGAATATGTGCATTAGAATTGTTGTCGACACTATAACAAGTAAATTCACTTTGTAATGGGACAATGGATCCCGATGCTATATTTTGTGGGAATTTGTTTCCCATCTTAGAGCCTATGGTCAAGTATATTATGATTTTTTTTAATACACTTGTTTATTGATTAAAAAATAAATAATAAGTTACCATGTTTAAAATATTTACCTGAAGTTGCGCCACATATAACATTGTCATTTCTTTTGGTAATGCAACCTTACTTTGTTAAAAGTGATGTATTGCAGCGTCTTAATTTAATCCTATTAGATCCCTTAAAATATGGATTACAACTCTTGCTCAAAGAAAGTTAGACAATTTTTAAAGTATAAAAGAAAGGACAATAATTGTTAAAAAAATATTGAAGTCCCAAACCAAAAAAAATAATGTCTTACATTGATATGGACATCTTCAAATAAACTGCATAACAAAAAAATTCATTTTTATTAACACATCATTGAAACAAGCCAACTAACACAATCCTGAAAATTATATAGTATTTATGAACATTATACAAATATATTTAACTCATTCCTAATAAAATGTCTAACATTGTATACTAAAATATAGAATACATAATACAAAAAAGTGTTGTTTAGCAGTATACATAAAGTGTTGTTATGTCCTCAGAGAGTTAGTGAGAGACATACCGGAAATCAATGGCGGTTGGGGTATTAAATATATGAACACCTTTAGTATAGCACTGAGGCTAAAAAGTTTCTGGAGGGGGATTTTTGGGAATACTCCGTGGCCAAAAGTTTTATAGGAAAAATATATGAAATCTAATGTTATTAACTGATTCAGGAATCCAAGAAAAACTTCTAGAAATGTCTCTCCGATCTGGAGGGGTTTTATTAATATTTATAATTGGTTGGCTAAGGATATTTTATAGCAAGTTGGATCGTGAAAGGAAATCCTAATTGGTGTTGATCCAATTTTAGGATTAGAGGAGACTTACCGGCTGTCAGATGGGTTGATTGACATTTTAAAAGGGTATGATATTACTACTTGAACATGATTAAGAAAAGATGAAGTATTGATCATAGGAATGACTATTGGCTGAACTCCAAGGACTTAGGGCTTCTGGTAGTACTGCACAAGAATGCGATTTGTATATCCGGTCTCTGAATTATGCTGGATGTATAATTTATTGAGAAAGAGACAAGATTATTTGGACTAGAAATTAGAGCTCTAGTATTGTGACTGCGAAGACAACATAGAAAAGGATTGTTCAGGATAAATGCATCTACCCGAATCATTGGTGGTATAAGAGACTGTGGAATTGGCAGATTCCTTTAAAATTAAAATTTTTTGTTTGGTTTGTACTACAGGGGCATCTCAAGACATGGGGAAATATTTAAAAAAAGGCTCGATTGGTCCTAGCAGATGTTGTCTGTGTATGCAGAATGATGAAACCACAAAACATCTTGTTGTGGACTGCAAATTCATGAAAGGTGTTTGGAAATTATGCTACACAACTATAAATACTGAGCAGATGTGGGGTTCTGAGAATTTTGATATAAATTTGCTTAACTGGTTTAGAATCTATAAATCTCACCATTTACTCCTGGTTTTCATTGCTTGGGAAATATGGCATGCTAGAAACTGTGTTATTTTCCGTGACATGATTCCAAATATCCAATTGGTTGGTGTGATGGCATTGAAACTTTATTTTGTTTACATGGATGAGAAGGAGACACACAAAGCAACTAGAGTCAGTTTATTTTCTCCAATTTATAACTGTCCAATCCTTTTCTTTGATGGGGCTGCATCTAATGGTCTTTGTGCTGCTGGCAAAGTGATTTACCTGAATCAAGAACATTACTTGTCTCTGCGTCTAAAATGTGGAAAAGGTACCAACATGAAGGCATAATTACTGGCACTTTGGTGTGTTCTTAGGGTAGCCAACATTTTTGGTCTGGTGAATCTTAAAATTTTTGGAGATTCACGTGTTACTATAAAATGGGCATGTGGAGACTATCAATTAAAGGTGACTTCGCTTCTTCATTGGTGCAATTGAACTAGAACTGATATCAAGCTGAGAAACAATATCTCCTTTGAACACATCTATAGGGAACATAATTCCTTGGATGACAAGCTTTCGAAAAAGGATTTGGAAGGAGAGGAAGGATACTTAAGTTGGGTAGAAATTCTGGACTCCCATGTTTTGGATATGGGAGTAACTTGTTTCTTTGATAAATACTTTTTAGTTTTGAGATCATGTTTCCTTTTTGGTATAGCTACTTATTCAATAGTAGCTGAAATGATTGGATAAATGCTTAAATATGAAGGATGTAATATTGTAGAAATCTATTTTTGTAAGCTTTTTGAAGCTATTATGTTCTATTGAACATGAACATCGTTGTACTATTTGATTCTGGATTGAATAACAATAGTACACTTTTTTTCCACTGAAAAAAAATTAAGTGTTGTTATGCATATTCTTGATCAGGGCCAAGAACCATTTACAAATAATAAAGGAATATAAGTTGAGAATGGTTTAAGGTGGTTTGTGCCAAGAAAGACCGAAAATTAGAGCATTTATATAACTCTCATAGATGATTTAGATTCCAATAATTTTCCTTGAAGCAATTTTGCAATTTTTGCTAACTAGATGTTGGAGAGACTGACTCAGGTGTTTAGAAGATGTCTGTAACTTTTGGAAAGAGTGAATCTACATTTTTGTTTTGATTTGTGAGTAAGTGGATTTCTAGTAATGATACTTCTGGAAAATTCTGGTAACCCTATTCTAAGCTAACTTGTGGACAAAACTACTGGAAGTTCTTTAACTGCCAAATTCCTGTAGCAAGTATCTTTCCAGACCTATGAAATTTTACACATGAAATATTGTAAGACAGTTATGGTGAGATTTTATTTTCTTCCATTTTGAATGTATATTAAGAGGCATTGATGGAAAGCATGTGCCCACGACTAGTTTTGAACATTGTCTAATATTACGATATTAGGGAACGGAGTAGGTCTTCCCATCTCCTGCATCAACAAGGGTGGAAACAAGGGAGACACCACATGTGTTTTCAAAATTAACTTGGGAGAAAAATGCATGTTGTCCTACTTAGTTCAAATCCCCAATTTGATGATGTAATGTATTTGAATATCTAGTTCATGAATTGACAAAAACAAAGACAAGATAAAAAAATGTCTTTGCAAATGGCCAATTATCCACTGTAAATGTCATTTGCAAATATGGATTTTAAAATACTATTAAATTTTGAAATACTCATCATAATTCATCTAGGGGAAAGGGACAGTAAGGACAAAACAATAGTATTAGCAATATAGTACAAGCAGTAGTACAAGGGACTGGTATCTCTTTTTGTTTCCACAGGTTAAGATTGCCTGTTGTAAGAGATATTGCTTCTCATTTCCTCTAGTCTTCATAGCTTTCTAACTCCAATGCCAAGCAATAAATGTTTTCAATTAAAATATTGTTGACTAGAGATGAGCTTTGTTCCTATTTATATTACAAAATGAATAAAAATTTGGAGGGAAATATAAACACTAAAAACAATGGAGGGAAATATAAATCCAAACATTCTATTTTTGACAATAGATGTTCCTATTCCATTTAGAGATGTTGCTATTTTTGCCAAATTATTATATAAAGTACATAAAAAACTTAGAAATTAAAAATATGAATGTTTCTATTTTCGCCAAATTATTATATAAACTGCATAAAATACTTAGAAATTAGAAAAAAAATTAGAAAAGTATCACCAAATATTTTATAGTTAGAATTTAAGAATTGGTTGTATTTGCCAAGACTTATACATTTTTAAGTTGGATCCTTAAAATTTTACTAGGTAGTCATTATAGAAGATACACAAGCCACTAAAAAAATGCACAACTAGAAGGAAAGCATATGGATTTTTAAAAACATAAAGTTAGCATCTTCACATGTACAAGAGTAAAAACATTAGTCCAACAATATTTCTCAATCAAACTAATGGTGTGAAAAAACAGTCTATAATTGAGAGTGTAATGCATTGGTTTTCTATTAATGTTAACCATTCTCCTACAAAAGCTAATGCAACAATCAAATAAAGTTGAAATGTATCTCTTTAAACTTCATTTCCTACAACACATTCTCACACCATAAACGAGGTGCCAAGACCTAGTATACCATCTAAGCAAAGAAATTTAAAAACATATATATGAACCTCAATGGTGAGGTATGCCTTCAAATATGCAAAAGTTCCTCTAAATATGTGGAAATTCTCGGTTAGTAATGCGAAAGGTTTCTTGAGTAAATTCTCACCCTCATCCATGCTAGTGATTTGCTGCCTTGATCAAACATGAGTGATCCCTAAGATAAGATCAAACCAAAACGTGCAATCCAAGGTTCTTCTCATGGATTGAAACTATCAATATTCTAAAAATGGACAACACCCTATCCATTAATATGATTATACGTTGAAGAATTAACACCTTTACAAATGCAAAAAAAAACCATGCATTTTAACCTTGGTGTTTTCACCTACTATTAGACTATTGTAACCACATAGATGGATTGAATCAAATGAACCCTAAGCTGGATGTATTCCTTAAACTCTTTTTTTTTTTTTATGTTTGCAGGATCGGTGATACATTCTACATGGATTGGTAGAATGGTGCATCTCTTCCCACACTGGAAGAGTGGGTGGACATTGTAATAGTTGTGTTGTTATGTGATGATCAGTCCCACTCCCTGTCGATGTCGACATAGTGGTTAGAGCCCCTAACAAGTCCCACTCCTTGTCGATGAGGACACATTAATGGGTAGTATCCACGCATTATCTTATGACACACCCATGATGAATCCCACTCTCTGTCGGTGAGGACATAGTGGGTAGAGGCCTTGAGATGTCCAGGGACACCTTCACAATATTGACGGTTGGCCCTAACCTATGTTATCCCTTGATGGTGGTAGCACTTAATGATGGTGGATTGAGTTGGTTTCCTTGATGGGTGTTCCATGTGTCATAAGTCTAGAGAAGTCCTTCTGTGGTTGCAAGCCCCTCACCTAACGTTGGAATATTGGTTATGATGTGTGAACCCTAACTTAACTTGTTGGTTAAGTCGGTCTTATGTGGGATCATATACTTATTGGAGGTTTAACGCTAGACGTCTATATATATGAGAGAGTGTTCTCATCATGTTCTATCAACTCGGTCTTTCTCTTGTGCTTATGATTGGGGTTCGTTATTCTATAGCTCACTATCCTTTTGTAGTAGGGAAGTTATAATCGTGTATTTTTTGATGTATAACGCATGGTCTCCCACCAGGTATACCTTCGCCCAGGGTTTATGGCAAGAGACATTGTGAAGTCATGCATGAATCCCGATTTTGTGGATTCTATCACAGTGAAAGGTTGTAGGGTTTTCTCCCCCATGATGGCTTCCCATGGTACATGTTGTGTAGTTGTGCATTTGCTATATACATGTGATCGTATTTGATTACTGTTGTTGTATCTACCCTCATATCTAGGGATGCATTTGGAATGAAAGCATGTTGTTTTTCATTATATATTTGGAAGAACCACCTATATAATTTTGTTTGGCATTATAGCCGAAGACACTTTCACAGGAGGGTGTGGCCCACCCATCGCAGGCTTGTCATGAAACAGAGAGTCAATATACATTTTAATGCTAGAAACAAAAGTGAGAGGAGTCAGAGAGACGGTAGAAATTTCCAATTCCACTGAGCCAGGGGATGGATCCCTCAACAAATAGTTGTCCCTCACCTATTTTAGCCCTTGATGTTTGTACTAGCACTTGATGCTGGATTGAGTTGGTTTCCTTGATGGGTGTTCCATGTGTCATAAGTCTAGAGATGTACTTATGTGGTTGAAAGCCCCTCACCTAAAGTTGGAATATTGGTTATGATGTGTGACCCCTAACTTAACTTGTTGGTTAATTCGGTCTTGTGTGGACTCATATACTTATTGGAGGTTTACCCCTAGACCTCTATGTATATCAAAGAGTGTTCTCATCATGTTCTATCAACTTGGTATTTCTCTTGTGCTTATGATTGGGGTTCTTTATTCTCTATATCACTATCCTTATTTAGTAGGTAATTTATACTCTTGTATTCTTTGATGTATGTAATATCCTGTTTTGGAATATTTTTCCAATTTGGTCAATTTTCGAAACTTGGACTAGTAAAGCCCCAAACTATCCCAAATGATCCCAAATGGTTTCGAACTGTGTATTGAGTGGATTGATATTTATTTGGACACATTAAATAATCTATTATATTCTTTTACACTTTACAAATACTTCAGCAACTTGCATTTACACTTAGAGAATGAAAGGCAGAATTGCTAGGAAAATCGATGTTGAACCCCCAAGGGTAGATGGCTCCAAAATACTCCTTAGGATTTCAAATTGGATATGAATGTTTATGAGTGGTATTAAGACATAAAAATTAACCTCATGGGTGTTTAAAAACTATCAAAATACTTCTGCAATATCCATTTAACTTCAGGGGAAGTTGGGTAATTTTACTAGTAAATTCGAGGTTCAAACCCCCAAGGGTAGGGGAAAAAGATGGCTTTCCAAATGCTGTAAGAACTTCCCAAATTTAAGAAAATAGGAATTTTACTATAAATGACTTCAATGGGATCCTCAATCCATCATCAATTAGTTTCTATAGGCTTTTTCAACTCCCAGAAATCGTAGATTTGTATTCATGTATTCACATAGGAGGAAATGCTAGTAAACTTCACCACTTGTTATGAAATTCGAAATTTAGGTTCCAATGACTTGTGCAATGTTAATGAAACTTATTCAAAACATTAATGTCACTGCATACATAAAAAAAAATAACATATATGGACTTATACAAGTCTAAAAAAAGCATCTTTGAGCTCCAACAACAAGATATAGGCACCATTTATGCATTGTTTGGTAGTTTTACATAGTTTCACTTGGTCTATAGAACTGAGAGTTTTATGAGACTCAAATAAAGAGTATATATATCAAAATAAAAACAAATTGATATTATTGGACTCTCACAAAGATATCAACATCTCACCAAATGCGCAATTCCTCCAAGAGCCAAAATATGCAAGGAAATGTGTGATAGAGATGAGAATAAGTTGTAGAATAAAGAACCATGAGCTTCCCTATATCTTCAACCTAAAAATAATAAATCCATTGTAGCTCCAAATTAAAGGTCTGAATGGACTCTCCAATTTCCATATAGGATGGGAATATTTCACCCTTGAAATTGTTACTAAGGCTAGTAGAGTAAACACTCCACTAGCATGGACAAGCTAGAAGCTCTCCAAATTGTAAAGATGCAAATAAAAAAATGATCAAAATCCACTCTCCATATTTGTTCTTGTATTTTTTAAACTTCTCAAGTCCTCCATGGGTCGAATTCCTTCCAAAATATTCATGCCAACTCAAGTTGGGAAGAGATTCCAATGTGTGCCACTTGTCCAACAATTCCTAGTCTCCATCTTCCCTCATTTTGAATGGGTGTCTCTTTGGTTTCCCTAACTCCCTTTTGCACCTTCTTGGAGGCTATATTTAGCCTTGAAATGTCATATATGTCAGATGTAATCATTCAGGTCTGATTTGTGTCATAGGTGTCATAGCATCTTCATCATTGTTGTCATAGAAGCTAGGGAATCTAGCCCAAGTGTCACAATTATTCTAAGATGCCTCTTCCTCTTCCATGGGAGTTATTATTCCACTCCAATTCGACCTTAAATGAATCATGCCATGAATAATACCTCTTAAACTCCCCCAAGTATGTTACCCTACATATTGAACTCGAATTGGTGAGAGAATCATGCCAAGTGTAGTGGGGAATCTTGGCACAAGTGGGTCCCACAACCTCTTATGTGCCCTCATGGTCCAATGCCACATTATTTTCTTTGTATTATTATTTAATTGACCCATTTAATGCGAATTTGTAAGTCTAATGCCATTTTGTGTCTTGTAGCTCCTTTAATCCAACTTTTAATGCTTCCACCCCCAACCTTGGAAACTAGTAACCCCCCCCATGATAGTTCATTTGGATGGGATTATTACAAAATTTGAATTGGGAATTTTCTCTTAATGTGATCCACCTTGTCCACTTGGATCTAATTTTACATTATTACTAACTTAGACATAATGCTTGGTAATTATTTGAACCTTATCATCACTTTGACAGACTATCATGAATATGGTCAAGTGGTTTAGGCCATTGTGAACCAATGAAAAGTTTTGGGACATTACAAATCCTCCCTTACCAATATTTCTTGTCCTCAAGCAATTTCAAACATGGATGTTGAAAAGAACCTACTTTCTTTCCAAAACTTTGCTTCCCAAAGCTTCCCTTCTATAAATTTGAGTAGTGGCACTCATGCACTACAATTTTGTGCTTCCAAAAGCAAGGAGATGTGGATTTTCTTTTTATATTGATATCCCTTGTGACATCACCACTAAACACCAAAATATTAATTAAATCCATCAAAACAAATTTTTCACAATTACTCTTTTACCTCTTTCATATTTTGGAAACCCTTTATGATATCACTGTATAATCCTTGAAGTTGCCACTGAGTTTCCCAAATTTCAGTCTTCGATATTCCATGAAGATTTTCGAGAGGAACCACCATGCTTGCTGCTGCACTACTCTGATTAAAAATAATTTTATTAAGTGGGGACTCAATCTCCAATTCTACTTGTTTCCCCCAAAAAATTGAAACCAATGGGAATAAAAATTATTCCAAGGTCCCATTTCTTGTATTGCACTCCAACAATTAGGAGTGCTCTCCAACACATACCACCAGGAAAGAGAATTCTTGGATCCCATTTTCTTGTATGCATTCTTCCAAACATCATGAGTACGAAAGATATATAATCAAAGTACATAACAACATAATAAAAATGTACATCAAGGAAGTGCCTCATCAAAGAATCATGAAAGTGCTTATACCTCCAAGTCAGTAGATCACCATTTTCCAAGTGCATACAAGCTTCGAGTGACCAATCAAATCTGCTCCAATGACATAGGTGAGGATCCCATGCCCTATAATGCTGCTCCAAAAGGATGTAAGATGCATCAAAATAAATCCATGTGTTATTTCATCCAAGAAATGTATGAAGAACCTCCACTAAAATCTAAACCAAGTAGGGGGCAAAAACAACAATGAGCCTTCAAGGGGATCACATAAGTAGACTTTGTGCATCCATGAACATGTGTATCATCAAGAAATAACAAAGGATGTTGCTGCCAATAAGAATTTTCTTCAATCATATATATCTTCACCCAATTAGTGTATGAAGTTCCTCAAATGTCAATTGAACTAAGCAAAGAGTAAGGGAAATCATGAATCTTCAAGTGACTCAAGTGAACATCATAAGTGCATCCATGTAGATTTGTTTCATAATAAGGTAACAATGGATGTTGGTGAAAATGTAAATAAGAAATGGCTCTAATAATTTCATCATATAAAGGAGATATAGGAGTTTCATACTCCTCATGTGGCACCATCAAAAATAAACCTTTCACCCATACTTCATTAGGAGAATGAACCAACTCACCCAAATGATCACAAAGTGCATAAGTGTCCTCATGTGAATGCTCCATAAGGGTAGGATCATGCACCTCCCTCAAAAGTGCAAACATTTCCTCATAGGTTGGTTCCAAGGTAGTGGAATCATACACTTCTTCAAAAATTGTATCACCCTTTCCAAGAGGAAACTCAAGTTCCTCTTCCACCACATCAAGTGCTTGGATCTCATCAAGCTCATCTTCAAACACATCAAGGACATGCAAATTTCCACATTTATCATGATCTACCATGTTGTGAGTATTTTGATCACAGTAAGATCTAGGATCTATGGAGAACCTCACAAAATCGATTTATTTGCAAAACCAGTGAAAAAGATTGGAAAAGGAGACAATTTTACACACAATGTGAGCTTAAACTTTTCATTAACTGACTGTCTAACATATGAAAATGTTAAGAACAGGTTTTTATTACATCCATGAGAAATTCGAGAGCATTAGATAGCTCAAGATGAGTGTACAAGTCAAAATTTCCAAATTGGCCTCAATCCCCCCTAGGTGGGTCCAACTCAGTCCTAATCATCCCAAACAGTCACGAATTCAGGTGTGAAGGTGGATGAAGCATGCTGGGTCATAAATGAGGCCTAGGCAGGTGTGGGTGAGCAAGTAGAGGTGTTTGGGAGGACCAAGGGAGCAATAAATGCTCCAAATCTAGCCAAAATTGGGCAAAATCCACCCTAGCGCCCCTAGTCAACAGAAATTCCCCAAATCAAGGAGAGAGAGCGCTCCAACATTTAATGAGGGCACACTTGTGGACAAAACAGGAGGTTGGGTGAACTGGTTTGCTTGGAAGTGGGTTTGAACACTCTCAAATGTGGGTATTTGACCAACTAAAGTCACCTAGTCCAAACTATGGTGTAATGAAGCACATGAGCAATAAAAATTTGACTATGGTACTAAGTATGGATTACTATTCTAACACATGTCATGAGAATCCTCCATACAATCTACCATATAACAATTTGAAACATAGGAGGAAGAACAAGTATATTGCAACCTTTCAAGAAGTTGCTCATTTTGAATTTTGAGTTTATGAATACCCTCATTATTATTCAAGTATGCATCATGTAACAATTCATTAAACTCAACCAAATTGTTTCTATAAAAAAGCAAATACATGAAATTACCTTTGATGTTCCACATTGCTTTTTGAATCTTCTCCATGTCTTCAAGGAAGGATGGACCCTTCAATGAAGAAACTTTCCAACAAGAATTTGACACTAATGATTGAGTGTCATGGAGCATGCTAAGGGTCTCTTCGATCTTCCTTTCATTCATCTTTAATGACCCTTCAAGAAAAAGAGGCTCTTGCAAATGAACCTCCTCATCTTCTTCCTTCTTACTTGGACCAACTTCATGAAGCTCAAGTGGTGATGGGGAAGTTGATCTTGTCTCTTCTTCAAATGCTACAAGGTATTCATTTTCATGCTTCATGGAAGTTTGGCTTGCAGCAACACTTTCAAAAGTTATCTCTATGTCACCAACATCGAGATGTGAGCACCCATCAGCAGTTACTCCTTCATAGTTCAAGCATCCATTAGTAGATTCTCTTTGAGTAATGTCCAAGGTAGAATGTGTCTCGAAATGATCTTCAATATTTTCAATAGAGTCTTCTTCATGCTCATGTGATGTCTCTTCATATTTGGAATCTCTTTTTGAAGAAAACCCAAAAACTCTCTTCAAGTAGGAAATACATGCACTCCCTGAAGCTTCAGATATTTCATTGCTCTTTTCACTCACACACATATGATTTTATCTCCAAGGTCTTTTACAAGAATGGCATAAACCTTTCTTCACTAAATCCACATATTCATTGTTGGGCCTATTTTCAAACACCCAATCAACAAATTATTCGAAAGGAGGGGCCTTTTTTGTATTTCCTTTATACAAATCAAGATATGCTTGATATTGTTGGGGTAGGGTTTTATATGTTTCTCTCCATCTTTGTAACTCATTCATAGGATTATCCTTTGGTAGTGTGAAACACTCATCTTTATCATACATAGGGTCATAGTAATAATCTTCATTCCTCATGAAATTGTAAGAAGTGTTGCATGGTGGCACCTCTTCCTCATACCATTCACATTCTCTTTCATATTGCTCAATCATCTGCATATTGCTCATAAGCATCGTACTCGTAGGATTCATCATAATAGTAAGAAATGGATGAAAATTATTATTCAATGTATGATATTAATTCACATGTGCAAGGACCATGCTCTGATACCACTGTAATATCCCGTTTTGGAATGTTTTTCCAATTTGGTCAATTTTCGAAACTTGGATTAGTAAAGCCCCAAACTATCCCAAATGATCCCAAATGGTTTCGAACTGTGTCTTGAGTGGATTGAGATGTATTTGGAAACATTAAACAATATATTATATTATTTTAAACTTTACAAATAATTCAGCAACATGCATTTACACTTAGAGAATGAAAGGCAGAATTACTAGGAAAATCGATGTTGAAACCCCCAAGGGTAGATGGCTCCAAAATACTCCTTAGGATTTAGAATTGGGTCTGAATGTATATGAGTGGTATTAATACATAAAAATGAACCTCATGGGTTCTTATACACTATCATAATACTTCTGAAGCATCCATTTAACTTCAGGGGAAGTTGGGTAATTTTACTAGTAAATTCGAGGTTCAAACCCCCAAGGGTAGGGGACAAAGATGGCTTTCCAAATGTTGTAATAACTTCCAAAATTTCAGAAAAGAGGCATGTTACTGATAAATTAATTCAATGGGATCCTTAATTCATCATCAATTAGTTTCTATAGGCTTCTGCAACTCCCATAAATCAGATATTTGTATTCAGGTATTCACATAGGGGGAAATGCTAGTAAACTTCACCACTTGTTATGAAATTCAAAATTTAGGTTCCAAGGACTTGTGAAATGTTAATGAAAATTCTTCATAACATTAATGACACTCCATAAATCAACAAAATCACAAATATGGGCTGATATAAGTCGAAATAAAGCATCTTCAAGCTCCAACAACAAGATATAGGGAAAATGTCACCATTTATGCATTGTTTGGTATTTTTACATAGTTTCACTTGGTATTTAGACATGAGAGTCTTCTGAGCATAAAATACAATGTATATATATCATAATACAAATAAATGGATATTATTGGAATCTCACAAAGAGACAAGCATCTCACCAAAGGCTCAATTCCTCCAAGAGCCAAAATATTCAAGGAAATGTGTGATAGAGATGAGAACAAGTTGTAGAAGAAAGAAGCACGAGCTGCACTATAGATTCAACCTGAAAATAATAAATCCATTATAGCTCCAAATTAAATTTCTGAATGGCCTCTCCAATTTCCAATTAGGATGGTAATCTTTCACCCTCGAAATTGGTACTAAGGCAAGTAGAGTAAACACTCCACTAGCATCGACAAGCTAGAAGCTCTCCAAATTGCAAAGGTGCAAATGAAAAAATGATCAAAATCCACTCTCCTTCTTTGTTATTGTATTTTATAATATTATCAAGTCCTCCATGGGTCTAATTCCTTCCAAAAGATTCATGCCAACTCAATTTGGGAAGAGATTCCAATGTGTGCCACTTGTCCAACAATTCCTAGTTTCCATCTTCCCTCATTTTGAATGGGTGTCCATTTGGCTGCCCTAAATCCCTTGTGCACCTTCTTGGAGGTTAGTTTTAGCCCTGAAATGTCATATATGTCAGATGTCAGCATTAAGGTCTAATTTGTGTCATAGGTGTCATAGTATCTTCATCATTGTTGTCATAGAAGCTAGGGAATCTAGCCCAAGTGTCACAATTATTCTAAGATGCCTCTTCCTCTTCCATGGGAGTTATTCTTGCACTCCAATTCAACCTTACATGAATCATGCCATGAATAATACCTCTTAAAATCCACCAAGTATGTTACCCTTCATCTTGAACTCGAATTGGTGAGAGAATCATGCCAAGTGTAGTGGGGAATCTTGGCACAAGTGGGTCCCACAACCTCTTAAGTGCCCTCATGGTCCAATGCCACATTATTTTCTTTGTATTTTATTTAATTGACCCATTTAATGTGAATTTGTAAGTCTAAGGTCATTTTGGGTCTTGTATCTCCTTTACTCCAACTTTTAATGCTCCACCCCCAACCTTGGAAACTAGTAACTCCCCCCCATGATAGTTCATTTGGATGGGAATATTACAAACTTTGAATTGGAAATTTTATTTTAATGTGATCCACCTTGTCCACTTGGATCTAATTTTACATTATTAATAACTTAGACATCATGCTTGGTAATTATTTGACCCTTATCATCACTTTGACAGACTATCATGAATATGGTCAAGTGGTTTAGGCCATTGTGACCCAATACAATTTTTTGGGACATTACAATGTATAATGCATGGCCTCCCACCATGTATGCCTTCACCTAGGGTTTATGTAAAGAGACATTGTGAATTCATGCATGACTCTTGATTTCGTGTATTTTATCACAGTGAAAGGTTGTTGGGTTTTCTCTCCCATGAGGGCTTCCCATGATACATGTTGTGTAGTTGTGCATTTGCTATATACATGTGATCCTATTTTCTTACTGTTGCTATAGATACCCTCATATCTAGGGATGAAGTTGGAACGAAAGCATGTTGTTTTGCATTATAGCTTTGAAAGAACCACCTATATAATGTTGTTTGGCATTATAGCCGAAGACACTTTCACAGGAGGGTGTGCCCCACCCATCGCAGGGTTGTCATGAAACATAGAGTGCATCTCCATTTTAATGCTAGAAACAAAAGTGAGAGGAGTCAGAGATACGGTAGAATTTTCCAATGCCACTGAGCCAGGGGATAGATCCCTCAACAAATAGTTGGCCTTCACCTATTTCATTCCTTGATGGAGGTACTAGCACTTGATGGTGGATTGAGTTGGTTTCCTTGATGGGTGTTCCATATGTCATAAGTATAGATAAGTCCTTATGTGGTTGTGAGCCCCTCACTTAACTTTGGAATATTGGTTATGATGTGTGACCCCTAACTTAACTTGTTGGTTAAGTCGGTCTTGTGTGGGATCATATACTTATTGGAGGTTTACCCCTAGACCTCTATATATATGAGAGAGTGTTCTCATCATGTTCTATAAACTTGGTATTTCTCTTGTGCTTATGATTTGGGTTCGTTATTCTCTAGCTCACTATCCTTATGTAGTAGGGAAGTTATACTCTTGTATTCTTTGATGTATAATGCATGGTCTCCCACCAGGTATGCCTTCACCTAGGGTTTATGGAAAGAGACATTGTGAAGTCATGCATGACTCTTGATTTTTTTGGATTATATCATAGTGAAATGTTGTTGGGTTTTTTCCCCCTTGAGGGCTTCCCATGATACCTATATAATGTTGTTTTCCATTATAGATGAAGGCACTTTCACAGGAGGAGGGTGTGGCCCACCCATCGCAGGGTTGTCATGAAATAGAGAGGGCATCTCCATTTTAATGCTAGAAACAAAAGTAAGAGGATTTAGAGAGATGATAGCATTTTCCAATGCCACTGAGCCAGGGGATGGATCCCTCAACAAATAGTTTTGCATTAGCATCCACCTCCAAAGTAGTAGTTATGTTCAGCGTACTCGCAATGTCTTCGAAGAGATTGGACAAGCTTTGAACTTGCACCTCCAAATTGCAAAGTTGAATGTGAGTATCGTTACCCATGCTCTGAACTACAGCATGCACATCATATATCCCAATATTAACCAAAGTGTTCACCGTGTCGAGGAACTCCCCATTTCCGTTCTTGAACCATATCGGTCACCACCTTCCCATGCCATAAAACCTTTCCACACCAAGAATTCGCAAACATAGTTTCAACCAGGCCCAAATTGATTTATAGAAACTTTAAAATGGTAATTTGATCCATAACTGACAGAACCCATTAACTCCAGTTCCCATCAGCTCTATCCATCATAATGGCTGCCATTAAAACCGTGAATATTTCTAATTGCACGTTGTGATTTCTCAACAACTGATGGTGCATGCAGTGATGAATGGTAATTTAATAGCATATGTGTCAAGTTGCAGTCGGGAGATAATTATGGAATAACATCCCCATCCCATCAAACTAGAGGGGATATAATTGCACTTGGTTTGGGGATTGGGGAGGTTGGTCACTTGCTTGATTGCCATGGGAAACATTCTCATGGGTGGACCTTGTCCCCTCCTCCACGTGGCTAAGAGACATCCCATTCGGGGAATTTTTTTTAATTAATTGGTTAAATAAACCATTTAAAATTAATAGCTTATTAAATCCATGGAGAGATCAATAATAAACAAACTACAATAATAATTATTGAAAGATATTTAAATAATAAACTACAATAATGGTAACACTTTGTCACTTTGTATATTGTAAATTAAATTATATTATAATAATCACTTCATTTTCAAAGATTCGAAAGATTCAATTTTATACAATTTCCAAAGATTCAAAAGATCCAATTTTATACATTTTCAAAGATTCAAAAATACAATTTTATACAATTTTCAAAGATTAAAAAAATCAATTTTTGAATATTGGTCCGGATGAAAGCGTGGGAATGATTTGCTTTGGTTTAAAACACGCGCATGGATGGATAGACAAAAAATCAGAATGAAATGTTGTTGGGTTGAACCATGCATGGAGAGATAGACATAGGTGCCGATCGGAAGGAAAGGGGGTGAGACGAACTGCAGAAATCAAATTCCAACACTATCCATGCAGCTCTTCTTTTTATTTTGGATGTAGGAACCACCTGCAATTTCAACAAAAAAGACTTCCCCAAATTCTTGGACTCTTACCTTGAGTATAAATTCAATTTCTTTGTTCACAAATGGCGTTTTCCCTTTAATAATTTGATTACAATTGGTCCATGATCTACTGCTGCTCGTACACAAATGGAATCTAAAATGGAGTTCGATTCCGAAACAGAGTATACCTAGGTATTCAAATTTGTGCACAATGAAAATTTGCCACAATTTTTCCTCTAGGCCAGCGTTCATTTCTTCAGGGTTTGTTTCAACATTTGAGAAACTTAGTTTTTCATGAACAAGTGGAAAAAAATAACTACTACCCTTCAACACACTTCCAAATACTCAAACCCTAACCCTGAAATATGGAACCTGGATATCAATTCCACAACTCAATCTCTGTATAAAATATTAAACAAATGCTAAAATCTCCAATATTTTACCTTCAACGTAGATTCTCACCCAACACATTTATTTATTGTGTTAAATTTTGGTTAGGGTTAGAGTTTAATGCAGAAAGTACTTTAAACAATCTAATTAAAGTAACTTGATGTTCCAACTTCAATCGATTCACTTCCTTCCGATTTGCATAACCTGAGATCTCATAACATAAGGACACTTGAGTCATAAACAATCACATCGAGTCAGTTTTTAGAAGGGTCTTCTAATTCCAAATCCTTCGCAGAAATCACATATTCCTGTAGTTGCTTACTGTCAAGAAGTCAACCAATTAACAAAGCCTCTGTAATTACATACAAATTCCAGAGTAAATGACTTTATGTTTTCATCCAGACGCCATTCACATTCAATAGAGACAATGAACTTCATAAAAAATATATAGAAAGAGATATTCACAAGTCTGTATGCATATAAAATGCTTTCATTAATCAAATTCAATTACTTAGAATTTCATGACCCGATTACATAATATGGGAGTATTCCACCCTGGTCTTCTCTCTATTTTCCTATCCTCTCTGCCCCTGCCTCACCTCTTCTCTACCTCTACCGTGGCCTGTAGGCTTACAATCGTATATATGAAGAATCAATTTAACGGTTTAACCCTAACGACCTTTCTATATTTCTGTAACTGCCTCCCTAAATAGGAGTTCAGATCTATCCTAAAGGATGAATCATCATTGAAACCTCATCACACTTGGAAATTTCTAGATTAACCTTGCAAACTATTGAACATTTACAATATTTTTAAACAAGAATTTTACATTTTACCCCTCCTTGTTTTAAGGACAAGACCTCATCGTTTGTCCAAAATTTAAAACTTTGAATGTCATTTTGTTTGAGGCTTGATTTTCCTTATGTGTCCTGAGCAGGGACTGTTGAGGTCTGATCTGCCTTCCATCATCTGCTGGGGTTACTCTGTTTCCTGAATGATGAGTCTGCAGCTACTGGTGGCTTGGTTTGATTGTGTCGTGAACTTCCGTTGTATGCAGCAGCGTATGTATGGGTTTGTTATAGAGGCCACAAGAATTGTGAAATGATATTTTTCCATTTCTCTTGCAAGTTAAAAAAGTCAAAAAGAGTAACAAGAATGGAGCACTAATAAATGGAAATGGAGGAGAGAACTATTATGATAAGTAGACCTCTTGCCTTTAGGCTCAACCAGGAGTTCCACCCTTTAAGGAAACAAAAAAGCAAGAAAAGGGAATATGGGAATATAATCGAGATTCTTCGATCTTATGCAACTTAATTAAAAGAGCAATTACATCATAACAAATCAGGGAGGATCTGTCAAGATTCAAAGAATCAACAACTCCTCTAATCTAGGAGGAAAAAGTGATTCATTTGTTTTGCGACCAATATGCAATAAATCCGCTTCTCGAGTAACATTAGAATGAACTCAGAGGAACCAACAGGAGGATGGGCTAGGTGACACGATTCCAAATAAGACCCATGTGTCTGATTTCCATTTGTGCATATGTAAGTATAAACAACAACTCAACTTACAGGCTTAGGACAAGCTTGTAGATATACGTTATTAAATTGTCTTAAGGATGAAAACAAATTTATTTTAACATAATAATGACAATTACAATTACAAGAACTTTACAAGAAATTTAGGAGTTAGTTCCATAAATGTAGGAAGTTTGTTATTTAGCTACAAGTTATGTTTCCAAGTATATATTGTATGCCTGCAAGCATTAGAGGCTAGATAGAGAGAGGTTGGAAAAATGATGGTTAGGAGGGTTAACTATACAATGTAAGAATCAAGGCAAGTAAAACAGAGGATAGGTCAGAGTTTGTTTATGATCCTGTAAATTTCCAAGTAATAAATGGAAAAATGATTATTTGCCATGATGTTGTGTGTTGATTTCATATATGTCTGTGTGATTGATGAACTCTGGTGAATACTGGCTAACTAGGAAATGAATTAGTTAGATTGTGCTCTAACTATAGTAGGAAGAACATTCAAGCTGTGTGGATGACCGTAGATGATGGTGCAATTGAATTTGTACATGATTCAGGTATGAGTTGTAGATAGAAATTGTCTAGATTTGTGTGAAGGTGTTTAAGGATTGCAACGAATTCAAATACTGGAAATAATGTTTGTGCATAATGGTAGGTTATGTACTCTTCTTGTTTGATGTTAACAACCTTGCGCATATATATCCAATACTCCTGTGTATTAATCATTAGATTAAATATTATACGTGGACAAGAGTTCAAAGTCAAATTCCTTCTGTGATATGTAGCTACAAGAATACTATATTCTTATAAGGAGGATCGTAATATTTTCTTAAAGATAGGAGATGGAATTTGATGGCATGAATTGAATCCTCTATATGATAATTGTGTTACTCTTTGTTGGGATACATTTTAATTTTAAGTTTGAATTAAGATCTCAGGTTGAGTGTTGACTACATTGGAATTACGCTCAGTATGAAGAGGAGTGATGTTGAACACTCTGCATTGAAGGGCTTCCTGGAATGAATTAATTTCGAGTCTGGGTAGAATCTTTATGGGTTCTACTTTATTAGAAGTTAGAAGCCATACTGGTTCGAATTTCAATGATTCTACAAAATGACATGTAAAGAGACAATTACAATAATATATTAATCCATAGAGACTATTTCCAGAAGATCTAAGTCAAATAGTTGAATAGTTTAGGGAGTTTTTTTATATCAGAATACCTATTAATAAGAAATGTGGGTTTATACAATTGTTTGACCGCAAGTTGTTAGTGCAAAGTTGTGTGTTTTCAATATATATGAGGTTTAGTATCAACTAACTTTTTTAGTTCATTGTAGACATAATTTCAAAGGAGCTTGGAGCATATTATCAAATGGACAAAAGAAACTGGATGAACTTGAAAAATAGGTGTAGTTTCTATATTTGATTATTCATCATGATATACCAAAAAAATGTATCAATGCTAACTTGTTCTCAATTAAATTTATGTAACTTAATGGAAATTGGTTATGTGTAGGACACTACAAGAATATAGAGATGGGGTTGAGGAATTCTTAAAGTTTTCCGAGGCACATTCAAGGAATAAGATGTCCATGTAATAAATGTGGCATAGTCAAAGTACAAAGATTTGATAAAATACACGAGCACTTGATTTGTGATGGAATAATAGAACAATATAAAATTTGGTATTTTCATGGAGAGAGCATTCACAGTCAAGTATCTTGAAAAAAATGAATTGATCTAGTTTCAAACTTACTTGTATTACAATAAAGATATCAATTATATTTATATGTGCAAAATTATGTTTTCCTCTCACTTTTAGATTCCATCTGTTATTGATGAGGCTAGGAAACACTCTGAAAATGAGCCACATGAAGTTATAGAGCATATCTCATCTCAACTGTTAAGATAATTTGCATTGGTAAAGGCCCCTATTTGACCAATTTATATTCATTCTAATTTTCATAAAAACCATAAAATCACTGACATGAATTTTAATTTTCTTATTAATAGGGTTATGGACATGTAGAATGCCATTACGATAATCAGGTTGATGATCCTGGAACATCGTTTCAGAATGATAATGATCCCCTTGAAAAGGATGATGATACAACCATTGTTGTTGATCAAATGCTTCATATGGTGAATGATGCTTATCCATGTATTGATCAAAACCTAAATGAAGGTTGTGATAATGTGGGGTTGGCATCAACAAATGACTAAATGAAGTTAATGAATATAGGAAGTTAATCGAAGATGCCAAGAGGCCATTGTACCCAGGTTTTGTTGATTTCACAAAACTATCAACAACAGTGGAATATTACAATCTCAAAGTGAATAGTGGATGGTCTGATAGAAGTCTTGGCCAAATGTTAAAATTGCATAAGAATACACTTCCTAGAGATAACACACTTCCAGATTCTGCATATGCTGCAACAAAGTTGATAAAATAATTGGGATTAAACTATGATATGATACATGCATGTCCCAATTATTGCATTTTATATCGACGAAGTAACCAAAGTAAAGATGAATGCCCAACATGTGGAAAATATCGATGGAAGGTGGATGCTCAATCTCAAAAGGTGCATCAAGGTGTTCCTACAAAGGTGTTAAGATATTTCCCCATAGCACCGATGCTAAAGAGAATGTATAGGTATAATTTTCAACACCATAATTGTATTCAAGTTTTCACCTTCTTGTATTATCTTTACCATTTTTCATAGTGTTATTATATGATAATATTATATTTAAATCAAATATTTTCTTTGTTGTTCTATCTCTATGTACATGTCACCAAAAATGAGGTGGAATCGTGAGAATGCAAGCAATGATGGTCATATGCGCCACCATGTTGATAGCCCAACATGGAAAACTATTGATGAAAAATGGCCTGTTTTTTCAGGCAAACCCCGCAATGTGCGACTTGCAATGGCAGCAGATGGATTTAATCCATTTGGATACTTGAGCAGTACATCTAGTGTTTGGCCTACAGTGTTGGTTACATACAACCTCCCACCATAGTTGTGCACAAAAAAGAATTTTTGTATGTTAACATTGTTAATACCTAGTCCCAAGCAACCAAGTAATGACATTGATGTGTATTTGGAACCCTTGGTAGATGAAATAAAGGAATTATGGGACCAAGGAGTATGGACATATGATGCTTACAATAAGACATGATTAACATGAAGACGATTCTAATGTGGGTGATTCATGACTTTCCAGCTTATGGTAATATGGTTGGTTGCACAACAAAAGGCTATAATGCATGTCCCATATGTGGAAAGAACACATAATCAGAGTACCTCAATTGTAGCAAGAAATGGGTGTACATGGGGCATAGGATATTTCTTCCTCAAAATCATAAGTTTCGGTCACAAAAGGGACCATTTAATGGGAAGGAGGAGCTTCGTTATGCCCCTCCAATTGTAAGAGTGTTAGATATTTTTAAGGAAACAAAGGGAAAAGAAAAAGTTTGGGGGAAGAGTGAATCAAACAAAAGGAAAAGAAATAAGGAAAAAGGTGAAAAAACTAATGTTGCGGTGTGGAAGGAACAATCAATCCTATTCAATCTGCCATATTGGGAGGTATGTAGAGACATTAACCATTCCTAACTATTATACATTGCATGCTTATATGACTCCATTGTGATTAGATGTCTTCATTGAATTCATTGTTTATAATTTCCTCCATATTAAATGATTTTCCAATATTCTCGTTAACAATCAAATTAACACCCTTAGTCATGTGATATAAGAAGCATATTTTTACTATGTGCCCGCAACATGAAGACATAACACAAGTACATTCAGAGACAAATCCTCTCTGATCTAATCACTTCTCCCATAAATGGAAGGATTAGGTGAAGAAAGTAAGAACCTAAGGACCAAGTTCAGTGATTGAACCGCTCACAAAAGTTCCAAAACTAAGCTACACCAATCAAAAAGTGAAGAGAAATGCATTAAAGTGCATTAATTGTGCTTAAAGTATGTTAAGTTGTGCAAAAAAGCCTAAAAACTATGGAAAGTGGGTTTTTGAGTGAAAATGATCTAAAATAATGAAAAAGAGCAATCCCACATTGAGAGGAAAAGCTTGAAGGTCCACTTCCCAATTCTATATAAGAGAGGCATTTGGGGCATTGTAGAAAAGGACAAAGGAAGAGCAAAGGCATGCTGGAGAGATTCTGAAGGAGGAGGAAAAGCTCAATTTCTTCAAAATAAAAGGTGGAGAAAGGAAAGCTCATGGAAATGGAGGAGGGATTCACACCAAGATCCATGGTAAGGATGTACCTCTTCATTGTTTTGATATGAAATGATTCAAGTTTGTTCCATTTGAATGTTTGAATGTTGCTTATCTTGTATGATTTAGAGTTTCAAATGGCATTAGATCTTAGCTTTGCTTATCATATTTGATGAATGAATGTAGATCTTATTAATAGCTTGTGATAATCATTTTCATTTGCTGACATAGAAGCTCACCACTTCTTAGTAAAATAGATTGATGATTTGTACATCTAACCCCTACTTGCAAAGTACTTCATCTATTATCAATTCTCAATGTGTTGGAAGCCGAAACAATGATGAGGTCAAGTTCCAAAGATCCAAACCCTGTACTTCAGAAAAATAACATTTTATGGAGTAATAGAAGAAATAATTACATTGGACTATTTTTTTTATAGAGTACACATTGTTCAAATGTAATTGGGTCGATGTATACAATAAGAGAGGGATTAAAACTGATGATTTGGGTTTTACAATGGTGAATATGAAGAAATGCTTAAATCATAATAATTAGCAAGATGATCCATTTATTCTAGCATCGCAATCTAAATAGGTATTCTATGTACAAGATCCAGTTGAGACTGACTGATATGTAGTGTTAATATGCTCTCCAAAAGGATTGAGAAATAGTACATCATATGAACCCGAGTATGCATATTTGTCAGGGGTTACAGAATTTCAAGAAGCAAAATGTGTAAATGAAGAAGATATAGTCGATGTCGATGTCGATGTTGAAGTGAAAGTGGATTATTTCCATTCATATTTTGAAGGAATATGGTTGAGTATTAAACAATAAACATATCGATTCTACTATATTCACCTTTACATGGTATATACATTTGCATACTTTGCATATTGGGTAACTAATGGTTTGGATTTACATTGAATGAATGATGTTCTTGATAAATGCTAGTTTTGATCTTTTGTTTTGGACTGAATTAAGATGTTCTTGGACTATCCAGTGGATTAATTACAGCTCATCCTTTATGTTTGATTATGCTCTTGGAAAGTAAGTGGACTGCTATGTGGTTGTAATTGCTTCATATTGACTTTCTAGATGTGTTAACTTGGGTATGGAATTATATCATTTTATATTGGTGTATTTTTGGTTGTGTTTTGCATTTGTTTTTTATTTTTAAATCATTAACTTGGATTTATTCCATAATAGATTTCTTTAAGAAAAAAATAAGTGTTGTTCTGTGTTGGTTTTGCATGTATGGAATTGTAGAAACAATCTTTAAACATATGGGACACAATATGCTAGCTGACCTGTTCTCTTGATGATTGTAAGTAACATCGATCCTTGGTGGATTTCTACTAATATTGTATGGTGCTTATATATTTATAGTACTTACCTATTTTATTTTTCAGGAAATTCCTTCGAGGGAAAACAATCACATTTTCAATGTTGGCAATCCTAATAATGAGGTCACTGTCAAGTAGCTGGTAGAAATAATGACTGAGGTATGGTTCATGTTTTTCGCTGGAGTTCAAAAAATTTATTTGGATAGATTTTTGAATATTTTCTTGTGCTTATGTTGTCAATAATGTTGATTTATAGTGCTTGTTTAGTTTCCATTAACCTTCATTAACATTTCATCACAACGGAAGCATAAACTATGCTTCCTTTGTTCTGTGACCAGTATGTAATAAATCCGCTGCTCAGTTAACACTGGAACGAACTTGGAGGAACAAATAGGAGGATGAGCTGGGTGACATGATTCCAAAGAAGGCCCATATGTCTGATTTCCATTTGTGCATTTGTAAGTGTAAAAAAAAACTTATCTTACAGGCTTAGGACAAGCCTATAGATATACGTTATTAAACTGTTGTTACAACATTTTATATCATCTTTTGCTATCTTGTTTCCATATGCTTAAAAAAGATTATATATCTATTTTAGTTATTGTGTAAACATGTTAGTGAATTAGTTCTATTTACTTTACTTATAACAATGTTATATTTTTTCTTTTTCAAATTCGTAAAATGTTATAATAATAATAACCAAATGTTCAATATATACCAGCAGGCCATTGGTCATCACCATCTACTAAGGTTACATTCTCCTTGTGGCCTGCTCCACTTGACTGACATGAGTTTAAAAGGGATGAGGTCGGGTACTAGTCCCAAGCAATTTTAATGGGTATAGCTACACCTCATATTGGGAAGGTAAGCAAAGAAATTCTACCCTATGTAACCCACCAGAGGAAGTTTCTTGAATCATTTCCAAAAAAAAATGTGCAATTTCATGCCAATATGAATTGATGAACCCAAATTATAGGTATCCTATAGCCTTTTTTCCACTGTCAAGCATAAGATGTGATGAAGGAAATACACCTGTTTTGTGGGAAAATGTATTTACTTTGATTATTTAATAAGGATGTTTAGAGATTATTCTTTTTATGTTAAAAGCATTTTTCTACAAGCTAACCCTGGAATGAGCAGGCATAAACAGGGAGTGAAGGTCTTGAGGTATCAACGAGAGTCAAATATCGAGACTGCAGATAACAAAGGGGCTCAACGCTCATATCTCCCTAATTTATAGAGAATCCCTGATTAAGAGGATCGAAATTTATGATCATAGACTAGGTTAGAATTAGAGACATATATATATGGACCTCTCGGATAGTGAGGGGGTCCTGTCGCTATTTTGTAGAATCAATCGTTTACGCATTTTTGTACTACAAAGACAGTTTGTGTTAAAGACTTTTCCTGAACCATGAAGTTAATATTTTAATAAGAAGACTGATGTTACTTTCAAGCCTGCGTTTATAAGTTTTCCATACTCCTGAGTACGGGTTGGGGAGGCCCCCCCGAACACGTAAGTCAAGATTTTTACTCTGTTTTCAGGTATTTTCCATATGTGTTATGCATTGATTTAATCCTTATCATATATGGAAGTATTTTGATGGCATTTGAATAACATGGTTTTATTTTAGTATTAAACCGATCATTTTGATTCAGCACAATATCTGTAGTTGGTTACAGCGCATTCCGTAGTTTGGTAAAACTCTTTTCATAGTCCTGTAGCTACATTCTGCATAAGCATATTTTGACATATGTTTTCATGCATTCTTATATTAGTTTTAAAACAATGATTCAGATCTAGGAGCTCATGCATATTTCCCTTATTAGAGTTAGATCATAGAGGTTAATTACTTTAAGTTCTTTGGTTTAATTAATGATCATCACCTTGAGTGTTTAATCCAAATAGATAGGACTGGTTACTTCTCAACATTGGATATTTACATTCTGGATTTCGTTTTTAGTATTTAAGTTTTTAGATTAGACTTTCAATATTTAGCACTTGATTTTCAGTATTCCACTTCTTAGATTAAAATCTCAGCTTTCAGCATTTTTTTCTAGACCAAATTTATCTAGCTTTCAGCATTTCAATTTTTAGTATAGATTTATAGTTTTCAGCATTTAACTTCTTAGCATAGGAATTTGTCATTCATAGATTTACAATATTTTTAGGTCACCTTCTTCTTTGATTAGAGAAACCTTTAAGATATATACCAACACCCCAAACATGACGAAGATTATCCTATAGAGCACATACAGTGCTAGCACCTATGAAGTTTGTACATCCCCTGGTTGATAATTAAAGTATGCTCTTGCTATAGCTTCCCTAATTAGGCATCCATTCCTGGAGACCACCACTTTTTGGCGCCGTTGCCAGGGAGGTGCTTAATCTTTAGGAGACATCTTTGAAAAAAAACATATAAAACCAACCAAAAACATAAAAATTTTACCATGAATGCCTAGATGATAGAGAGATAGATTTGGATGCTTCCTGCCTGCCCGCCCTATGAGAAATAATAGTTCTGATAACTCTCA
Source organism: Larix kaempferi (assembly GCA_027924585.1). Taxonomy (NCBI): domain Eukaryota; kingdom Viridiplantae; phylum Streptophyta; class Pinopsida; order Pinales; family Pinaceae; genus Larix; species Larix kaempferi. Next base: position 12,955,710 of record BSBM01000361.1, read on the forward strand.
ATTTGAATTCCTTAACTCAGAGGAAGAAACTGATTCTAGCTACGACCCAAACTTAGATAACTTCTTTGCTAGCTCTAGTTCAAACACTACTATGGCATAAGAAGATGAATAACCTAGGGAACTGTTCACCTTTCCCATCAGTATACCTCTTGGGGATGCCATTAGGAATAATATCAACCCTAATAATTTTCCAAACTTCCATGGTTTGACTTCAGAAGACCCTGACAAATTCCTGTTTCAGTTTGAAGTAGTTTGCAGATCCTTTGATTACACTACTGATGCACAAAAGCTGAGGCTTTTTCCTTCCACACTGAAAGATCTATCACTTAGGTGGTTCATGATCCTTGAAGGAAACAATATCTTCATCTGGGACCAAATGAAATAGGCATTTCTAGAAAAATATAGGGACTACTGCAAAGCAAAGGATACAAGATATGAAATCTTTAGGATGCAACAAGGACAAAGAGAATCATTAGAAGATTATGCCCAAAGATTTCAACTCAGCTACAAACTAGCTAGTCACTGCACCTTAGATCCTCAATCAATAAAACTTGTCCTACTTAGAGTTATAAAAGAGGAAAATTTTGAAGTCTTAAACCTTCTAGGGGATGGAGATATATTCCAAATACTTATGACCAAATCCTACAAATCTTCAAAAGCTACTCTAGATCTAGGAAAAGTAAAAGTGGGACAAGGGATTCACACCCATTTATTGGGGGATCAACATCTTTAGGACCAAACCTTACAAAATATGATTTAGGAAACATATTAGATGACATGAAGATCGATATCCTACAATCTCTTTCCATGCAACTTGATGCACTTCAAATCAATAAGAAACAGGATGAAATAAACCAAGCATTGGCAGTCTTTTGTCCACGCTGCAGAAAAAAATATGAGAAAGGACAGTGCACATTAAACACCATAGAAATATGTGGCCTATGCACTGATGACCACTCCACTGATAAATGTCCTCTGTTTCCCTCATGCAAAGCTGCTATTCAAGATCCCACAACTGAAGGTGCAATAGAACAGCTCTGTTTTGTGAATCAAAGGAGGAATAATTTTCCAAGGCCTTACCAACCCAACAACCAAGCCTACTATAATCAGGTAAATAACTAGAAAAATTGGAATTCAGTACCAGCCCCATGGCCATCTCAGCCAAGTCCAAACCAATGGTAGAAAATCCAACCATATCGACAACCTTATTACCCATAATCTTACTCTCCATACCCCCCACCATTTTCTCATCCAACCACGAATTATGGAAATCAATATCCTTATTCATCAAATTGGAGGGCTTCGTTGCAGCAACAACAACCACTCATCATTGCACCACCACAAAACCAACCACCCCCTAAACCTCCACCAATTCCTTCCCAGCCAATTCCAAACCCTAACAACAACAGGTCAGGGCAGCAACAAGCCTACAATACTGAAATCATGCAGTTTCCCACTTACGTAGTGGATACCTTGGAAATAAATGAGATTACTCTAAGGTCTAGGAAAACATTGCAAAATACACACACACACAGAATAATCAAGAAGATGAGGCTCATGAACAAACAACACAACCTCATATTTAACATCTAGATGAGCCAAGCCCTCAGGAGGAAGACATTCGACCACTCACACAAAATAGAAACCCTCCATTCCCTGAAAAACTTGTACGAGGTATGAAAGAAGAAGAGGAAAATGCAATTCTGAACAAATTGAAACACTTGAATATCCAAATTCCAATTTTACAGTCCATCCGAGATGTGCCTATCTACAACAATTTTATTAAAGAAAATTGTTTGAAAAGACCTGGTAGAAGAAGACGTGACCCACCCACGATAAATGTAGTGGGCCAGTTAGCAGATCTAATATTGGGTATCATTGTTAACCCCAAATACCTTGATCCAGGCAGCCCAGTAGTCAATGTGACCATCAATAACAGACAGATAGAGAGAATCCTAATTGATTTAGGAGATGTTATCAATGTGATTACCAAAGATACTATGATACACCTAGGACTCTAATCATTGGTCAGACCTACAACTATCATGCTACAGCTAGCCAACACATCTACAGTAAGACCTGAAGGGATACTCAAAGACATAATTATCAATATAGAATCCTGGGAATACCCAGCTGATTTCATAGTCATCGAAGTAAACTTAGTGGATACCCAATAATACTAGGGAGACCTTGGCTGGCAACTGCATATGCTTACATAGGATGTAGATCGGGCAACATGACAATCACCAGTGGCCAAGCTAAGAAGAAAATCACGATTTATCCCCCCAGCTAGGAAGTCTTCAGACCTAGAATATCAGAACTGGACAGATGATTATGATGACACATCCAACCAACACATACAACCTGTCCTTACAATTGAAACTTCCCTTTCACTAAAAGCCATCGACGAATATAGTCATTTAGATAGGTTTATACAAAATGCTTCTTCTAATCAGAATATGTTTGAAGATTTTCTTGGCATAGGTTAGCAGCAAGGAGAGGAAACATTAAACCATGATCTTGAAAAAAATGTGGGAAGAGGTACTCACACTTGAACATCAGCCAATTCAGATAAAAAAAATCGAGATAATGCATGGCAGGATGGTTAATATTAAATCCAATTTGGAGCCAGGACAAGAGAAACAATTACTGAAGGTACTGTCAGACAACAACAAAGCCTTTGCATGGACATACACTGACATGAAGGGTATCTACCCAGACATCTATAAGCACTATATCTATATAAAGGAAGATGTTGTTCCTATCAGGCAACCACAGAGAAGAATGAACCCAGCATTAAAGGACATAGTCAAGTTGGAATTACAAAAGCTGTTAGATGCAGGGTTCATATACGCAATCTCAGATAGTGAGTGGGTATCACCACTGGTCATAGTTCCTAAAAAGGGAGGAAAGTGGAGGATTTGTGTGGACTATAGAGAGCTCAATAAGGGAACTAAGAAAGATCACTTTCCTCTCCCATTTATTGACCAAGTACTAGATACATTAGCTGGGAACAAGTTTTTCTCATTCTTGTATAGGTTCAGTGGGTACAACCAAATCCTCATTCACCCAGCTGATCAAGACAAAACAACATTCACATGCCCATGGGGCACTTATGCATACAGAGTGCTTCCCTTTGGTCTCTGTAATTCCCCAGCAATGTTTCAGAGGGAAATCCTAAGTATCTTCTCTGATTTTATTAATGAACAAATGGAGGTCTACATGGATGACTTCACACCCTATGGCTAGGATTTCGACCAAGCACTAAAACATCTAGAACTGGTTTTGAAAAAATGTATTGAGATGAGCTTATGCCTCAGCAACGATAAATGCATAATGCTCATGGAAGAAGGCATCGTTCCTGGCCACCATATTTCACAGAGAGGAATTGAGGTTGATCAGGCAAAAGTTACAGTCATCAGAACACTACCGCCACCTATGAAACAGAGAGATGTGAGAAGTTTTCTTGGACAAACATGATACTATAGAAGATTCATTGAGAGTGATAGAAAAATTGCTGCACCAATGTTTGCTCTACTCACAAAAGACACAGAATTCATATGGTCAAAACATTGTATGCTATCATTAGACAAACTAAAAGAGAAAACAATTATAGCTCCAGTACTTCAAGGACCAGATTGGGAACTTCCATTCCACATCCACTCAGATGCATCAGATAAGGCCATTTAATCTGTCCTTGGACAAGAAAGAGAGAAGAAGCTCTATGCTATATATTATATTAGTAAAAATTTGGCAGGAGCATAATTAAATTATATTGTCACAGAGAAGGAGTTTTTGGCAGTCATACATGCCATTAACAAATTCAGGCACTACATAACTGGATACCAAGTTTTTTTCCATACAGACCATTCATCAATAAGGTGTCTCATGAACAAACCTAACACAAGTGCTCGAATCATTAGATGGCTACTCCTCATGCAAGAGTTTGACATCACAATTTTGGATAAGCCAAGAAAACACAATGTAGTGGCTGATTTTCTGTTTAGGCTCACACATGGACAAGACAATGAAGTGGTAAATGAGAGTTTCCCCGATGAGCATCTTTTTGCAATCTCCATAAGAATCCCATGGTTTGCTGACATAGAAAACTATTTAGTGTCTAGGAAATTTCCAGCACATTACAGCTACAAAGAGAAGAATAAAGTCATAAGACAAAGTGCCACTTACACATGGATAGAGGGAATGCTCTTCAAAAAAGGGCCAGATCAAATATTAAGAAGATGCATTAGAGAATATGAAGTGCATGACATAATGCATGCCACTCACAATGAGCCATGTGGAGGACACTATGCTGCAAAAAGGACAACCTATAAAATTTTGCAAACAGGGTATTATTGGCCAACACTCCACAAGGATGCCTATGAATATGTTTCACACTATGATGACTGCCAACGAATGGGGAAGCCTACACAAAGAGAAGAAATGCCTCTCAATCCACAAATATCCTTAGAAGCATTCGAGAAATGGGGATTTGATTTCGTTGGTCCAATCAACCCACAATCAAATGAGAAAAGCTACATTCTTGTATGCACTGACTACCTTACAAAGTGGACTGAGGTAGCAGCACTTGATGCAACAAATGAAACCAATGTGGAAAAATTTTTCACTGAGCAAATCTTCCATAGGTTTGGAGTCCCAAGAGAGCTATTTTCTGATCAAGGCCCATAATTTACATCAAATCTAATAGAAGACTTGCTTAGAAGAAACAATGTTAAGCACAAACAATCCTCCTCCTATCACCCTCAAGCTAATGGTCAAGCTGAGGTAACCAACAGAGAGTTAGAAAGGATTTTGAGAAACACAGTGCAACTCCAAAAAAGAGATTGGGTAGAGATATTAAGTGAAGCAGTTTGGGCTTATAATACCACATGGAAAACAACAACAGGCTTCACCCCATATGAGTTAGTTTATGGAAAGAAAGTTATGTTGCCCATTGAATTTGAAATCAAGACATTGAGAATTGCAGCGCAGTTAAATATGCAACTTTCAGACATCCAACAGGAACGCATGCTACAATTAAATCAACTGGATGAGCAATGCTAGAAAGCACTTGGCCATACTGAAATCATTTAGCAACTAAGGAAGAAGTGGCATGACACACACATAAAGCATAAAAAGTTCAAGGAAGGTGACTGGGCACTACTCTATGATTCCAGGTTTCACACTTTCAAGGGAAAACTAACAACTAGATGGCTAGGAACCTACATCATTGAAAATATCTATGACAATAGAGCTATCAGAATTACAACAATAGATGAAGAAAACTTCCCCATGTTGGTGAATGGACACAGATTAAAAATCTACAATACACCACAGTCCAAAGAAGAATTCACAAACATACTCTACCAGCAAAGTCTAATGCTGATAGAGAGCATCAAATGTAATTGATCTGCAGTTACTAAAAAAATGAATGAAAAAAAAAATGAAAAAAAAAGAGAAAAAAATGAAAAAAAAAATGAAAAAAGAGAAAAATGAAAAAGAAAGAAAAAAATAAAATAAAATAAAAAGAAAATGAAAAAGAGAAAAATGAATTGAAAATGAAAAATAAAAAAAATGATTCACTCAAGATTATCACAAGTGAATTGCAGGAAATCATACTTCCCCATGAAGAACCAACACGCATATTACAAGTAGATCAAATCAAGCGAGCCAAGTAGCAATATTCAAACGAGCCAGCCATTTGTTCAAGCGAGCCAGGAATCTAATCAAGTGAGCCGGAAAATTATCAAGCACTACAAAAATCAAGTGAGCTAGACATTTGTTCAAGTGAGCCAACCACGTATTCAAGTGACCCACAAAAATCATGCACTACAAAAATCAAGACAGCAGATTCAGGGAATATTTTGAACTCAATACTGAGCATAAGAGCAAAGTCAAATCAAAATTGACACAAAAATGAAAGCATGCAGATACAACATTTTCAAAAGAACTGACTGAATGAAGGCAAACACATGTAACTATTGACATGCCTAAAATAACTATAGACAATGTAGAAATCTACTACATAATACAACGCCCGTGAAATCAAGCCACTTCATGCACTAAGGTACGCTAAGCATAACCAGGTAATCCCTAAAACTCTTTGTTTTATTTTCAAGGTCAAATCATCATCCAACAAAATGGTTATTTCTGAAGCTGAGGACAACTTTCAAGTTAAATCGGCGGCAAGGTTCAGATTACCTCACAAAATCATGATTACCCACCTTCGGCATGTCAGAATAACAATCTCCGCGTCCGGCCACCATATTTCCCAATGATCAGAGCAGAAGTGCAATGCACAATTATGGAAAGAAATGCAGGGCTCAATAATGGAAAGGAATGTGTAAGGTTGCAAGTACAATCCGAAATGATCGGGAGAGGTGTGTGAGAACAGCTAAATAAGGCGACATAATCTACAAAAAAAGACCCAGTTTTGCAATAAGATCTCTCCAGAAGAAGGATAACTGAAATTTCGTGTTGTCACTCAGCCAACAAGCTACCTTCGAACCTATGAATCAATTTTGGTCAGTTGAGGTAAGTCAGCCACACTCAAAGTTTTTCGTTGTGCTGATTATCGTAGAAAATTCAAGATGAAAAAGGGGTTCAAAAAGAGTGAACCAAAGGATCACAAAGCCATTTATGAAAACTCAAGGGTTTTATAAATCCTCTGTAATGCAGGCTGGATTCCCTTCATCTCAAGGCTGAGAGGGTCTCATACAGAGGTGGCTTTAGAATTCGCAAGAAACTTGAAGCACATCAAAGATGAGCAGTTCGTCACCTGGGTTAGGGGACTTCGTATCAGACTGGATGAGGAGGCAATTGCAAAATAAATAGGGCTACCCATGGGTCTACACTGGGCCAAGGAAGACAGGGAAGCCAACCAGAGTGCAAAGGTATTTTTCTTCGGACCTGGAGAAGTTTATGAAGAAAAAAATGGAGTCAAGAGGGTCATTATGCCAACATCTTGGGACGAAGTAGTTGTTGTCATTCAAAAATATGTAATGTGTACAGGGAGGTTGAGCTATGTCCCTCTCTTCCACTTCCAAATTCTAGATCTTCTGAGGCATAGGAGCCATATCACACTGAATAACAACATCAGCATTCCTTATTATCTTCTCCTGTCTCTGGGAGAAATGAGCAAAAAAGTAGTTGAAGGAAAAGAAGATGCATTAGCCCACCATGGGATAATCAAATTGATAATTCAGGAAGAGTTAATAGTATAGGTTCCAGAACTTTCATGGGAGGATTTTGTGGTAATCTCAACCAGAGCATGTACATAGAATGAAGAATACACCTGCTGTCGGCATACCCCTAGCTTATGGGTCAAAAGACAATATCACTTCTACATTAGGATCTAAGAGAAAAATCGACTTGGACAGCGTGGCCGATACCCTGATGAAAATTAAGCATTCAAAAGATGGATCCCGCCAAAAGGAATTAGGGTTTTCCACCAGCGAGCAAGGTCAAAGCGGCAAAGAAAAAGGTTCTCACAACCACCCAAATTCAAGCATGAAAAGGAGGTAGAAAGGGATCCCAACCCAATAATTCAGGATGTATCTGACGATGATGACGATTGGCTAGACCAGGACAACCCAACCACACCTGTAGAACAGGATGATGACCAATGGAACCCTGCTAGTCAAGATGTAAACCCTGTTGATCAAAATATAAACCTTGGAGTCACTGACCAGCTAGCTGAGGCACTGATAGAGTTGGCAAAGGTCAAGGAGGAGTTGGCAACATTAAAAATTGAGGCAAGAATACAGAGAAGCCAATCAACTTCACCATCAACCCCATTGTTTGCACATGATAAAACCCAGATATTGAAGATGCAGCATGCAAGGAAATTGAAGCTCGCAGAACAACAAAATGCGACACTGAGGGAGAAATTGGGCCAATCTCAGACAGAATTGGCTCAGAAAGACCAGAAAATCCAGCAATTAGAGGACACATTGATTGCCACTACAAAAATCTATGATGAAATATTGCAACTCAGAGCCCCATCCATAATCTATACTCTCTACTTAAAGGAAAAGTGGGGAAGGTTCTAGCTGCAGAGGTTAAAACAAGGCCTGTCTCTGGAACTGAACACTACAAGGGAATTTGTGGACACTTCTCTAGATTGCATAGAGGTTGAAAAGGATCAATTGTGCGAATTCTTCTTGTGCAACTTCGTGGTGCCAAGCACACCTAACTGGTCACCTAATCCATACGTAGGTGACTTCCAGTTGAGAGCATTATGCTCCTAGATGAACCACGAGGTGGAAAGGGCACAAGATGATCATATATATCTTGCAGAGAGGTGGAAAAATCCATTGTGGATGAGGGCCGAGGCATATCACCCTGAAAAGGTAATTTAGGCCCACCAAACCATCACCACTGATGAAGAGTTAATTCCTATCTTGCTTGAAAAACAACAGGAGGCAGTCACGCATTTTGATCTCACCCTTCAACACACATACAAAGAGGTACAAGAGGCCATCAGTGATAGGTGGGCAAGGATTGGAGATGATTTGAAGAAGAAGGAACCTCATTCCCCTCTCAGACTAGAAGTTGCTCTCGTCAAAGCTAAGCTATACATAGAATTTTTGATCAAGAATAAACTCAGATGGATTGGCATGAAGCTAAATCCTCCATTTTTCCTCCCTCTAATTATTAAAGGGCAGATTAATGAGGAAGAAGAGAAAAGAACATGGGCCAGGGATGACCAGAGCATGGGTTACTATAGGAAGGCAGGGACTACCAGAATAGTCGCATGGGACATCAGAGAATCTATTGAAGAGCTGAGTGTGCCACCCAAGGATGGGTGAATCCTTTAAGTATGGGGGAGATGATGAGCCCAAATTATAGGTATCCTATAGCCTTTTTGCCACAGTAAAGCACAAGATGTGATGAAGTAAATACACCTGTTTTGTGGGAAAATGTATTTACTTTGATTATTTAATAAGGATGTTTAGAGATTATTCTTTTTATGTTGAAAGCGTTTTTCTATGAGCTAACCCTGGAATGAGCAAGCATAAACAGGGCGTGAAGGTCTTGAGGTATCAACGAGAGTCAAAGCTCGAGACTGCAGATAACAAAGGGGCTCAGCGCTCATATCTCCCTAAGTTCTAGAGAAGCCCTGATTAAGAGGATCGACATTTTTATGATCATAGACTAGGTTAGAATTAGAGACATATATATATGGACCTCTCGGATAGAGAGGGGGTCTTGTTGCTATTTTGTAGAATCAATCATTTATGCATTTTTGTACTGCGAAGATAGTTTGTGTTAAATAATTTTCCTGAACCATGAAGTTACTATTTTAATAAGAAGACTGATGTTACTTTCAAGCCTGTGTTTATAAGTTTTCCATACTCCTGAGTACGGGTTGGGGAGGCCCCCCCCAACACATAAGTCAAGAGTCTTACTCTGTTTTAAGGTATTTTCCATATGTGTTGTGCATTGATTTGATCCTTATCGTGTATGAAAGTATTTTGATGGCATTTGAATAACATGGTTTTATTTCAGTATTGAAGCGATCATTTTGATTCAACACAATATATGTAGTTGGTTACAATGCATTATGTAGTTTGGTAAAACTGTTTCCGTAGTCTTGTAGTTGCATTCTGCACAAACATATTTTCACGTCTGTTTTCATGCATTCTTATATTAGTTTTAAAACAATGATTCAGATCAGGATCTCATGCATATTTCCCTTATCATAGTTAGATCGTAGAGGTTAATTACTTTCAGTTCTTTGTTTTAATTAATGATCATCACCTTGAGTGTTTAATCCGAATAGATAGGATTGGTTACTTCTCAGCATTGGATATTTACATTCTGGATTTCATTTTCAGTATTTAAGTTTTTAGATTAGACTTTCAATATTTAGCACTTGATTTTCAGTATTCACTTCTTAGATTAAAATCTCAGCTTTCAGCATTTTATTTCTAGACTAAATTTATCCATCTTTCAACATTTTATTTTTAGACTAAATTTATCCATCTTTCAGCATTTCAATTCTTAGTATAGATTTACAGTTTTTAGCATTTAACTTCTCAGCATAGGAATCTATCATTCATAGATTTACAATCTTTTTAGCTCACCTTCTTCTTTGGTTATAGAAACCTTTAAGATATATACCAACACCGCAAACACGACGAAGACTATCCTATATAGCACATACAGTGCTAGCACCTCTGAAGTTTGTACGTCCCCTGGTCGATAATTAAAGTATGCTCCTGGTCTAGCTTCCCTAATTAGTCATCCATTCCTGGAGACCACCATGAATCTTAGAAATTTTGCACTTTTATAGGTTCTCTACATTTATGTTATATATGAGAATTAAAAAATGCATGTAAGTTGAGATAACACCGATAATTCATAGGATATGCTACTTTGTTGTTTATTCAAGCACGTTTATATACCTCCTGAAACTAATGCTTGGATTCTGGAACATGACAGTTATAAAGAGAAAATTCTCAAGTATTACAATGAGAAAAAAATACATATTAAAGCTAGAGGCTCTATCTTTTGCATAGCCTCCTTTACTAAACCATTTAATTTATTATATATATTGGACTCCACGTAACGTTTTTTGATTATTTGCTGGAAAACCTTAGGGTTAAAATGCGTGTCTCTGCTTTTTAGGTCCCCACATTTTCATTGTGGCTTAGGGGGTCTGCATTGACCATCTTGGGAGGTCCACACCATCCAGTTTGGGGCATATGTACCTAAGATGTCATATAAAATCCACTATGAAGAAAATTATGTTCAGATGGATTTGTTGCAAAGGGGTCTTTAATACTGGCAGGTTATTCAACATGAAATTATATAGCAGGTACAAGCATGTTTTTTAATCAATATATTGGAATGAGTTCCAACATATTGACTCCATTCTCCAAAATTCCCTTTTGAAGGAACATGTGAAACTAAGTTTAGATAGTAAATCTTTATGTCCCTAGAATTTTCTGAAATCGTTAATAATGATGGCCAAGAGAATTATGATCCAGGAATTTTAATAGGCATGATGTAATCGTAGTTAGAGAACATTTTTAATTACCATAGTTTAGAGTTTAAATCTTTGTAGGCCTACTGCATTATTTTTTGCAAGCAAGTTTATAGGCCTGTCGAAACTAATCTATGTAAGGTAACAATTCCTATGATTGAAAAGTACAACCAACAAGAACATAAATCTGCCCCTGCCAAGGACAACCAACAAATTAGAAAATTGCCCCTGTATACTACAACCAACAAACTCAAAAATATTCCTTTAAGGTACAGTCAACACAACATAAAACTATCCCTTCAAATCTATGTAGGCTGAATTGAAAAGACGCCAAGAACAACAAGGAAGGTGCTCTATCAACAATGATTGGACATACTTCTCTTCTAAGCAATTGTTTGTTGGGATTGGGGGTGTATGATCAATTTGGCATAGGGTATGAGGGATACTCTAAGCTTTGTTGAAAGCCATAGCTATGGATCACCTCTTGCCACCTCTTTACTAACAAGTATATTTGCAAGTATATATATTGGAATTCTCATCTCCTAGAATACATTATTATCCCATTGCCTCTTTGATATTTCAAAAATAGAAATAAAGAAATATATTAATGTCCACAAGAAACCACAATAAGTCAATAGGACTAGAAAAAGGGATAACGAATCATTATTAGTAGGAACCATTGTAGCAAGAACAAAATATTAAGGCTTAGACGATATGGATATAAATTTATAAATAAGGCAAGATTTTTCTTATGAAATTTTTCTTAGCTCTTATACATGAATGTATTGCTACTATCCATATTCATACATACCAAATATTGTCACCATTGTGGAAAGCAATGGTGACGTTTCACCATTATCCTTTAAGGACCATTATAATTATTTTTTTTTACAATTTTAATTGAAATGGAAATGGTCCTTTATGTTGAGTCATTAAAAGATTTTCAAAATGAAAAGCAGTGTCAATATCATAGCAGTTGTCACCATTGATATGTTAATGGAAATATCCTCAATAGTGAGGGTCATTGCAAGGCCCTCATCATATGTCATTGGCAACGTTTAGTTTTTTGGTGATGGAGGCCCTTGTGACCATCACCAATGAGCTTATGGTGACATTTTTCGACCCTCACCAGTCAACGATTATTAACTATACCCCTATATGATCAATGGCGAGAGCCACAATATGTCTATCACCAAAAATTCATATAAATTGGTGAGGGTCACTATTTGCCACTAATAATCCTTATTAGTGACAAACATTGAATTTCACCACACCACCTCTACTTTTTGGGACACTGTCATTGGTGACGTTCAAATTTTGGTGATGTCCTCCCTTTTTACCATCACTGATGAGATTATGGTGGCATGTCTCAACCCTCACCCATGATCGGTCATTGACCATCACCATATATGCATCAAATGGTGAGGGCCAAAATAGGTCCATCACCAACACTTAATAACGATTGGTGACGGTCACAACCTGGCATAATAATAATTATTAGTGGCAGACCTTGAATGTCACCACATAGCCTCAAGTTTCGGTGACGGTGCCTTTGGAAACACTTAAGTTTTGGTGACAAAGCCCCTTTTGACCTTCACCAATGAGCTTATGGTGACATTTTTTTACCCTCACCAATGACCTTTTTTCTTGTAGTGAATCTAAAGGAGAAAACGTTCACATGCATGGTAGAGTTGGGGGAAAACTCAACATATTCTATCCAAGGAGTTGGATCCACCTCATTCCAGCTGAGCACCAATGATATCTTACATGTGGAGGACATTCTATATGTTCTGGGATTGAAGACAAACCTTTTTTTAGTTTTGGTTCTTGAAGAAAAAGGATTCTGAGTTATCTTCATGGATAACAAAGCACTTTGATGGTCGAAGAACAAAAGCCTAGAATTTGCTGTTGTGATTGGATTTCGAGAGGGAGGACTCTACAAGGTACCCGAGAAGTACATTTAAGATATGATTCACCACACTACCAGTCCATGCGAGCTATGTCACCAAAGGCTTGGACACCTACACTACGACGCACTAACATGACTTCAAAAGATGGTAAAAGGTATGCCCGTATTTGATTTTGAGCATGATAGTGTATGTCGGGGTTGTGCACTTGGGAAGAATGTTAATAATTGTTTTTCCAGTAGTACTACTAGATCTAAAGGGATTTTAGATTTAATACATTTTGATGTATGTGGTCCCATGTCATCCCCCTCCCTGAGTGGCTTCTTATATTATGTACTTTTCATAGATGATTTTTCTAGGAAGTCATGGATTTATTTCATAAAGGATGAAAGTGAAACTCTTAGCAAATTTAAAGAGTTTAAAGCCCTATTTGAAAATCAGAAAGAAAAGCACATTCGTGCATTAAGGTCTGATAATGGAGATGAATTGATTCACATGCATTTAATGAGCTATGTAGTATATGTAGATTGTTAATAGTACCATACAACCCTTAGAAAAATGGGGTTTCCGAAAGGAAGAATAGAACCATATGTGAGGCTGCAAAATCCATGATGCATGATCAAGATATGTCTACCACATTATGGGAAGAAGCCACCAGTACAACTATGTACATCCAGAATAGAAGCCTACATGCCATTCTAGATGAGAAGGCACTAGAATAAGTGTTTACCAATGAGAAGCCATACATCTCACACTTGAGGATATTCGGGATCCCAATATACATTCATGTACCGAAATAAAAGAGAAAAAAGATGTATCCTTATGGAACTAAATGCACCTTTGTAGGTTATAGCGAGTCATCCAAAGCATACTAAATATATGTACCTGGTGAGAGACACATTGAAGTCATCCGAGATGTTACCTTCCATGAGGAATTTGCTTTCAAAATATTTAAATAGATTCAACGTGATCTATAGATGGAGGATATCGAGTCTGATCCCCCCCCTTCAGATTTTGAGAGGGAGAAACGTGAAGATTCCTCATATTTGCTAGCTCCTGAAGAACTCGTAGAACGGATTGAGAGGTAACCAAATGAACCTCCCACTAAAAGAAGATCTGCTTGGTTTTGAGATATCTTACAAGATGCAGAGAAAGATGGAGCACCGACAAGATCATCTAGAGAGCACAATCAACCTAACAGATATTCATGGTATGTTTCACTGATGAGTCACTCCAGTGATTCATAACCATCCTCATATGAAGAAGCTGCAAAGTAGCAATTTTGGAAATATGTAATGACATAAGAGTACAACTCTATAATGAATAATGATGTTTGGGAGGTTGTTCCCAAACCCGATGGGAAGTCTTGTGAATTCTTGTGAAATTGATAACTAGCTTCAGAAACTGGGTTTCTGTAAGAGTGAAGTTGATCCAAATTTGTACTTCAAATTAGTGAAGAGCAAACCATTGATATTGGTTTTCTATTTTGATGATTTATTTCTCATAGGAGAGGAACATCTGATTGCTTGGTGCAAGAGGGAGCTCAGCTCAGAGTTTGAGATGAAAGGTTTAGGTCTGATGCACTACTTTCTTGGCCTTGAGATCTGGAAAATAAAATATGAATTTTTTCTATCTCAAGGGAAGCACACTGTGAATAAGTTGTGCAGGTTTGGCATGATAGATTGAAAATCTATGACTACAATGATGGTTTCCAATTTGAGGAAACTTCATGAGTCAGGCGATGTATCAGATCTAGTAGATCCCACTTTGTATAGATAGCTTATAGGATCACTAATGTATTTGATACATTCAAGGCCTGATGTATGTTATGTCGTTAGCATTCTGATTCAATTTATGTTTGATCCGAGACACAGACATTGGATATCTACTAAGCATGTTCTTAGTTACCTTCGAAGTACAATTTCATATGGACTCAGATATGCCTCTAGTGGAGGAGTCATGTTACTTGGTTATATAGACTTAGATTAGGGAGGAAGCATTGTGGACCATAAGAGTACATCCGACTACAGTTATAGCCTAGGATCATCTATGATACCTTGGTTTAGCAGGAAGCAGGGCTCCATATCCTAGAGCACTACAGAAGCAGAATACATAACTACTAGTGTTTCTTGATGAGAAGTAGTGTGGCTCAGAAATATACTTGCAGGCTTTTTCAGTGAAAATATTGAGCCTACAATTATTAGGTGTGACAATCAGAGTTGCATCAAGCTTTCCAAAAACCCAGTGTTTCATGACAAGTCAAAGCAAATTGAAATGAAGTATCACTTCATCTGAGACATGGTCCAAAAAGGTAGAGTAAAAAATTAGTACATTGCTACTGATGAGCATATTGCAGATGTGTTAACAAAGCCTCTGTCAGTGACGAAGTTTAGGTACTTCTGAGACAATATTGGTATGGTAGAGAATGCCTGCCTCACTGAGAGGGAGTGTTAAATATACAACATCAGGAGACATTCTCTAAACCAATATTGTGTAGCCAAGATTGATCCTCCCATATAGAGGTGCGCACTTTTATTTCCTTCCATGTAAAGTTTATTCCTCCTGTATAGAGGTAATTGATAAAAGTAATTATGTGGTAAAGTCTTGTTGGAAAAGGCTTCGGACTTGTGTGTCAAGTCATGATTCTCATGTGAACCTTTCGTATAAGGTATCCATGGGATGGACCTCCCATATAGAGGTGGACCTCTCGTATAGAGGTGGACCTTCAGTATAAATTTCACATTGTACTTGTTAAAATTATTTAATGTTGTGTGATGTATTATTAACCATGATCACCAGTTTCTATTAAGTCTCCTTTAGATATTAATTACTGCTAAAGTGAATTACTATAGCATATGATAATTTGGTTTGGAATAATATAAATATGATCACAACATCTGATAATTCTTCATAGTATAATATAATGTGACAGATAATTAAAGTTAGCACATATTGACCATGCAGTAAAAGATAAATAAATAAAAGATAAAGCATAGAGATAAAGAGAATTCGAAATTTCCAATGCAGACACTTCATCTAATTAAAGATAACTCGAATTGTTAAAGTTTCAGTTAAAGCATCAGTTAAATATATGCAATCAGTTAATTAAAGGAGAACTTAGTGACCACATCAGTAAAATCAATCAACATGATTTTCAGTTAAGAAAGGTTAACTAAAGTGTTAAAAATAAATTAGTTAACTAAAGTGTTTCGCATGATGACACTTTACTTAAACTAAAAGTTAAAAGACAACACTTAAGTTAGAACACTAAATTTTCTCCTATTGCATGATGACACTTATGCTAGCTTGTTAACTAAGTGCTCCTACAACAATTATGAGGCGAGTTCACTCCAAAGTCATTTAAGCATGATTTCAAGTTAAGGAAGAAAGGCATGTCACATAGATGGTGCATGATTGAATAAACTAGAAGTGCACTGCAAATATACAAGAAGATAAATCGTTGTGGTTTGCATTGGAGGCTTATCCTTCATGCATTGATTTGCTATTCCTTGCATGTCAGTAATTTTTGCTATATATTGATGTGCTAGGCACATTGGAAAACACATCCGATTGATCTCTCTTCTCTATTGCTTATATATCTTCACCAAGAGTGTTTGGTGATCTCTTATCTTCCAAAAGCAATCTGCTATGTTGTAAAAGAAAGACATTCTCTTCTATCCATTATATTATACTGAGAAGATTTGCTGGGGTTTTTGTTCTCATTGTTTTGAGGATTTTCCTTAGGATATATCTCTTGTATTATGGTTGTATAAGTTTCATGTAATTAAATCATCTCATTATTTCAAGTTTTTGTATCTAAAAGAATTAAAAATCAAAACTCAACCAAATATTAACATAAAACAAGTATCATTTTATAGTTAAGTAACTTCATTTAAAAATTTTAGAGTTAAGTAACTTCATTTAAAAATTTTAAAAATTTGAGCAATAGTATCCCATTGAATATCATTAATATCTTGCAAAGAAACAACTTAATATCTTGCAAAGAAACAACTTCAACTCAATTTAGATATTATAATCTTGTAAACGAGGAACTTGCTCATTAATCTTGGTAATGGAATATTGCATGGCAATAGTCTTCTCATGATGATTCCAGAGCAATGTTATTTTTTCATGAAGATCATCCATGAAAAAAGATTCTATAAAGGTATCTTGCAATCGTCAATATAGTAGTCTTATGTTGCAAACTATCTATGTATGGGGCATGAAGTGCAAGGGCCCTTGCAAAAAAGTATTTTGTTCACCTTTCGAGAATGACTTTGGAAAAAGTGACGTGGAGGTATACTAGTGGTTAAATTTCCCATGTAAAGTGGTCATGTCCTCCTCTATAAATTCAAGGTGATGCAAAAGTATTTATCGCAAAAGATAAATCCTTCTCCTTTAAAAGGAAAAAGTCAATTTCCTTTTATAAAATCAACAATTTTTTAAAAGGAAAAAATCAATTTTTTAACCTTCACTTTATTATACTTCAATTCCAAATGCTCCTACATCAACAAGTGTTCTTTGGATTTTGTTTGGAAAAGTGCAGCAATTACCTCAACTCCAAATGATGTAAAGTTTTAGTTGAATATGCATCATTAAGTGTTCTTTTAATTCCATTTTTAAGTGTAGCAATTAGATGTCTAAGAAAAGAGAAAAATACTATAATACAATTCATTATTTTCCATAAAAAATTGGACATTTTCTAAAGGTCAACTTTCTGAGATCAACATCACATCGTTCTCACTATTGTTCAAAATATTTACTATGACCCCTTTTTGGAAAGGTATCGAAATTTTTATTCAAAAGGCATAGGAATAAACTCAATTTGGTAATACACTAGAGATATATTCATTTGGAAAACCAAATAATTATTTTCCATCGACAAAATAAGTAGTATTGAAGGTAAACTTTTAGAACTATATCTCCCTAAATATATTTTTTGGGGAATCAAATTCATTCTCACAAGTAATTAGTTGTTGAATAAGGAAACCCATGTTATATTTTTGGAACCAACTTTTTGGACTGCATTAGAGTTGACTCCATCATCATCATGGAAGTTCTTCAATTCAGGAGAAAGCGAAGGGATAAGCTCAATAAATATATGGGTGGGGCATGTCAATCATCGCCTTATTTCTTCTTTTTATTTTCATCTTGTTTATCAATGGTCTCCAAGCGTCACTTATTTTCAAGCCTTCATCTTTATTTATTTTCATCTTGTTTATCAATGGTCTCCAAGCGTCACTTATTTTCAAGCCTTCATCTTTATTTAGGGTGTTATTTCTTTTCTCTATTTCCAAAGCTTCTCTTAACCTTTTCTTGTTATAATTCTCCTCTTTAGCGATAATAGAGGCTTTATCAATGCAAATTAATGCAAATTTGATGAGTGGTGTTATGTGAATGTTCCTCCAAAGCAAAATTTCCTATATGATCATGGACTATGTCAGCAGGATGTTCTTTGAGATGGGTTTTCAATGATTGACTAGTTTCCCCAATGTAGACTTTCCCACACGAATAAGGAACTTCATAAATGCCTTTCAGTTGTCTAAAATCCAATGATTCTTTTGCATAATCCACAAACTTGCTGATGGTGTTCGGGGGAGAAAAAGAAATTGTGATATTTCTTCTTTTTAAGATCTTTGTGATTCGGTCTGTTGTTCCCCTTATATATGGAAGAGTGATCATGGGGATATTGATTTCAGTTCTTCTCTTTCTTTTGAATGTTCTATTGATGGATTTCTTGATTTTCTCCTCATGATATCCATTCTTATTCAAGACCATGCTGAGGTGGTCTAGTTTCGTCTTGAGGTGATCTGCATCAAAAATTCTTTTTTCGCTCACTGCAAGCGTTTTTTTAAGCTAGTACCCACAGAGTTTCGAACTGGTGATTTAACACAAGGATTTACTTAATAGAACACCCATTCATCGTCTATTCTACGACCTATGGGAATATCCCTAAATATTCTTGAAAAGTTCTATTATAGATCCATTTTCATAAGCTCTCAAAATTTTCTTTCAAAGGGAATTAAAACAAACTCAATTAGACAATTAAGCAATGCGATATTCTTGCAACTAGACAAATTGTTATTTTATGGATTGCCAACTTTCAAAAACCATATCTCCCTCAATATTGCCCAAAAACTATGTATGACCCTATTTTGGAAAGATCTCCAATTTTTCTTTCAAACAAAAGAACCTCCACAACAATATGAGATATATATGTCAAGATAATGCTATCAAAATATGTAGACTCCTTTTCATGCCAAGATTGTTGCTCCCCTCATGCACACATTAAACAAAGATCACGGGGAACTAGTTTTATTTCATTTGTGAGTAAATCTCTAAAACCATGTTAAGAATGGTATGACATAATTAATTATATGTAATACAATTCACTATTATTTATAACGAAGTTTAATCCATAATACAAGAATTATCTGGGTATAATGTGTCTCTCACCATAACATCAAAAGTAATATATTTACTCAAGTGAGACAAATACAAATGATACTTAGGCCTCTTTATAAATAGGTGCTAAGGTCACGTTTTATGTGAAACCTAACCTAAGGTGTGGTAACCTTAGAGGGAACCCAATGACATCAATGTGATCCAAAGCTAATCACTAAAGGTGTATAATAAATGAAGTTTAAATAGGAATTCAAGATATAATTTAATGTTGACAAACATATATCCAACATCTTGTTGGTTCTTTATCTCTTCTAACTCTTAATACTTATATCAGACCCAGATTCGGCACAGTTGTGGTCCAACAAAACCCTTCTTCACCGGCCCTTTCAACAACATCCCGCGAATAGACTGAGGTCTCACCCGAGGCGAAGTTATGGGGTGGCTATAGAAGCATGTTTCTATATCCAGGTGGTGCGCAGATAATAAACTGCTGAGCTAAGTGAAGTCACACCTACTTTGCATTTACTTCATATACTACATCACACTCTGGGGCTGTGCTTACAGGAAGCTACACAATGCAATGTAACAATGCACTCTGGGACTGCGCTGAGGGATAGTTTTACACACTATAGGCTGCACTAAATTAGTGTCACTTATGTAACTATGCATTTAATCATACTCAGAAGTACTTGCACATTCAACTATATGTGTTCGATACTTAACATATTATTCTCATCAACCATTCATGTGAAAATACATATAAAAGCGGAAGCACACATAACTATAATCATTAACATAACCATAAACATAAGAAATCACACTCATACATTCACACAAAAAACTTATTTATGTGGTTCAACCCCAAGATGGGAGCTACATCCACAGGAACTGTTGTTTATGTTAATGGAAAGGGTCAACAGTTCCAGTCTGTGCACACAGCTGCAGACTCTTCTCTCTACAATTGGATCTCTGTTCACTCAGCTGCAGAGCCTCTTCCTCTCTTCTTGTTCTTTACAATACTTAGTCTCTTCCAAAAGACTAACCCTTGAGAGACCAAAAGACTCTAAGACCAACCCTTCCCTTACAAAATCACCCTTTTTATAGATCGTGCCTGAAGGTCACGTCATTACAATAGTTATGGGCACAATCCCCTATAGTACCCTTAAACCCAAAAAAGTGGCACGGTTACCCCACTAACCATACTTTGTCATAACTTCTCAGCTACTCTACTTGTCCTTCATGTCCTTTAAGTCACTTCCTTGACTTTGACGCCCTTCTGACAGCCGCTTCCTCTAATAGACACTGACAGTACCCTTTTGCGTCCTTAGCACCTCTCGCCTTTCAACGTCATAATTGTAGCTGTCAGGTCATCACTTCTTCCTTAACTACTCCAACTACCCTGGATGTAGGCTTAGTACTTTCTCTTTTACTAAGGAGACAAGTCCTTTTCCTTTGACAACGCGTCATTCCATACCCTTCGCCCGGGAATTGCAGAGACGCTTCCCCAAAAATAGGCCAGTACTAGACTTCGTTGAAGCCGTATTGCCTTGAAGCTACTGTACTTTAACTTCGCTTCATCATAACTTCGCTAATTCTCAAAACTGTGCTAAACTGTCCTCAAGCTACGCTTCTTCAAAACTGTGCTACTCTTGAGCCTCTTTAGCACAATTGCGCAAACCTTGGAAAAATTGCGCACACCTTGGGCCTTGCCCAATAGGACCCTAAAACTTACTCGTGGATCGCCCCCGATCCAATTTCGCTGGGTGACTTTGACTGCGCGCCTTCTGTGGCACTCAACTTTGCAGTGAAGTCTTGCAGATTTGCGCTAAGCTTCGCAATTGTATCCTTTGCCTCATGCTCAAACTCTCTGATAGTCTCCAGCATCGCCTGCGATACTTCTTCTTGAACTTTTTCTTTGATTGTGCCCTCTATTTCTTGAAGTTATAGGAACTTCTCATCTACGTGTTCCAACAGCATGAGTGCTTCTTCCTGCATTGGCTGCAACTTCGCTGAAGTAACAACCTCTTTCTCCTTTAATGCTTTCAATTCCTTCTGTAGCTTCCTTGTCTCCACGAACTTCTGTATATTTTTCCTTGGTGGAAAATTCTTCATTGCTGTGTTCATGGAGTCGAGCTCTTGCTTCCTTTACTGCAGGTCCTCTTGTATTTTATTTAGTTTTGGATATTCTTGCAACTTAGCCAACACTCTAGTGGCTTCCTTGATCAAGTCCTAACATCTCGCCACTTCCGCGGAGATGTTTTCTTTTGTGACCCTTACCTCTTCACTTCGAGTTGCACTATCATCCTGAGGAGTACTAGGCTACTGAGATTGTAAATCGGAAATATTTTCCTTATATGCAGTTTCCATATCCATCATTTTGACCTTAACATTATACATTGCGGCCCCAATCTTCAGTATAGTGACCTCAACCTCAGGTATAGGAGCACTTGGGTATTTTTTCATAAACTGTTGAGACTGTCTCTTTAAGTCTGCGGTGCTTCTCCTAGACATGTGGCAATTCTCATCCAGTTCACACAGATTCAAGCTTCAACTCATCATAGCTCTTTTCTAGCTGTACATTCTTGTTGTAAGTAGTGATATCTCTGTCGCGTATTTCCTCCACAACCTGCAGGTGCAGATTGTGTAAATATTCAATGGGAAACATCCTGACATTAAGGTCAAGGTGTGCCAACTTCTTCGCTCCTTCAGCTAGCTTGTCGTTTGGAAAGATGAGGTTTAATGGCTCAATTCTTACCAAACAAGGATGCATGGTCAAGGTAGGTGACTTTCTCCTCTTTTTGCTGGACTCACCTGACCTATCCTCAGAGTTTGATTCTCATACCAAGTCCTGCTAGAATTTTTCAATCTTTGCAACCATACTTCTTATCTTTGCAAGGTTCTGAATGAGGTTTGCTTGTACCTCCTCGCTTTTAGTTTCCTTTAAAGAGAGTGCTTCTTCCAAGTGCTCATTGACTCTCGTTGCGATGCTCTTATAGTCATTTTCATGCAACTGTGCTTCGAGTGGCGGCTTAGTGGCTTTCTTCTTCTTTCTATGCCCCTTCTCTGTTGCTGGGATTTCAGGTTCTTTTCTTTTCTCCCCCGGTATTCCTGCACCAGTTTCCTGCTCGTTTCTTTTGTCTTTGGACTTGATGTTCCTTCACTATCTTTTTTATTCCCACCTCCGCTTACCTCAGATGTCGTGTTGATTTCCCCTGGTGAATCCACCTTCCATTCTAGCAGCAAATCTTCCATCATTAACTCAATCATCACGACATCTAACTGATAGAACCTTGGGTACCACAGTGGTTTTTCCTTATCATCCCTTGGATGAATATATATGAAATGCATGTGAGCTTTAAATAGGAGCCTTTGAATATACACGGTTGTCACTTCCTTGGAAATGTGTGGAGTGCGTTGAATGAAATTGCACAACTTCTCATAATAGGTGTATAGCTGCTCATTGTTTATCCGCTGCCTATATGACTTCGCATTTGCCCACATGTTGAAAAACTGCATTCCTCGGCAATCTCCTGGGAAGATTGGAAGGCCCTGCTGGTAAAGTGGCTCTTTGCAGCCCACAAATGCAGTTAATACCAATAGCCAACTGTAGTGGAATGCAGATCCAATTTCTTGAGTTTCTCGGACATCATCCAAGAACTCGTTCAACAATTATTTTGACCAAGTATACAGGGTTCCATCCTTATTTTTCGCAGCTAGGAGAACTGCTGCGGCCGGCACCTCTATCCGTCTACATTTTATCAACACTTTCCCTGCTAATAAATGAACAGTGAAGCGCGTGGCCTTGTCTGTAATGTCCCCAGCTTGACCCTATTGCATTAATATTGTAAATGATGTAAATATTGTTATTTAGTCATGGTGAGGAGCTCAAGGCCAAGGCCCCGCCACTGATTTTTCGTTTTATGTATCAGCAATTAAAATAGATGCATATGGTTCTTGTGCTAGCGAAGCACAATGTAAAATCGGACATCATGTAAACAGGCAATTTTAATGAAAAAAAACCCACAACCGGCTACGCAATGCAACAAAGAGATGGGGGCATGATCTGTACAAGGAATAGGGGGGGGGGAGGGAAATTATTCAAACCCTTGAGCCAATGGTATTAATCCATGTGTCAATGGGGAAACCCATAAAACCACCAACTACCCATTTTGTCTCATGCACCCAATCATTTAATTCTTCCAAGAAATTGGTTAAGGCAGTTAATGTCTTGGGATGGGAGAGGTATGGCAGTCATATTTTCGTGCATGGGCAAGCTACCAACCTGAAAATCGTATTTTTGGCTTGCTGGGCAAGAAAACCCCCATGAAATGCTACCCAAGGCCATTCCTCATGCATTACATTCTTCCTCTCACGCAGTCTGAGCTCCCAAAAGTTTATCCTCACGTTTTTTGGCCATAACCCTGCGTTTTTCCATGCCCAGAAACTCGTTTTGGTATTTTGGAGCAGCTGGGGAAGGAGGGATGCGATTTTGGACTGAGGGAGAGGTCGTTTTTGCCCTTGGGGCATTTTTCTGAAATGGGTTGCTCTTCCAGTTGAATTTCCTAGTTGCCATTTCGTTTTGAGTCTACCCACGTTTTTCTGAAGCTCGGGAAAGCCCACGGTTGGGAACTTCACTGTTTATGCCTTTTCTCATGCCCAACACTTATGCTTTTGATGTTATTTGCACCCATCTCTTAACAGCCTGGAAAACTCTCTTAACAGCCTGAAAAACCCAATTGTTGATTGGCTTGGCTGATTTTGATATACCTTTGGCTATGTGAGAGCCTGTTTTCCCTTTTCCTTGTGGAGACCATGCCCAGCTCGGGGGTGGCAGTGGTGCTGAGAGATTAAGGAGCACACTGGCCTACGGTTGGGTGGAACGTTGCAGAAGCGTAGCTGGTTGCTTGGGATTACTTCATTAAGATAAGTATTCTCTTGTGTTTGTAACTTTGCACTTGTTCCTTTGATGAATAGATGGAATGGATTATGGATGTGCTAATGAATTTACTTCCGCTGTGTATTCAAACGATTATGCATTTCCATATGCCCTTTATAATTCTGCAAAGGTCTTTATTTGGCTGTCACGGAAATATTGCGTGTATGATTAGATATCAACAACATTTACTTAATTTCTGTTGTGTTTCTATTTCATGCACTTATACATGTCTTGGTATCAATGAGTTTAATTTAATGGATATGGGGCTAATTGCCCGGTTTAACGTCACGATCCTCTCCACCTAGCTGGTAGGATGGGAGGGGACATGACATTGTCCGGGATGACAACTGTGGTGTATCCACGACTTCCTTTTTGTAAGCTGAATTCTTCCTTCATCCTGGTCGCAAGCTCTTTATTTTGAGTCTTCCCCACGAACTATGTTGCAGGATCCGCACCTCGCTTTCTGAGTTGCGTGATCCCGTATATGAGGTCAATTTTTAGGTCGATCCTGTGATCTAACCATAAGTAACCTGAGTGTATGCACAATAGAAAAGTATGCACTACTGCTGTAAGCTTAGGGATTCTATCGAAGTGCGGGATGCACAGAAGGTGCCTTGGGATCCTTCCCTTATAACAAGTCATAGTCTGCAAACTTGCAATCTTGAATTTTTCCTAATAGGTTCTCGCGGATGCACACATGAATTGAAATCGGTGGCAATGAGATCGCATAGTGTGCATTCCTCATAAGCTGAATGGGTGGTTCATCATCTCTTCTTGGATTAATGTATTCATGTGTGAGATAAATGGGACGGTAACGGGGTGGTTCTAGTGGTGGTGGCCTCGGCACACTCACTGTCTTTGGCTTCTCTTGCTCTCAGGCCGGCTACTTCTCTTTCTTCTTCATCTTTGTTGTGTATCTTGGCGAGCTTCAGGATGGTGCACCTTTTTCTGGAACATAATTCTTGGAGGGAGTTCTCATGAATCCCTCAAAGCCAGATTGGTTAAAATCTCTCAAAATCTCTTCACGCGTGGACTACTCAAACATGCACATGCAAAGCGCTTGGCATACTCTTACTGGTAAAAACTTGGAATTTACAAACAATAAAATTATAAAATCATGGTAAAGCCGATAATTGCTCGGTTAATTTTATTTATAGGCACTGCTTGGCCTAAGGCATCCAATAATGACTAATCAGGAATTAAATGCCGTGTCCATTGGCTAAATCTCATTGAGATCTTGGTCCTTTCCTTCATTGGTTATGTCGAAACAGACAAAATTACTTTAAATGCGGAAATTTGTCGGTGTCGGTCAACTATATAACAACTATTTTATCGACCGACCCTTGTAACAACTATTTTTCCTTCTAACTGTGCTAGCGGTTATGTGATCTGTGTGGTTCACTGCGCATTTTCCTTTTTATGTACATTTGACTTTGTAGTGAAAACCCTTTCTGGTGGCTGACATATGTGAATTGCGAGGTTCAGTGCGCATTTTCCTTTCCTTGTTCTTAACTTCGCAGCGCGAGTGTTCTAATACTCCGCAATTCAGTTTCCTTTGCATGCATCTCAACATAGCTTCCATTTCTGTAAACAGTTTGCAGTTTTCCAAAATTGCGTGAGACTCATAATCTTGCATTCTTAGTGTCCAATTTCAATTGCACTTGACACTTAGAATCTAATTTGTTGATTAATTGATGCTTGGTGGAAGAGGACTATCCCTGTAAGGCTTTAGTATACTTCCATTAACAAGTCCTTTCAAATTTTCCCCAAGTAGCGTGGCTAACTGAACTGTTCCACCGCCAGTAACATGTTTGACAACATACGGTCCTAACCAGTGCATTTTAAATTTCAGAAACTTACTATCATAGAGGAGGAAAAGGTCTCCTACCTGAAATAATTTGTACTTGATATGCCTATCATGCCATGCTTTTTCTCTATCTTTCTCCACTTCTTGGTGAAAACCTGCAATGAAGTTATCTTCCTCCAGCCCAACTAAGTCTAGAAGCATTTCTTCCATTGTCTCATCATCTGCCATGTCTGTGAATGCTGCAATTCTCAAACTTGGTACTATGTATTCCATTGGCATCACAAATTCCTATCCATAAGCTAACCTGAAGGGTGTATACCTAACAACTTCTTGCAAGTTGTCCTATATTCCCATAACATAGCTGGTATTCACAGATCCCAATCATCCTTGTTTATGTTGCATACCTTAGTCAACGCGTTTTCCAAAACCTTGTTAAACCCTTCAAGAGTGCCATTGGCCTATAGATGATATGGTGTGCTCTTGTGATGGTAAATATGAAATTCCCCAATTAGGGCTTCGATAGTATATTCAAGAATTGTGTTCCCTAATCACTCATTAGGATATTTGGACATCCAAACCTTGTGAGGATGTTTTTGGAAAATTAATTGCATGGAAGTAACTGTGCTACAGTCCTTCATTGGTTTGCCTCTACCCATTTGGTTAGATAGTTTGTAGCTGTAATGATGTATCTCGAACTAGTTCGCTTTTCTAGTGGGTTGATAGGTCCCACAAAATCAATAGCCCACTTATCAAATGCTAGCAAAGTCATTTGTGGCATCAAGGGAATCTCATCTCTATGAGATGGCTTTCTTGTTCTTTGGAAAACAACGCAACTGCGACAATGTTCCTTTGAATCCTTATGCAATGTAGGCCACCATAGTCATGTTCTTAAAAAAATTTGCGCAGTGGCTCTTCCTGCGTAGTGGCCTCCAGATATCGCTGAATGTGCTTCAACAAACATCAATGGTTTCTCATGCTTTAGTACACATCTGCATAGTACTTCATCCGGTCCTAGTTTGTATAATTGTCCTGCAATTATGGTAAATTCAATAGCTCTTACCACTAATTGATTCTTGTAGGTCCCAACCCTGTAGTCAGAAATTCTACAATATCCTTATAATAGTCATCTGCTATTTGGATAGAAAAAAACTGTGCATCTGGTAGGTTATCCTCCAGATTATTAGGTTCTTCCCCTGACTCAATCTTAGAAAGATGGTCAGGTCCTGAATTCAATATTCATGGCTTGACAATGATTTCAAAGCATACTCCTGAAAGAGTAATAGCCATCTGCATATTCTTCCCCCTAACACTGGTTTATTGACCAAGTATTTCAAAGTTGAGTGGTCAGTAAACATATAGAAATGCGCACCTAACAAATACTGTCTGAACTTATGTAAGGCGTATACCATAGATAATCCTTCTATTTCTGTCATGGTATAATTCTTTTATGCCGAGGACAACTTTCTACTTGAGAATGCAATAGGATGGTTAATGCCTCCCTCACCTGGTTGAGCTAGTATGATGCCAAGTGCTATGGATGAAGCATATACATGTACGCGGAATGGTTTACTCCAATATGGAAAAAATAGAATTTGCGCAATAACCATCCTTTCTTTTAATGTGTCCAATCCTTTCTGATAGTCCTCAGTCCATGTGAACTTTGTTTCCTTCTTCAATAATTTTTCCATAGGCGCAGTGATCTGCGCATATCCTTTGATGAACTTCCTGTAGTACCCTGTGTGTCCTAATGTAGTGCGTAGCTGTTTTATTAAATTAGGTGCCGGTAGATTTACTATGACTGCGAGATTTGCTGTATCAACCATCAGTCCCTGTTTACATACAATGTGGCCTAATAGTGTACCATAAGGAAATAAAAAACCACTCTTTTTCAAGTTCAGGGAGATCTAATGTTGTTGACACTTTGCTAACATAATTCTTAAGTTCATATAGTGATTCTTCAATAACCCAAATACTGTCCAATCATAAAAAGACACTTCTAAAAATTTATGGATAAAATCCTTGAATCTAGCAACAACTACTCTTGAAAAGATAGCAGGTGCGTTATTCAGACCAAAGGGCATAAATGTGTACTGAAATGATCCCCATTCAGTGGCAAATGTGGTCTTGTGCCTATCTGTTGTATCAATTTTGATCTGATGATATCCAGAAAATACATTAGTGAAAGAGTATGCTTCATTCCCTCCAAAATTGTCTAACACTTCATCTATGAATGCACTAGGAAATGGGTCATGCAGCGATGCGTCTTTTAGCTTTATGAGATATGCAGATCCTAATTTCGCCTTTAGTTTTATTTTCTTGGAAAACCATGGGACTTATCCATTCTGATTCTTCAACTGGCTCGATGATTCCTACAGCAAGCATCTTATCAAGCTTTGCTCTTACTCTTTCTTTGTATCTTGGATTTAGTCGATAAGGTCTCTGCTTAATAGGCTTCGCATCCAGCTTGAGAGGTATTTTCATGAATCCCAAGTCGCCCAAAATGACTTTCATTTTGGAAAACTTAGTAGTAAATAAGTCTTCATATTCGTGGAGTAAATATGCTATCTGCGTGGCCGTCTCCTCATCCCAATAATCCCCTATAGAAGCGAACTTCGGTTCTTCACTAGTTCCAATGTCCACTTTTTGAGTTTTTACAGGATTGCTTAGATCCAGAATATCCAATGGAGGTCCTTCTACTTCGCGCTCTCCTTCTGACTCGGGTATGTTAACATCGAGCAAATATTCATTTTCATATCCATCTAATGCGACATTGTAACATTCCAGGGAATGTTCTATCTGTCTTTCCCATTCTGGTTGTTGATACGTAGGTTCCAGTGTGTCATTGAATACCTTCTTTTTGATGATCTGCAACGCCTCATTTATACTTGGAAAGTTGTCCTCAAAACTGAAAGTCGCCTGGAATTTCTTAGTCACGACGTACCATTCTATTGTTCCTCTACAAAGTTTTGTTTCTGTGTACCAGTTCTTCTGAATCTGCACCAATGTGTGCACAAACCGATGGAGCCATTTTGCTTTCGGTACGTGTGTCCCTGCTTTCATGCAAAGGTCTATGTGATCTATAGGATGAGTTTGTCCATTATATTTCACTTGTACAAGCTCAGTCTATTCTGGAAATCTGATCTCCATCATCTGCTTACATTCTTCCCATGTGGTCATATTTTTCTTATGCGCAACCCACCATCTAGAAGGTGTTGCACGCAGTGTTGTATCTAATGCTGCTAACTTATATTCATGCGAAACTGATACATGATATTCTTGAGTAAATGCGTGGATATTAATTAAGCCATCATAAGTAGGGATTGGGATTACCTATTTTCCAATCCAGCATAGTGACTTAGTGAGCTTCACACATCATCTTTCTGAAACTTCATGCATTCTGCTCTGCCAGTTCTCGATTCCTGCATCTGAGTCTGATATGAAAGAACTATCACATCGCAAACTCAATGTGCCATCATCAGTCGGATTGACATAATCTTCCTGATTTATTGTCCTCTTGTAGATATGATCTAGATCTTGAGCTCTGCATTCTTCTCTTCTTGGTTCAATGTATCTAGGTCCTTGTAAAGGATCCAAGGGTGCGATGACCCTGATATCTGTTCCTTTGAATATCATCTACTTCTTTTTCATATTTATAATTGTGAGGTTATCAATTTCCCAGTCTATGCCTAATAGTGAAGGATATGGATTGCTATCATCTATAATCTCAATGACCTCAAAGTCTGCTTTACTTCGCACTCCATCAATGTTGACAAGGACATTTGATAATCTCCCAAAGGGTATAACCTTTTGTTTATTAGCTAGCCTCAACTGTATCGGTGACCATGATAACTTTTGCTTTCCCATTTGTTCTCATTTATTCTTTGTCAAGACATTTAATTCTGAACCTAAGTCAAGGATAATCTCGTCCATTTCAAAATCCCCGATCTGCACACTTAGTCTCATTTCTCTTCCGGTTCTGTTATGATTATTAATATGATGAGCCACTCTATGTGCTTCATTTACTACATTACACTGCTCGTAATGAATTAATAGGATTTGCAATTCCTCCAAAGCATTTTTATGCTTCAAAAACTTCATGCAGCTCTGTAAAAGGTGCGCAAAAGAACTCATCAGGTCTGCTACAGTACGTGATTGATCATACGAAGATGACATATCCATCACAAGTGTGGTCTCACTTCGCAACTTGATTCTCGGATTTGAAGGATTTGATTCTTTGAAGGTTTCTCTTGCTTCCATGAAGACCTCTTTTTCTTTGTTCAGGTTGAAAGAAGGTGTTTTTCCAGTTTCTTTTCTTATCCAAGCCCCTTCAATAGGATTTTGTGTTAGTTTTTCATAATTTACTTCAATCTGATCTAGGATCTTAACTAAGAGAACAACATGTACAACATATCAATCATGGACATAATAATGCAAGCACACAAGAGACAATAGACACACAGAGTTTCACTAGGGAAAACCATAAAGGTGAAAAACCCCACAACTTCCTCAGAGATAGATAGAGCAATGATACAACCCAAGCATAAGTGATAGTCTTCTCCTAGCAGCAGCTTCTCCTACTCCACAAGTGCGCCACTCTCCAATGAGAGTATGAGTGAGTAAGTGAATGATCAAATAGAGTGCCTCCCGCACTCTATTTATACATGACTTGACTTTCCTAATAACCTTTACTAGGTCGGCCTTAACTTAACCACATAACATAATGCTGACAGGGCCGACCCCCACTAGGGTGGTCTAATAACCCTTTTACCCACATAACTTATGCAGGGTCGACCCCATCAAGGTGGTCTAATAACCCATCAAGTATAAGTTACGACACTTACAATATAAATGACGACTCTTCCGTATAGAGGAATAATAACATCTCTATAGGAATACAAACACTTCCGTATAGAGGAATACTAACATCTCTATAGGAATACAATATACATATATGAAATACATTCCGAAGTTACAAATACATCAACACTCCCTCTTAACTAGGAAGGTATTTCTCGGCACAGGTCTTCTAGCACAAGTCTTCTTCTCTGGATCATCGTCACTGGATCATCGTCATTGAGTCATTGTCATCGTCATAGTTGCTGCTATCTCAATCAATCTATGATCTACTTGTCATAGGAAGTTCTACAGAGCCATTCCTTTTCATACTGGATGTAGGCCCACCCCCTGCAGGTCTTCATCATCACTAGCCATACTGTGGAATCCTTAGGACTTATTATGTGCGTCACAATGCCTCGAAATAGTATCCCAGGACCATTTATGTGCCGAAGCACGACCGACAAGATCTCCCATGTCCACTTACATGTGACTATCACAAAACATTAAAAGAGTTTCTAGCATAGAAAGAACTCTAAAGAGCATCTGAGGCCTTTTACGTGACTAGCACAACCTATCCGGATCTCCAAGACGTATTACATGTGACCCCCACCACAAAAACTTAAAAGAGTGTCAATCAAGAACTCTAAAGAGCATCTGAGGCCTTAATGACTAGCAAAACCTGTCCATATCTACAGGAATTATTACATGTGGTCATGGCAATGCCTCGAAAGAGAATCTCGGGACTTATTACAGGCACACAGCCCAACCTATCGGATCTCACAGGTCTACTTATATGTCATAGGACAATGCCTCGAAAGAGAATCCCAGGCTGTTACGAGCACACAACTCTACCTTTCGGATCTCCCAGGTCTACTTATATGTCCTCCCAGAGCAATGCCTCAAAAGAGAATCCCAAGAATTATTACGGGCACGTAGCCCAACCTATCGGATCTCCCAGGCCTACTTATATGCTCATCTGCACAACCTGTCCACAACCACAGAGCATCAATATGATACTCACCATACATCATCTTGATGTACATCATCACATGATCATCATCACATCATCATCCTGACACATATCATCTGGAGCAACATCCTGAAGCTCATCATCCTTGATCATCCTTATCATACAGTGCATCCACCTGATGCATACCAAGTATCTACCTGATGCATATCATCATACATGATCTACCTGATCATACAATGTATATTACCTGATACATATCATCATACATGATCTACCTAAACATACAATGTATCCACCTGATACATATACAAATACATGATCCAACTAATCATATCCAGCATCCAACATGATACATATACATATACATGATCCAACTGATCATAACAAGCATCCAACATGATGCATAAATAAATACATGATCCAACTGATCATATCAAGCATCCAACATGATGCATATACAAATACATGATCCAACTGATCATATCAAGCATCCAACATGATGCATATACAAATACATGATCCAACTGATCATATCAAGCATCCAACATGATGCATATAGAGCAGTAACTGGAGCATCGTTCTAATGCTCATCACACAACGCTTAAATATAGAGCCATGGGAAGGGTCCTCCTCTCACCATGCTTGGAATGGCTCCTGCAAATGTGTCCATCACCTTTTCCTCAAAGTGTTGTCAATCTGAAGAACACCAAGCCTCTCTCTGAAGTACTCGAACTTCACTCTGGCTAGTGGTTTCATCAACACATCTGCAACCTGCTCATCCGTCGCAACATACAGGAGCTTCACTGCTCCTCTCTGCACCATATCCTTGATATAGTGATATTTGATCTCAATATGCTTCGAACTATCATGGAACACTGGGTTCTCAGACAGCTTCACACAACTATGGTTGTCACAAAAGATACCAGTAGAATCCAACGGGAGATCAAATAACTCTGACAATAGCTTCCTCAGTCATACTGCCTCACAACTAGCTGAACAAGCTGCAACATACTCTGCTTCGGCTGTACTTAGTGCTACAAAGGACTGCTTCCTACTAAACCAAGAGATCACACCTGATCCCATACTGAAGCAACACCTAGAAGTGCTCTTCCTGTCTACAACACTTCCTGCCCAGTCTGAATCAACATAACCCTACAGGTTAAAATTTTGATTCCCATCATACTTGAGCTCATAATCAACTGTACCCTTCAGGTACCTTAGAATATGCTTTTACAGCAACCAGGTAAACACCTCTGGGATCCGTCAGGAACTGGCTCAATGTCTTCATTGCAAAGCAAATATCTGGTCTCATGTTTGCCAAGTACATCAAGGACCCAATCATCTGACGATACATAGTAACATCAACCGGATCAGATGAAGCATCACACAAAAGCTTCAGGTTTGATGCCATAGGTGTGGACATGGCCTTGCAGTCTATCATCCCGAACCTCTTCGGGATCTCTACTCCATACTTCCCTTGTATAAGGAAGATTCCATCTGCACTCTGCCACACCTCCATGCCTAGAAAATAGTGCATCATCCCCAAGTTCTTCATCTCGAACTTGGCATCAAGCTTCCTCTTCGTGTCGGAAATCAACCCATCCTCACTTGTAACAAGCAGGTCATCCACATACAAAAGTAGTATCACAGGATTGCCTTCCTCAACCTTGTAGTAAAGGTTGGAATCCGCTTTACTCTTGGTAAAGTCCAAACTGGATAGAAAGTTGTCTATCCTACCATACCAAGTCCTAGGAGCTTGCTTCAAGCCATACAAGGATTTCTTCAACCTGCACACATATGACTCCCTGTCATGTGTCTCAAAACCAAGTGTTTGCTCCACATACACTTCCTGTTAATTTTATACTAATTTGACTAGCAAGATCATTGAAAGAAACACAATCACAATATAGACAAAGATTTACCCTGGGAAACCCTCATGGGGTAGAAAACCCAACAAATATTTCCTCAATATAGATGATCAACCAATACAAGATGTAGAAACCAAACAAGAGCTCATTCTCCTCCTATGCAAACCTCTCTCT
Organism: Larix kaempferi; assembly: GCA_027924585.1. Taxonomy (NCBI): domain Eukaryota; kingdom Viridiplantae; phylum Streptophyta; class Pinopsida; order Pinales; family Pinaceae; genus Larix; species Larix kaempferi. Next base: position 12,989,603 of record BSBM01000361.1, read on the forward strand.
CACTTGTACACTACTCCCAAGTGGATGACTGAATGAGATAAGTGAGGAACATCCTCCTCTACTTATACTTGTTTTTTGACTGACTTTTTACCCTATGGGGCCAACCTCTCCTAGGAGAGTCTAATAACCCTCAAATAACTAATTCAGGGCCAAACTCTCCTAGGAGATCTAATAACCCTAGTTACCACAATCTCTCGAAGGAATAAACATCTCCGGATACATAACAAAGTCCCATCGGAAGAATGAAACATCTCCGGAATAATAAAGTACAAATATAATATTCTTTGAAGTTACAATATTTCAACACTCCCCCTTAACGAGAAGGATATTATAACAACATCTGCAAGAGCAAGGAGTCATCAAATACATGATACATGATACATCTATAAATCATTGGAAGCTTTCTCAACATCATCAGTAACTCAACCAGTTACTGGAATATCTTCAAGATCTTCAATACTGGAACATCAACATCTTCAGTACTGAGTCTTCATCTTCTGTAGCACTTGAATAGCTATAGTAACATCATCATCTGGATCACTCGATCAATAGCCTCATCCTCTGGATCTCTCGATCAACAGTATCATCATCATCAACTGGATCCTCTCGATCAACAGCATCACATCATCTCAATCTACAGAATCTGGATCATCTCAATCTACATCATCTCGATCTACAACATCTGGATCATCTCGATCTATAACATCTGGATCATCTCAATCTACAGCATCTGGATCATCTCGATCTACAACATCTGGATCATCTCGATCTAAAGCATCTGGATCATCTCGATCTACATCATCTCGATCATCTCGATCTACAACATCTGGATCATCTCGATCTACAACATCATAATCTGCAATACACATGATCCAATTCCAGGATGATCAATCCTTTTCAATTTTATACAAGTCTCATGTCTATGGATGATGCAATCCAGATCTACTTCCAGGATGATCAATCCTTATCACTTTAGGACATGAGTCCAAGGACGATGCAATCCTATCACGTACATTTTGAACCAACTGTCCAGGGACGATGCAGTCTTATCATCAATTCTCGGAGATAGATGTCTACGAGTCAATTCTGGGACCGAAGTCTGGGGTGATACAATCCCCACATTCTCGAAGACATCTTGTCTACGCATCAATTCTGGGACCGTCGTCCGAGGATGATACAATCCCCACATTCTTGGAGACATCTTTCTACGGATCAATTATGGGACCGTCGTCCGGGGATGATGCAATCCCCACATTCTCGGAGATACCAGTCTACGGATCAATTCTGGGACCGAAGTCAGGGGATGATGCAATCCCCACATTCTCGGAGACACTAGTCTACAGATCAATTCTGGGACCGAAGACTGGGGATGATGCAATCCCCACATTCTCAGAGACACTAGTATACGGATCAATTTTGGGACCAAAGTCCAGGGATGATACAATCCCTCTTCTTTCTCGGAGACATAAGTCTACGGATCAATTCTGGGACCGAAGTCCAGGGATGATACAATCCCTCTTCTTTCTCGAAGACATAAGTCTACGGATCAATTCTGGGACCGAAGTCCAGGGATGATACAATCCCTCTTCTTTCTCGGAGACATAAGTCTACGGATCCTTTTAGAACATGTGTTCAAGAATGATACAATCCACTTTGTCAACTTAGACCCTGTCTAAGGAACATTCATCAACCTTACTGTCGGCATCACCAATATAGGTATCCACATCATCGAACTCACTGTCGATGTAGGAAATCTCATCATAAGTGACCACATCACTCCCCCTTTCGAGGAGGGTCCTTCTGAACTACACCAATCTTGTCTTGGAAATACTCAAACTTTACTAAAGACAGAAGTTGGGTCAATATATCAGCAACTTGTTCATCAATGCTTACATACTCGAGCTTGATAGCTCCTTTCTACACCATATCCCGTATATAGAAATATTGGATCTCTATGTGCTTTGAATTATCATTGAAAACTGTATTTTCTGTCATCTTGATGCAACTCTGGTTGTCACACAATATCTCAATGTGTTCCATCTCTAAGTCAAATAAACCAGATAACAACTTCCGAAGCCATACTGCTTCGCAACTAGCAGAGCAAGTAGCAATATATTCTGCTTTAGCTGTACTGAGAGCCACATTGGACTATTTTATGCTAAAACACGAGATCATGGAAAATCCCAAACAATAACATCCTCCTGATGTGCTCTTTCTTTCTGATACACTTCCTGCACAATCAGCATCTATGTAGCCATACAATCTGAAACCATGATCTCCAAGATAACATATACCAAAGTCTATCGTACCCTTTAGGTACCTCATCACATGCTTTGCAGCTATTAGGTGAACTCATCTGGGTTCTACTAGATACTAACTCAAGGTATTCACGACAAAGCATATGTCTGGTATGGTATTTGTTAAATACATTAATGACCCAATAATCTCTCTGTATAGAGTCATATCCACTAACTCTGATGAGTTATCTACTAGTAGTTTCAAGTTGGAATCCATGGGAGTGGCCATGGCCTTACATTCCAACATATCAAATCTCTTAAGGATTTCCACAGCATATTTTCCCTGGTTGAGAAAGATTCCTTTGGGGCCTTGCCATACTTCCAAACCTAGGAAGTAGTGCATCAATCCGAGATCTTTCATCTCAGATTCTACAGAGAGTTTCTTCTTGCATTCGATAATCTGTTTCTTATTTCCTGTCAGAAATAGATCATCCACATATAGCAGCAATATGACAGGTTCATCATTCATAACCTTGAGATAAAGATTAGGATCATCTTTACTCTTAGTAAAGCCCGAGCTTGTCAAGAAACTGTCAATTCTGCCATACCAAGCTCTGGGAGCTTGCTTCAGCCCATACAATGCCTTCTTTCATTTGCACACATGGGTCCTTCCATCTTCCACCTCAAATCGTTGTGGTTGTTCTATGTACACTTCCTCCTCAATCACACCATTCATGAAGGCTATCTTTACATCCATCTAGTGTAATTCCCACTTCATCATAGATGCAAGTGCCATGATGGTTCTAATGGAAGTGTACCTTGCAACTGGTGCAAATGTTTCTTCATATTCAATTCCCTCTTTCTGAGAGAATCCTCGGGCCATAAATCTTGCCTTATATTTTTCAATGCTTCCATCCGCAGCATGCTTTATTTTGTATATCCATTTGGAGGATACTACACTCTTGTCCTTTGTCTTGGGAACTATATCCCAAACATAATTCTTCATTATTGGCTGGTATTCCTCCGCCATTGGCTCCACCCACTCTTTCTTATGAGATGCTTCTTCATAACTAGTGGGTACTTGATCTACAAGGTCACACATCAGGGCCACATAGTTGGAGAATGTCTTTGGTTTCTTGCTCACCCTAGTGGATCCTTTAGGAGATCCATATTTTTTTGCTCCTAGTGTAATGTCTCTTGCCCATGCTGGCTTTCTCTTCCTTGAAATTTCCATGACAGGGGGTTCTTGTGGTTCCATCATGTCATGGTCCTCAGGAGTTGTTTCTTCAGGGGTGGGTGCAACTTCTGTAATTTTGGAGGGCGCCTCCTCCTCATATACTTCTTCATGTTGACACTTCCTAGACCTTTTGAGAGCTGCCTCTTCATCAAATGTCACATCCCTACTTATTTCCATATGGTGAAATCCTGGGATGTTTTTTCTGAATGCTTTGGATGCTTCACAATATCCAACAAATATTCCTTTCTTCCCAAAAGGATCTAGCTTGGTCCTCTTTTCTTTTGGAATGTGAATGTACACTGGGCATCCAAATATCTTGAGGTGGCTTACCTCAGGATTCTTCCCTGTGAACACTTATTCTGGGGTCTTGAAATCAAGAACACTATGAGATAGTCTATTTTGTACATAAACTGTTGTCCTGGCTGCTTCAGCCCATAAATACATGGGTAGGTCTTGATCATGTATCATTGTCTTTACTGCCTCCATAATGGTTCTATTCTTTCTTTACGCAAAACCATTCTATTGGGGATTGTAGGGAGTGGTTAGTTCCCTCTTGATTCCAGCTTCCCTAAAAAAGACTTCAAAGTCTTTTGAAGTATATTCTCCACCATTATCTATCCTTAGTATCTTAGTCTTCTTTTCTGAATGATTTTCTATCAAGGCTTTGAATTCCTTGAATTTTCCAAAAACTTCATCTTTTTCCTTCAGACAATAGATCCAGGTCTTCCTTGAGTAGTCATCAATGAATGTAAGGTAGTATTCATATCCACTCAAGGATGTGGATGGCATTGGTCCACATACATCTGAGTGAATCAATTCCAATGTACTCCTAGTCTTTGTATCACTCTTTGGAAATGGGTTCTTGACATTCTTCCCTCTTGCACATCCTTTGCAAGTGCCATCATGGTCAATCTTTAAGTCTGGTAGTCTTATGACTACCTTTCTCAAATGAGGTAGTGCTTTGTAGTTAATGTGAGCAAGCCTTTTATGCCGTAGCTCACTTGGGCTAGTGGCTTCATGAACAAGGGCAGCTTCCGAATGGCCCTTGAGTTTGTATAGACCTCCTTCCTCTTCACCAATAACAATTGCATCCTCAATTGATTTTCCTTTGGACCACATGAGTACTTGTCCAGCTATGAATGCAACCCTATAGCCTTTCTTGTCTAATGCTGAGATGGAAAGTAAATTCTTCTTCAAACCTGGTACATATAGTATTTCCTTCATCTTCAGTGGGGTTCCAGAATCAAGCTTGTATCTTGCTTCACCAATTCCCTTGATGGGATATTGATAGTCATCTCCTAGAGATACCTTATGTGGGGAGGTATTTTCTTCAAGTCTTGAGAAAGCCTTCTTTTAACCTGCCATGTGCTTTGAAGCACCACTATCAATGAGCCATGTGTTTTCTCCAGGTGTTACTGACCCAGAGAGTGCAGAGAATAGAACATACTCTTCTGCATCTTCTTCTTCTACTTTAGTTCTTTTCTTTCGAGGATTTTCCTCCTCTTCTCCTTCACTATCATCTTATACAAGATGTGCATCATGTATTTTGTGAATAAACTTCTTCTTCTTCTTTTGTGAAGTGCAATTTCTAACAAAGTGTCCTAGTTTGAGACAATTGAAGCATTGAACTCTAGAGAGATCTCTTTGTGAGTTTGCTCTTCCTTTCCTTCTAAAATTACTAGGAGGTTGAGACTCCTTGTGATCATTCTTCTTGGAGTTGAAATGACTCCTTCTTCTGGTGTGTGTAGCCAAGGCTTGGTCATCCTCTTTGAGAAGAGCTTCTCTATTATCTACCCTATCCTCCTCTTGAACACAATCCTCCCAAACCACATCAAACTTCATACTTTCTTTTCTAGAACACATGGTTTGAATGAATGACTCCCAAGTTCTAGTGAGACCATTTAGAGCAGTCATGAAAATTTCATCCTCATCAAGGGTAGCTCCAATGGCATCTAGTTGTTCTTTGATCTGGGAAACCGTTGAGAAATAGTCTTGAATAGATTCTCCTTTATTCATTTTGGTGCTCTTCAGTTGAGCTCTTAGATTCATCTTCCTATTGATGTTCTTTCCCTCATAGATTCTGGAAAGGGCATCATAAATTTCCTTTGGGGTCTTCTTGGATTCCACTTGGGGAATCAAGTGGTCTTTTATAGAATCAACAATGATTCTCTTTTCCCTAATCAGGTCCTTCCTATACTTCTCTTTAGCTTCATCTTCTTTAGGTTTTGCAACCTCATCCTTGATATATTGGACAAGATCATTCTCTTCAAGAATGAGACCGATTTTGTATTTCCATGCTCGAAAATTTTATATACCTTCTAGCTTGTCTTCAAGCTTAGTGCTTGGAGCCATCTTATCCAGGGATCAAGGAGATTGAAGTTTCCCAAGAGATAGAATATCACTTACCAGGAGAAGAGCTTGATTGAATTGAGAATACTAGTGTGTTCTGCTTCTGGAAAATTCAACTTTTCACCTCCCGGATCTGCAATAGAATTTCTGGTTTTCCGGTATTCTCTTTTCTGGTTTTATGGTGCACAGGTTTGTATCTTTTCTGGTTCACTGGTGCACAGGTGCGCAGTTTTCTAGTTCTCGGGTTTTTTCTGGTTTTCTGCACTTTTGGTCAAACTAGGGTTTGACTTTCCCAGAGTTCTACCCAACCAAAAATCTTTATCTAGGACTCAAAACTTCGATTTTGAGGAGGGCTATTCAACCATGCAATTAGAATCCAAAAATTCCTACTTTTGCAAAAACCCTAATTTTCACCTGAGGAGGAGAGATATATTTTCACCTTGTGAAAGATGTCCTATTCAGGCTAGCTCTGATACCATGTTAATTTTATGCTAATTTGAATAGCAAGATCACTGAAAGAAACACAATCACAAGATAGACAAAGATTTACCCTGGGAAACCCTCATGGGGTAGAAAACCCAGCAAATCTTTCCTCAATATAGATGATCAACCAATACAAGATGTAGAAACCAAACAAGAGCTCCTTCTCCTCCTATGCAGACCTCTCTCTCACTTGTGCGCTACTCCCAAGTGGATGAATGAATGAGATAAGTTGAGGAACATCCTCCTCTACTTATACTTGTTTTCCGACTGACTTTTTACCCTATGGGGCCGACCTATCCTAGGAGAGTCTAATAACCCTCAAATAACTAACTCAGGGCCAACCTCTCCTAGGAGATATAATAAGCCTATTTACCACAATCTCTCGGAGGAATAAACATCTCCGGATACATAACAAAGTCCCATCGGAGGAATGAAACATCTCCAGAATAATAAAGTACAAATATAATATTCTTTGAAGTTACAATATTTCAACACTTCCTCCTCGACTACACCATTCAAGAAAGCTGTCTTGACATCCATTTGGTGTATCTTCCATTTCATCACTGCAGCCAGAGCAAGTACTGGTCTGATGGAAGTGTACCTGGCTACAGCTGCAAAAGTCTCTTCATAGTCAATCCCTCTTTCTGGGAGAAGCCACGAGCTACAAATCTCGCTTTGTATTTCTCTATGCTGCCATCTGCAGCATGCTTGATCTTATAGATCCACTTGGAAGTCACAACAGACTTCCGTTCAGGTCTTGAGACTGCATCCCAAACATCCTTCTTCATGATCAACTGGTACTCCTCGATCATGGTATTCTTCCTGAATCCTGGGAACTTCAATGTCTTCAATATCTTCAATAGATAACTTTGTTGCTGAACAAATGTTGTAGTCCTTATTTTGTAGGTGATGGTATATGATCTTTCCTACAAAATAAGTTAAATTGCATGATTAGAAAGCATCTCATAGTTTTCAGAACAAATTCTTACACATAAAGAAATATGTCATACATTCATGCAATTATTTTAGCCAATGCTTCAATACAACATTTATCCATATCCCGTAACTTTCTAGATGCCTTCGAATCTCTACCAAAACATTGTTAAGAGTGTGCATAACTCCCAACATGTCAGCAAAGAGGTTTCATTCTAGATAAGTAGCCATGGAATGTTGTATAGTGTCGTAGGCCACTTACTTATCACATGCATATTAGTAGTATACTGTTCATTAATGCAATTATTCTAATATGCATAATACACACCCTAAGTCTAGGAACATCATTGAACAATATTATTTAAACAAACAAATATGCAAGAAATGATAATTCAAATACTTATCTTTGTTTGGTTGTAGGGTGGACTCCCTCTCAATCTTTGTTTCCTTGCAGGAACTACTGGAGTGTGCTCCCTATTGATCTTTTCTTCCTGGATTACCTGTCCTTGAACTTATATCCATCCTCGATCACTATGCATGCTTACTAGTATCATCATTGTGTTATCCTCGAGATCTCATACATAATCATACATTCATTAGTATAATCTTAATACTGTCAAAACACAATAATCTTAAGCATGTATAGTCATGATCATTTCAAACACAGATAAAAAGCATTAGTATTCAAGATTTATATAGGACTTTTCTGGTTAGTCATATCATTAATCAAAGTAAGGAACATAATATGCCTAAACCCATGATTACTCAAACCTATAGCTTCATGAATAATCATTATCAATCATACCAAGTATACTTATATAAGAGATCCTATCACAAGGTAGGATTCTAACTTGATATAGGAAAAACATACCTAGATTAATGTGTTAGTTAGTTATGTCTAACATACCCACATGATGTCTTCTTGTTTTCTTCAATGACTTGTGCTAGTAACCTACATATATCATAGGTTAAGCATTGTAGAATCAAATTATACATACCCTGTAAACAGAGCTTCTATGTGATCCATGACAATGGATGAATCTTTGTCTTCATGTCACCATGGTCATATGTTCTTGAACTAGAATATGATTTGTCTTTCTTGATGTACCTTTCATGTTAGCGGACAACATCAACCTCATACAACACCACAATGCATTAGTACAATCATAAGTGTCAAAACCCTAATCAATGAATATCGGCATTCATAATTTTACAATAGGTCTAAAGTTAATCAAGATTGTACTAACCTTAATGAAGACAAACATACCATAAACTTAATCATGAACACATCTCGAAACATACCTGGATAAGTCATACCTGTCGAGATTGCTTGTAATATTCTTATGTAAGGCCTTAGCCTCAACTCCCTCTGAAATAGGAACTTCTTCACTTATGCAGGTGACTAATCCATTCTCTTCTAGGATTAACCCAATCCACTTTGATTTACAGAAACTGGATCTGGAGTTGGATTAGGGTTTGATAAAGAAACCCTAAAAATTAAAACTTTAAATTTCAAACTTCTGAAAGGATAGAAAGATGCGCCTTGATGGGATGATCAACTTGGTATATTCAGAATTTGAAAACTGCAAAGTTTCATCCCTCAAATTTGCTTTTCAATCTTCTGGATTCACTAGGGAGGACCCTGAATTAGGGTTTGAGTTTCCCGGAGCTTCACCCAACCAAATAGTTTGATCCAAAGCTCTAAACTTCACTTTTTCCAAGGATCTTATAGATATGGTCACAGATTTCAAAAATTCCCATTTTTGTAGAAGCCCTAATTTTCCACTTTTCCGATCAAAGTCCCGAACTAGGGTTTGATCAAGCCCAGCCTTCTACCCAACCAAAAAATTTGATATTGGTCTCTAAATTTCGATTTTGATGAGGAGTATCCATCCGTGGTCTCCGATACACAAAAATACAACATTCTTCTAAACCCTAAATTCTCGAAGCCATGAATGAAGGTGCTCAAAATCCAATTCTGTTTTGACAGAAATTTGCACCTGATTGTTTCTAGTGTAACTCTGAAATTACGAATCCACAGGGTCTAAAACTGCGACCTGTGTTATCCTGACCTGTCATATTTCCAACCCCATATGTCTGAACTCAATTGGATTCTCTGAGACAGAGTTATTCCAAGTGTTGCAATGTGACCTGTTTATGGGATAAAACAATATAGAAAACTTGTACGGAGTTCCACATGTCACTGGTTCACTTTCGACCTCTGCACCTTCGGCCTGTGAAATTACAGTCCATGCCCTACCTGTCACTTTTTACGAAATTTCATTTGGAGCTTCCTAGCCCAAGTTGTGACCTTTTTTCCTAGGTCACCTATTTATGACTGAGATCTAGAAGAGGCAGAAACCCTATATTGTACAGATCATAAAACACAAATTACAATGAATTAGAGGTTTTTCTTTAGACACAAGGTACATTGGGATCTTATATTCAACCTGTAAAATTTTTAGATCCTGAAACTTTGCCAAAATGGATTTATAGTGAAAGTGCTACGATGACTGGTTTTTGCTATATCAAGCCCTAGCTTCACAAGTGCAACAAATGACATAAATGCCATATAATGCCTTCTTTCAGGATAGCTATGATACCATGTTAGTTTTTCATAATTTACTTCAATCTGATCTAGGATCTTAACTGAGAGAACAACATGTACAACATATCAATCATGGACATAATAATGCAAGCACACAAGAGACAATAGACACACAGAGTTTCACTGGGGAAAACCATAAAGGTGAAAAACCCCACAACTTCCTCAAAGATAGATAAATCAATCATACAACCCAAGCATAAGAGATATTCTTCTCCTAGCAGTAGCTTATCCTCCTCCACAAGTGCTCCACTCTCCAATGAGAGTATGAGTGAGTAAGTGAATGATCAAATAGAGTGCCTCCCGCACTCTATTTATACATGACTTGACTTGCCTAATAACCTTTACTAGGTCGGCCTTAACTTAACCACATAACATAATGCTGACAGGGCCGACCCCAACTAGGGTGTTCTAATAACCCTTTTACCCACATGATTTATACAGGGCCGACCCCATCAAGGTGGTCTAATAACCCATCAAGTATAAGTTATGACACTTACAATATAAATGACGACACTTCCGTATAGAGGAATAATAACATCTCTATAGGAATACAAACACTTCTGTATAGAGGAATAATAACATCTCTATAGGAATACAATATACATATATGAAATACATTCTGAAGTTATAAATACATCAACATTTTTTCTACCTTGGTGATCCTCAGAAGTCGAAGCTTCAGTTCTTTTTTCTCCACCTGTCGTCGCACCACTTCGCGTTACAACATTAATGTTGCAATCTTTATTCTGTTTTTCAGCTGCGATCATCTGTATGTTCTGGTTCTGCCCTTCTGGTCTTCTCTCTTGCATTTTTTCTTGCAAAACAGGGAATACATCAATGACATGTTCAAATTATTTACAGTATTTACAAGTAGTACAAGGGTTCGTACAGTCTCTAGCTAGATGTCCTGGTTGGGCATAGTTACAACATATAATTTGACCTCTTCCTTGTCCTTGTCCAGTGTTTCGTCCTTTGCTTCTGAATCCACCACGTCCTCTGTATGTGGCTTGGTCATACTGCACATTTTCATTGTTGTTCTGCATTTCCCCTTGAACTCTGTATACATCATGCTTTCTCTCCATCATGAGATCATATGCTCTGTAGTTATTATCATCATGGCCAACTAACTTACATAATGTGCAATATAAGTTCTTCGGTGTTTGCACATACTTCTGAAATAAGTAGCAGTCCTCTGGGAGATGTCCTCTACATTGGAAAATCTCACACCATGGTCCTTGCTATTGATTCAATGGGTTTGGAGCTCCACTAGCGATGTAATCTCTAAATACCAGACACTGTTCTTTAGAGTGTCCTTCTCCCTTACACTTTATACACCAAACCTCTTCTCAGGTTTCTTTTCCTTACTTCATAACTTGCAGTTGTAATGTCAAATTTGCTAGCTAGGTCTGTATCTGAACCATTCCTACGCTAGTCTCTCCTATAGGTGAAGCCTCTAGTTTCATTGCAATTTCTAGGGCCTCTGTCTGCGAAGCAACTTTCTGTTGCATCATCGATAATCTGATATGGGGTAGTAGTGCAACTATAAACCATTCTTGGTGTTGTTGTGGTGCTATGTCAAAGCTGACGTGATCTAATGGTGCTTTAAATTTCTGATCAAACTCCCATACAATCTCATTAGGATTTTGCTTAATTTCTTTCAGCTCTGTAATGCATTGAGATTCTGAGTTTGGATTCTTAAACTCTTTTAGCAGCACGATTTTGATCTCTTCTAATGTCTTATTATATCCAATAGGGTACTTCATAAACCATGTTAAGGCTCTGTCCCTGAATGTGGTAACTAGTTGTTCTTGTCTAATAGCATCATCATGTACTTGTTTAACATTCCACATGACTTCACAAAGAAACCAATGTTGCTCTGGGTCTTCGAGACTAGTTCCTTTAAATATAGGCAGCTTAATGTCATTTTTCATCCTTCTTCTAGGAGGCGTCGTGTTCTGAGATGATGAGGGTAAACCACTACTTAACTAATTCTGGGTCTTCGGTCCGACAATATTACTACTAGTAGTATTCTACGAACTAGTAAGGTTTATTCCCTCAACTGTGAATTTATGCGGAGTGATAAGCTGATAAACAATATGTCTGGTACTATTTCAGTATCTGACTCAACCTGATGTGAGTTTCTATCACTTCCTGTATCAGTTTCTAGGAAGGTGCGAGGTTCTTCTCCTCGATACCTCTTTTTAGTGCTAGGTTTATGTCTTTTACCACTTGTCAAAGTATAAATTTCTTCTTCAGTGTCACTATCTGTGTTACTGAACATCACAGACTCAAATTCCTAGGGTTTTTATTGCATTCTTAAGACACCTTTTTCTGCTAAATGCAACTTAATATATAGGCTGATATTTTTCAGGTACTTACCTCTGAATCCATTGAAGAAGCCGCCTTCTGCTGTGCTGTAAGACTTCAATGTGTCCATAGCAAATTCTGTCACGTAGCCTTCTAGTACGCTATCAATACAGAAGTCTACTTCTCTTGAGATTGGGATAACCACTGCTTTAAGTCTCTGAATCATTTCTGGGGCCACACTGTAGGTTCTCCATCTTTAAATCATTTTTTCTGTTCTGCGAGCCTCGATATCCACTCATGTAGCTCGTTGCTGAAGGATGCGAAGAAAATTTCATGTACGTCAGAGAAGAGATATCTCTGTAACCACTCTTCCATAGATAAATGCAGATGTCTATTTTCTTTCTTCGCAAACTCCTCCTCGGTCTTAGTTACCCAGTTCTGTATCTCTGTCCGCTTGGAATTCCAATTATCAGAGCACATCACTAGTTCAAGCGTGGCAACATAGCCATTTTTTGGTTCTATATCTCTTCTAACTCTTAATACTTATATTAGACCCGGATTCGACACAGTTGTGGTCCAACAAAACCCTTCTTCACCAGCCCTTTCATAAACAACCTGTGAACAAATTGAGGTCTCACCCGAGCTGAAGTTATGGGGTGGCTATAGAAGCACGTTTCTACAGCCAGGTGATGCGCATATAATAAACTAGTGAGCTGAGCGAAGTCACACCTACTTTACATTTACTTCATATACTACAATGCACTCTGGGGTTACGCTTACGGGAAGCTACACAATGCAATGTAACAACGCACTCTGGGACTGCGCTGAGGGACAGTTTTACACACTCTAGGCTCCGCTGAATTAGTGTCACTTGTGTAACTACGCATTTAATCATACTCAGAAGTACTTGTGCATTCATCTATATGTGTTCGATACTTAACATATTATTCTCATCGACCATTCATGTGAAAATACATATAAAATTTGAAGCACACATAACTAGAAGCATGAATAAAAACATGAACATCAGCAATCACACTCATACATTCACACAACACACTTATTTATGTGGTTCACCCCCAGGATGGGAGCTACAACCACTGGAACTGTTGTTTATATTAATGGGAAGGGTCAACAGTTCCAATCTGCGCGCACAATTGCAGACTCTTCTCTCTATAATTGGGTCTCTGCGCACTCAGCTACAGAGCCTCTTCCTCTCTTCTTGTTCTTTACAATACTTAGTCTCTTCCAAAAGACTAACCCTTGAGAGACCAAAAGTCTCTAATACCAACCCTTCCCTTACAAAATCTCCCTTTTTATAGATCGTTCCCGAAGGTCATGTCATTACAATAGTTATGGGCACAAACCCCCATAGTACCCTTAAACCCCAAAAATCGGGGCGGTTACCTCACTAACCATACTTCATCATAACTTCTCAACTACTCTTCTTGTCCTTCACATCCTTTCTGTCGCTTCCTTGACTCTAACGCCCTTCTGACAATCGCTTCCTCTGAAGACGCTTATTTTGACTGCGCGGCGCTGACGGTACCCTTTTGTGTCCTTAACACTTCTCTCCTTTCAACACCATAACTGTAGCTTTCAGGCCGTCACTTCTTCCTTAATTGCTCCAACTACCCTGGATGTCCTTAGTACTTTCACTTTACTAAGGAGACAGGCCCTTTTCGTCTGACAACGCGTCATTCCATATGCTTTGCCTGGTAATTGCGGAAATGCTTCCCCAAAAATAGGCCAGTACTAGCCTTCGTTGAATCCGTACTTCCTTGAAGCTGTTGTACTTTAACTTCGTTTCATCATAATTTTGTTAATCCTCAAAACTATGCTATCTTGTCCTTAAGCTATGCTTCGTCAAAACAACTCTACTCTTGAGCCTCTTTAGCACAACTACGCACACCTTGGGCCTCACCCAACACATCTACATCCTTTTATTATTTTTTTTCCAAAGGGAATACAAAATGATATTTTTTGTTCACATGGTTAGGATAAATCTTCTATAGATCATAAGGCCTCTCATCTTTGAAATATGATTGGAATAATTTATTTGCCACACCTTTGGTTTACATATGTAAGATATATAAGGAAGAATTATAGATATGCAGTTATAATCAACCTTGAATTCCTTTCTCAATATGTTAAAAGTATATTTTTCCATATCTTTATTATTTGTATTTATAAGAGAGATTAGGAAGAGCTATAGATCCCTATTCATTGATAAACCTTGGATATCTTGGATCCATTATAATTTTAAGAGTCCTTTGAAAGTGCAATAAATGAATGGTTATAAAGGTAAGAATTGAGGACAATCCTAAACACATAAAATCTATTGAAAACTTGAATGGTTTATTTTATAAGCTTACATAAATTATTTGTTGGTATCTTTGATTGGGATTATAAATATGCCTTAGCCATCTTAATGTACGAGGATGGATTGGGGTGTATTAACCATCTTTTTATTTTGGGTAGGTTACATATAAAATTAATTTGCATTTGAAAGACAAATTAATTCAATTGTATCAATGGTGGGAAAATTTAGGCATTTCATTTTGGGAATGCATGGGTTTTCCCTACTGTTGAGGCCTCGAGGGTGCAGGGTAATTTCAAGGTGCTGGAATGGGTTCCAAGGCTCCCAAAAGAGGGTGAAAACCCAGACTGAAAGGATTCGAAAGACCCTATGCAAGGGCAGTCCTATCCCCAACATGTTTGGTATGGAAATCTCCCACGGATATTCGGCCTCCACTAGCACTCTATGAGTTGGTGTTTTGATCAAGAGATTGGTTCTCCTCTTAAGGAAAACAAAAAAGGGTAAGACTTAGTCTGTTCTAACTTAACCTACTTAAGAAAAAGGATCTACTCTAAGTTAGATATATTCTAAGAAAAATCTTATTGTTGTGCAAATCAATCTTGATGTGAGATGGATAAGTACATTTTTCAACTTCAACAGAAATGTTAAAAGACGCATTTACTTATCCACTTAAATCATAATCAATTAATGAAAATTAAGTGACAATAATTTAAGTATGTAAACTTGTTCAAGATTAACCTGTAATCGCTTTGTTAATTGAAAAATTAACAATGATTAAATCGAATGTTGATCATTTGCATAAATCGATAAAGAAAATATCTCAATTGACATAAATTAAGTAAAATATTTTCACACACAGATCAGCTATAAAGAGAAACCAGTATCACAGATCTTGATGTAAATTAATGCTTGCAAAAGATCACATACTGTAGATGACAATTTGAAGTTAGAAATCAGACACTGTCAAATAAATTTGAACAATAAACAAGAGATGATTCAAACGGATTACTTTACTGTATTAATGAAGTCTGTAAACAAAATTACAAAGCTTTGCTAAGACAGAGTATCTCCAATCACCTCTTGCTGATTTCTAACCCAAAAATTATCAACCCCTAACATTGAGAGGCATTCCTCCTTAAATAAGAGTTACAACAGAGTACAAATGGAAATTCCCAAAAGATAGGGATTACAAATTTTGGATCAGACTATTGATCCAGAAAATCTTGACACAACAATCTGAACAACTTTAGCTCCAATGATTCCCTCAAAGCCTGCGATAAAGTTTGAAATAAGGGTCATTTTTATAATTTCAGGAAAATCCTGAAACAAAATTGTGGAATTCAACAACAACCTACTAGCTATCAATAACCGACAACAGATGGTCCATCAAATCTTCCTATTGTATCGCCTTATAATATTCTTGTTGATCCATAACATTTTCGAAAATAGAGAAATCGGACAACGGGTCTTGCTTCGCGGGAGCTGGTAGAGTGTTGGGTTCCTCATTGATTATAAAATCACGAATAATAGAGTCATCTCGATCACTTGGTTGTTCATTGATTTTCTCTTCGTCCTGTTGAGGGGATGATATGCAAATGGGCAGAGTTTCAGAATCTTCATCTTCGCTATCACTGTTAGTATCAGGAACATCACGTCAAAAGGTGGCAACATAGGTTCTTGAAATAGCAAGGGCTGAAGTTATTCTTCAATATAACATCCATCAAAGGATTCATAACCTGTTTGCATATTGCTCACACCAGACGGTCAGTAAGAAAGCTTTCAAAATAAAACACAGAACTTTTCTAATGAATACAGACGACAAACTAAGTGCTTTATACTTGCGACCATATTTAAGAAAATCCAAAGAAAATGATAATGATTGAATAGGATAAGGTGTTGTGATTAAAATCATACGAATCAGAAACTGCAATCATTCGAACTGCCATGAAATGACGTCGTAGCATGTGTTAATCCAAATTGGATCATAATAAAGTACAATTCTAACGGAATCACGCATGATTTGAAGTCGCATCTGAAACCAGTCATCACCAACCAATCCAATCAAACAATCATACCTTCTGAGATGACCATGAGGTGAGAGTTGTTAATTTTCCTATAATTTCATTCCATTATCATTAGGATCTCTAAGATATTAACAAGTACAACATATCTCTACAACATATCAATCATAGACACAAAATAACTCACAATGATCACAATGATCAAACCCAAGTACAATACCACAATGATGCTCCTCCTCCTCCACATGTGCGCCAGTTTCTCTCTTAGCTATGCGATCTTGAGAAGTGAGTGAATGAATAGAATGAGGGACACACCCCTCTTATTTATACTTGAATTGGCGTGCCAATTAATTCACTGGGCTGACTTGCTACTCAAGTCTAATAACCCGACCACATGACCTAATCAGGGCCGACCCTTGACTGGTGGTCTAATAACCCATCAATACAAATAATGACACTTGTCAATACACATGACGACACTTCCAATTACAAATGACGATACTTCCCATCAGAGGAATAATACATCTCGATGGGATATACAATAAAGTACAAATGTAATACATATAAGAATATCTTCCGAAGTTACAAATACATCAACACTCCCTCTTAACTAGGAAGGTATTCTTTTGTCATAGGTCATCAATACATATTGGCACAAGTCTTCAATTCTGGAGCTGGATCATCATCACTAGATCACAGAGCATCATCATCACCACTACTGCTGTACTCGACATCTCGATCACTGGGCTATCTCTGAATTCTTCTCGTCATAGGAAGTTCTATAGAGCCAACCCTTTTTTCATGTTGGATGTAGGCCCACCACCTGTAGGCCTTCATCATCACTGGCCATACTGTAGAATATTCAGGAATTATTATGTGAGTCAACAAAACCTCGAAAGAGCATCCCAGGACTGATTACGAGCACACAGCTCAACCTATCGGATCTCCCAGGACCTTTTACATGCCACTGCACAACCTGTCCATGGCCACAGAGTATCATCCCGATACTCATGATCATATTGATCATAACATCGTTCACGAAGCACAACCCAGATGCACATCACACAACACTTACATTCACAGTCATGGGAAGACACACTTCAACCATCCGTGAAAGGCTCAACACTTATATTGCAGCCATGGGAGAACACATCTACAACCATGCTCGAATGGCACAACACTTATATTGCAACCATGGGAGAACACATATACAACCATGCTCGAATGGCACAACACTTATATCACAGCCATGGGAGAAAACATCTACAACCATGCTCGAATGGCACAACACTTATATCGCAACCATGGGAGAAAACATATACAACCATGCTCGAATGGCACTAGCCCTTACATCTGCACCATGGGAGAACACATCTACCACCATGTGAGAATAGCTCCAGCCCTTACATCTGCACCATGGGAGAACACATCTACCACCATGTGAGAATGGCTCTGGCAATTACATCGCGACCATGGGAGAATACATCTACAACCATGTCCAAAAATCCCATGTGCATCTGTGTCTTCAGAATTCATCACACCTAATCCAACTGATTATGTAATGTATCCACCTGATACATATCTTCACATATGATCATCCTGACCATCATCATAGCATCATCCTGATGCACATCATCCAGAGTATCATCCTGATACTCATCTCACATGATCCTCCTGATCATCACTGCATCGTCCTGATGCATATACATATACATGATCCAATTGATCATACCAAGCATCCAACTGATGCATATACATATGATCCAACTGATCACATCAAACAGTAACTGGAGCATCGTCCTGATGATCATTACACAACGCTTACATCCACAGGCATGGGAAGGATCCTCCTCTCACCATGCTTTGAATGGCTCTTGTAGATGTGTCCCATCACTTCTTCCTCGAAGTATCTTCTATCTTAAGAACACCAAGCCTCTCTCTGAAGTACTCAAACTTCACTCTGGCTAGTGGTTTCGTCAACACATCTGCAACCTGCTCATCCGTCGCAACATACAGGAGCTTCACTGCTCCTCTTTGCACCATATCCCCGATATAGTGATATTTGATCTCAATGTGCTTCAACCTATCATGGAACACCGGGTTCTCAGATAGCTTCACACAACTTTGGTTGTCACAAAAGATACCAGTAGCATCCAACGAGAGATCAAATAGATTAGATAGTAGCTTCCTCAGCCATACTACCTCACAACTAGCCGAACAAGCTGCAACATACTCTGCTTCAGCTGTACTTAGTGCTACACAGGACTACTTCCTGCTAAACCAAGAGATCACACCTGATCCCATATTGAAGCAGCACCCCGAAGTGCTCTTCCTATCTGCAGCACTGCCTTCCCAATCTGAATCAACATAACCCTCCAGGTTAAACTTTTGATTCGCATCATACTTGAGCCCATAATCAACCATACCCTTCAGGTACCTCAGAATATGCTTTACAACAACCAGATGAACACTTCTTGGATCTTTCAGGAACTGGCTCAATGTGTTCACTGCAAAGCAAATATCTGATCTCGTATTCGTCAGGTACATCAAGGACCCAATCATCTGACGATACATCATGACATCAACTGGCTCAGATGAAGCATCACACAAAAGCTTCAGATTCGATGCCATAGGTGTGGCCATGGCCTTGTAGTCCATCATCCCGAACCTCTTCAGGATCTCTACTGCATACTTCCCTTGTCGAAGGAAGATCCCATCTGCACTCTGCCACACCTCCATGCCTAGAAAATAGTGCATCATCCCCAAGTCCTTCATCTCAAACTCGGCTGCAAGCTTCCTCTTGGTGTCGGAAATCAACCCATCCTCTCCTGTAACAAACAGGTCATCCACATATAGGAGTAGTATCATAGGATTTCCTTCCACAACCTTGTACTAAAGGTTGGAATCTGCTTTACTTTTGGTAAATCCCAAACTGGATAGGAAACTATCCATCCTACCATACCAAGTCTTAGGATCTTGCTTCAAGCCATATAAGTCTTTCTTCAACTTACACACATATCACCCCCTGTCATGTGTCTCAAAGCCAAGTGGCTACTCCACATACATTTCCTCTTCGACTACACCATTCAAGAAAGATGTCTTGACATCCATCTGGTGTATCTTCCACTTCATCACTACAGCCAGAGCAAGTACTGTTTTGATGGAAGTGTATCTGGTTACATGAGAAAAAGTCTCTTCATAGTCTATTCCCTCTTTCTGAGAGAACCCACGGGCTACAAACCTCTCCTTGTATTTTTCTATGCTACCATCTGCAGCATGCTTGATCTTATAGATCCATTTGGAAGTCACCACTGACTTCCCTTCAGGTCTTGGGACCACATCCCAAACATCATTCTTCATGATCGATTGGTACTCTTCGACCATGGCATCCTTCCATTCTTTCTTTTCCACTGCTTCCTCATAACTGGAAGGTTCTTTGTTTATAATATCACAGAGTAAGGAAACATAATTGGTATGTGATCTAGTCCTCTTTTTTTCTTTGTGTTCTTCTTCTGGAATGCCATATCTTTCTGCATCTTGAATGAGCTCTCTAGCCCATGCAGGTTTTCTCTTGTGAGAGTTCTTCTCACGGGGTGGATCTATAGGTTCTTGTGGATCTTCAATTTCATGATCTACTTCTGGAATTGCTTCATTCATAGTGGTGTCTTGAAATATGGTTTCCTTTGGTTCTTCATGGTCTTCCTTGATTTGATGTATGCCGAGTCTTCATCAAATGTTACATCCCTGCTGATGTCAATTTTCTTGAACCCTGGAAAGTATATTCTGTAAGCCTTTGAGCTTTCACTGTAAACCACAAAGATGTTCTTCTTTCCTGAAGGATCTAGCTTTGTCCTCTTTTATTTTGGAATGTGTGTGTATACTGGACAACCAAATATCCTAAGATGGCTAACTTCAGGTTTCTTACTAGAGAAGACTTCTTCTGGTGTCTTGTTGTCAAGTATCTTGTGAGGTGTTCTATTCTGTACATATACAGCTATCCTAGCTGCTTCTTCCCATAGATGCATAGGTAGATCCTGGTCATGAAGCATTTCCCGTGCTGCTTCCATGATAGTTCTATTCTTCCTTTCTGCAACTCCATTTTGTTGTGGATTGTAGGGAGCATTCAACTTCCTCTTAATCCCTGAATCATTGCATAACTTCTTGAAATCACTTGAGATGAATTCTCCACTATTGTCAAATCTGAAAGTCTTAATCTTCTTATCTGTTTGATTTTCTATCAAGGCTTTGAATTCCTTGAACTTATCAAACACTTTATCTTTGTTCTTCAAGAAATAAACCCAAGTCTTCCTAGAGAAATCATCAATGAAAGAAACATAGTATACATACCCACTCAGAGAACTGGTTGACATCGGACCGCATACATCAGAGTGGATAATCTCCAAGATTCCTTTTGCTTTGCTTTCACTCCTTGGAAATTCCTTCTTTGTGTTCTTTCCTTTTGCACATCCTTTGCAAACACCTTCATGCTTTGAGTGGATTTTAGGAAGACCTTACACAACTTTTCTTGCAATTGGTAGTGCCCTATAGTGCACATATGCAAGATTTCTATGCCAAAGTTCACTTGCCTCCATGGATTCATGTACCATGGCATGTTCAAGTTGTCCCTTAAATTTGTACAATCCTCCCTCTTGCTCTCCAATCACTACTGCATCATCTATGGTCTTACCCTTTTGCCACATGAGTACTTGGCCATCCACAAATGCAACTTGAATCCATTTTGCATCCAGAGATGATATGGATAGGAGATTCTTCTTGAGCCCAGGTACATATAGAACATCCTTCATTTTCAAAGACTTCCCTAATTCTAGCATGTAAGAAGCTTCACCGCTTCCTTTTATGGGATATTGATAGTCATCCCCAAGTTTCACCTTATGGGGTGACTCATGTTCAGATAGATCTACAAAAGATTCTTTAAAACCAATCATGTGTTTAGAAGCCCCACTATCGATAAGCCAATCATTACATCCATGAGAGATAGTACCTGTAAGAGCAGAGATTAGAACATTTTCATCTCCACTAGATGAGTCATCACTTTCTGCTCTAGCCTTCTTCTTGGGAGGTTCATCATCCTCAGCAGCATGAGCATGATATTTTCTTTTGTTGCCCTTTTTCTTCTTGTTGAAGTTGTTGTTGTTGTCCTTCTTGTTCTTGGGACAATCTGAAGCAAAGTGTCCCTTCTCATTACATGTAAAGCATCTTAGATGTTTCCTATTTTTATAGTGGTGAGAAGGTTTCTTGGGATGAGAATGCTCCCTCTTGAACTTTCCATTCTTGGTGTGTGCTAGGAGAGCTTGATCTTCATTTCCCATCTTTTCTTCTCGAGCTACAATCCGAGCTTCTTCCTGTGAGCAAGAGAACTCTAGTGGATTTTTGCCCCTATCTTGAGTCTACACTCATTGATCCTTGTAGTTGTGAACCTTATATGTTCACCTTCCAAACTCCTATCATAGTTCGAGTTTTCCATTCCATGGAGGATTGAAGTGGTGGAGGCACAAGTGGATTGATCCAGATCTTGGTTCAGATTGGTTGCCGGCAAGATGTCGTATCACATTGTACTTCTTGTTATTTATTAATATAAATACTCATATTCTCGTCCATTAATGTGGTGAATGTTGTTTATATTACAATGGGTTTCATTTACTTATAATATCATGGACCATTGCTATTGATGATGTTAATGTTGTTTATATATTGCATGCGCTTGTTGTATATTGGCTATCAAGACTAATTTGCAGGTTCAAGTGCACGAGTGGAAAAGCTCCAACGGGGATCTACATCAAACGTTTGGATTGAGGTTGGTTATATTATTCATTATCTTAGCGTTGTCATTTATATAGCGTAGTTCTGGGAATTGAGGTAATTTCTGGTAGTCAACTGTCTGTTGTGGTCTACCCCAATCCATAGTGATTTTTCTCCAACACAGAAATGGCGACTCAACTGGGGAAAACATCCATGTTTGGAGATTTTTAGGCATTAGTCCTTATTTAGAGTTGTTGTTTGTCAAAGCTTCGTGTCACTGATTGTTCGTTGAGATACACTATAGAAAATTGGTTTTTTCTGAGCCATTGGACACTTTATTTTCCAATTTGCTTTTCCCTACCCACGGGTGAGCTTAGCTCTGCCCGCGTATACCTACCCCTGTTTACACTACTGCTTGCACATACCCGCGGGTATTCCTTCGACAGTAGCGTATAACTCCGGCTTTGGTTGTTTCATGACCTTTGGTTGTTGTTGGGTTGGCTTTGGATGATCCTGAGTCTTTATTGGCCTGATTCTTGACTGTTCCATACCGTGTTTGTGACCAGAACTCTTCTTTTCTCTTGGTTGAGCCTTGCTGGTTTTTTACCCATACTTGGATTTAGCCTTGTTGGTTTTTCATTTTGAGCTCATCCCTTTGGTTGGGTCTTACTGTTTGGGATCTGCTGGGTTGTCTTAGTGATCTTCTCGGCACTTCAATGACTAAATAGTAGGATTTTGCTTTCATTTTTCATTTCTTTATATTGAAAAATACAAAAAAAGGTTTTGCATTTTCCTTTTTGTTTATAAGTGAAAATACAAAAAAAAAATTACTTTTATGTCCTGCATCTTGCATTGAGTGCTTGTTGCTTTCATTTAGGTTCTGCTTGTGCATTGAAAATATAAAAGAGTTGCATTTTTATTTCGAAACCATTGGATTGATTTTGCATGTTAGTGGCATTGTTTTTTATTGGATAGATGAGTCTAGAGTTTGACGATTTTGCATACCATTGAGTCATATACATTACTAGTTTCACGACCATATCCTTTGAGTAACCACAACCATTAAAATTAACGCTTAATCTTAAAATTGATTAGACCGATTTTATATATAGGGTACACCAACTAGCATAGGTTTAGAGTCTTGGAATAGATCATTGTGAGTAAATGATCCAAGACTACTAGATGAAACATTATGTGTCTGACCAGGGAGTGGTGAAATCCATGGTATAGATCGATGTTCTCAGGAAAGCTCTACTCAAACCAGATTTAAGCACGAGGTCATGGGAGGTTGGTTGCGGAGATATCCCTCCAATATCAGCTGAACGTGGGAGATATATCCAGGGTTTGTTCGTATCTGGGGGTACCGTAGGTTCGTCCTCTTGTGCTTCGGGCTTAGCTACCCTACCCATACGATGGATCCCACCTGCGACTGTCCCCCTGAGCATTGGTTATCTTGCGGTGACCATAGTTGCCTTACCTAGCTATCGCATAGGGTATTCGTAGTGGTTATACTGCGAGTGTCTTGAGTCAGATAGGGGTCGGACAACACAGTTGCCATTGTATAGGGACTTGACCCTGTGCACGTCGTGAAGTCTGGGGGTCGTTATAACTGATTCTGTTACCTTCGGCTATAGTTTGGGAGTCTCAAGCCTCTCCTAGGCGATACATACCGGCTCTAGTGTCGGGAGCTCATTTAGCCACTCTGTTTGTCTGCTCTTGGGTGTAGTTTCTCTAGGTGTGTGTTCTTGATTTACTATTTTTTATCAATAGCTGCCTTTAGGTGACGTTTTGATTTTATAGTCTCTCTGGAGATATCGCGGCGTGGAGTCCTACTCCCCGTCGATCTCGTTGGTTGGCTGGTTTACCAGCTACCGAGCTTAAAATCCGTGTCAAGAGGGGACGCCGTCGGGCTCCCTTCGAATCTTTGGATTCTTTTGAGACATACGTTATCGACGCCATGACTGCATAGTCTGGCACAGGATAAATCCCTACTAGTCCATTGGGTAGAGGAGAGCACACTTATGACACCCCTACTCCTCGTGAGGCGTGGAGGGTTGATCCACTTGAGACTCAAACTAGTTTGTTTGGTTCAGATCCACCTGAGACTTAACATAGTTTGTTTGGTCCAGATCCACCCGAGGACGACCCGTTCGATCCTTTATTTCCACATAATTATATACATGGGATGCCAAAACCACATGATGATATAGGCCCTAAGGTCAACCCTACCATGTTCTCATATGGTATTCCTGATTACAATGCAAATTATCCTCCCCCTATCCTTGGTAGTCACATTGGCACTAGTCATGGTGTTAGCCACACTAGACTGGCCGAGGGAAATACCCTCACCGAGGGAAACACGTTGTCCACTCACACACGAAATACAGGGACTGGTCGTATTCCTTCTAACAATGCTAATGTTGGAGGATGACCGCCTCCTGGGACTACCCAACCTAATAGGAACACTGTACACAACACGACTCACCGTCCACATGTCAATACACATGCTGCTACTCATCAACCTAGGACCACTTTCACGAATGTTAATGCTTCTCCTAACCATGGGGGTGGACATATACCGCATATTTTTGCGTCCACTATCGCTACTAGTAATGCTAATGTAGGAAGTGGGAATACGCTTTATTCTCATGGTCATAACGCCACCATGCCTGCTACTAGTAACACCAATGTTGGGGCTACGAATACATCTCATACTTATGGTCACCACATGACTACTCATGGCAATTCTAATGCTTACGCTGGGGGTGGGAACACACTTCACCATCATGGTCATTACAACATGGTTCCCGCTACGACTAGTACGTATATGCCCCATAGCTATGGTGGAAACCCTTACTACAATACAGTCGGTGCTGGCCACTAGTACAACCCACCTCAATATGGTGCTCAAAATACTTATATACCTACTTACTCTCACACGGGTCAGGTCGGAGGAGGTTATCAACCCTATGGTTGTGGTTAAGCTTATGGTCAATCTGGTCCTTATAATCCATAGTTTGATTCTCATGGTCAAGCATTTGGTCCATCGTATAATTCGGTTCCGTACAATCAACCTTTTATGGGAGCTTATAATCAAGCTTTCCAGTCGCAGCTCCCGTTCCTTGCACGTTTGAATCTTCAGGATCTTTCGAAGCTCACAAATCATCTAGTGTGTCATGACCCTAGTTGGCCTCCGGTCCCTACCAAGCTCCCTTCATAAATTCTGAAGTTTGAGGGGAAAGGTGGTGAAGATCCGGGTGATCATGTCACAACATTTCACCTTTGGTGCTCCTCCAACTCGTTGAATCACGATTCCATTCGTTTACAACTATTTCAACACACCCCCATAGGGGCAGCTGCGAAGTGGTATGTTGAGTTCCCTGGGAACACTTATAGGGGTTTCAATGAGATCGCTTTGGTTTTCTTGGATCATTTCCAGTTGCCAGTTTGTTATGATACTAGTACTGAACGGTCATCTACCTTCCGTCAGAACAAGGCCACACATATTTCTGACCACGTTCAAGAGTGGCGTCTACGGAAGTGATTAGTGAAAACCAACATTCCTCTAGAGTTCTTGTTGGAATGGTTCCTCAAGTCTCTACTCCCATATATTGCTAAGGATGTTTCGATGTCCGGTATTATGACTGAGGAACAAGCTATCTTAAAAGTCCAGCAATTGGATTTACTATACTCTTAGTCTAGCATTTTGTATGACATCATTCCTAACACACCGCGAACATGACATGAGCCCAAGTTAGTTCCTGGACCACATGCCGATGGCATCGTGGGATCCGCAAGTACTCGCCCTGTAGATTTGGTGGCCAATCAAATGAAAATTTTGTCGCTAAACCAGTCTACTCTCGGATAGGTTCACACCTTGTCCACTTCCACCCCATCATCCGATGTACATAGTATGCAATCGATGAAACCGTCAGGTAACCAACAACCCGGTGGTAAGAAAAAGGGGAGAAACAACCGTAAGGGTGGAAACAAAGGGAATAAAAATAATAGCAATCACAATACCCCTCGTAAGGAAATGCCAACCCTCCTCAGGAAGGTGGAAATGCTGGTGAGGACTGAGGGTGGAAATGCTAGTGAGGACCGTAAACCTAGGCGTAAGGTCAAGTTTCCTTGTAAGATTTGTGGGGAAGATCATCTTACTCACTTATGTCCTCGAATTGAAGAAGCATCGAAGCATTTGGCACAAATCCTAGCTGTGTTAAAGGATCCCCTTCCTCATCATAAAAACATGGCTTTGCATGCTCCCACCACTAGTTATGGACCTACTGAGACTGCAACGTATTCTTCCAATACTAGTGGTTATGGATGTGTGAATATGGTTCAATCTGAGGTTATTGTTGCCACTCGTCAACGCGATTATGGTGCACCACAACCTAATATGGGGAGTGAGCCTCCCCCTCCTCCTGATAATTCCTTGCATATCGAGAAGCCCTCTAATATTCCGCAGATACCGAAAGGTGTTCTTAAGCGCTCTACGCATAATCCTAATGCCTGAGCCACCCAGAACTACTCCATTGTAGAATATTTGGTCTAAACTCTGTGTGCCATGTTGGCTCTTGAATTTTTGCAGGCTTGTCCTTCTCAAAAGCATGCCCTTTTGAGTGTGTTAGGAGTTCAGGATGGGGGTGTTAATTTCTTACCATTAATTCAATATACTCTAGGATCTTTACTGAGAGAATAACATGTACATCATATCAAGTATAACAATGCATATCAATCACACCAAGCAATCACATGAGACAATAGGAACACAGAGTTTCACTGGGTAAAACCATAAAGGTGAAAAACCCCACAACTTCCTCAGAGATAGAAAGAGCAATGATACAACCAAAGTACAACCAAAGTATAAGAGATAGTCTTCTCCTAGCAACTGATCCTCCTCCTCACATGTGCGCCACTTTTCGAGTGATGGAAGAGTGAGTAATGAGATGATCAAATAGAGATCTCCCTATCTCTATTTATACTTGTCCTCTCCTGTCCAATAAACTAGTGGGGCTGACTTGTCTAACTTAGCCTAATAACCCATGGTTACATTAATCCAGGCTGACCCCTTACTAGGTGGTCTAATAACCCATCAGCAAGTTACAACACTTGCGACACTTGTCAATACAAATGACGAAACTTTTGTATAGACGAATAATACATCTCTATAGGAGTACAATAAAATACATTCTGAAGTTACATATACATCAACACTCCCTCTTAACTAGGAAGGTATTTCTCGACACAGATCTGTTAGCACAAGTCTTCTTCTCTGTATCATCATCAGCGAATCATCGTCCTCGAATAATCGTCATCATCACTGCTGCTGCTATCTCAATCAATCTCTGATCTACTCGTCATAGGAATTTCTACAAAGCCATGCCTTTTTCATACTGGATGTAGGCCCACCACCTGCAGGTCTTCATCATCAATGGCCATACTGTGGAATCCTTAAGACTTATTACGTGAGTCAACAAAACCATGAAAGAGCATCCCAGGACTGATTACGAGCACATAGCTCAACCTATCGGATCTGCTAGGACCTTTTACATGCTACTGCATAACCTATCCACGGCCACAGAGTATCATCCTGATACTCATGATCATCATTCACGAAGCACAACCCAGATGCACATCACACAACACTTACATCTACGCCATGGGATAACACATCTACAACCATGCAAGAATGGCACAACACTTATATTGCAGCCATGGGAGAACACATCTACAACCATGCTTAAATGGCCCAACACTTATATCATAGCCATGGGAGAACACATCTACAACCATGCTCGAATGGCCCCAGCACTTATATCACAGCCATGGGAGAACACATCTACAACCATGCTCGAATGGCCCCAGCACTTATATCGCGGCCATGGGATAACACATCTACAACCATGCTCGAATGGCTTTGGAAATTACATCACGACCATGGGAGAACACATCTGCCACCATGTCAGAAAATCCCAGCAATTACTTCGCGACCATGGGAGAACACATCTACAACCATGTTCGAAAAGCTCATGTGCATCTGTGTCTTCAGAACTCATCACACATAATCCAACTGATTATGCAATGTATCCACCTGATACATCTCATCACATATGATCATCTTGATCATCATCACTGCATCGTCCTGATGCATGTCATCTGGAGCAACATCCTAAAGCTCGTCATCCATGATCATCCTGATCATATAATGCATCCACCTGATGCATACCAAGTATCTACCTGATCATACAACGTGTCCACCTGATACATATACAGATACATGGTCCAAGCATCCAACATGATGCATATACATAACAAGCATCCAACGTGATGCGTTTATAGAGCAGTAACTGGAGCATCATTCTGATGCTCATCATCCAGCGCTTACATCCACAGCCATAGGAAGGATCCTCCTCTCACCATGCTTGGAATGGCTTCTAGCAAATATGTCCATCAATTCTTCCTCGAAGTGTCCTCAATCTGAAGAACACCAAGCCTCTCTCTGAAGTAATCAAACTTCACTCCGGCTAGTGGTTTCGTCAACACATCTGCAATCTTCTCATCTGTTGCAACATACAGGAGCTTCACTGCTCCTCTCTACACCATATCCCTGATATAGTGATATTTGATCTCAATGTGCTTCGACCTGTCATGGAACACCGGGTTCTCAAACAGCTTAACACAACTCTGGTTGTCACAAAAGATACCAGTATCCTCCAGCGGGAGATCAAATAAATCAAACAGTAGCTTCCGGAGCCATACTGCCTCATAACTAGCTGAACATGTTGCAACATACTCTGCCTCGGATGTACTCAGTGCTACGCAGGATTGCTTCCTTCTAAACCAAGAGATCACAACTGATCCCATACTGAAGCAACACCATGAAGTGCTCTTCCTATCTGCAACACTGCCTGCCCAGTCTGAATCAACATAACCCTGCAGGTTAAACTTTTGATTCACATCATACTTGAGCCCATAATCAATTGTACCCTTCAGGTACCTTAGAATATGCTTTACGGCAACCAGGTGAACACTCCTTGGATCAGTCAAGAACTGGCTCATTGTGTTCACCGCAAAGCAAATATCTGGTCTTGTGTTCGTCAGGTACATCAAGGACCCAATCATCTGATGATACACAGTGACATCAACAGGATCAGATGAAGCATCACACAAAAGCTTCAGGTTCGATGCCATAGGTGTGGCCATGGCCTTGCAGTCCATCATCCCGAACCTCTTCAGGATCTCTACTACATACTTCCCTTGTCTAAGGAAGATCCCATCTGCACTCTGCCACACCTCCATGCCTAGAAAATAGTGCATCATCCCCAAGTCCTTCATCTCGAAATGGACAGCAAGCTTCCTCTTGGTATCAGCAATCAATCCATTTTCACCTGTTACAAACAGGTCATCCACATACAAGAGTAGTATCACAAGATTTCCTTCCTCAACCTTGTAGTAAAGGTTGGAATCTACTTTACCCTTGGTAAATCCCAAACTAGATAGAAAGCTGTCCATCCTACCATACCAAGTCCCATGAGCGTGCTTCAAGCCATTCAAGGATTTCTTTAACCTACACACATATGACTCCCTGTCATGTGTCTCAAAACCAAGTGGCTGCTCCACATATACTTCCTCTTCGACTAGACCATTCAAGAAAGCTGTCTTGACATCCATCTGGTGTATCTTTCATTTCATCACTGCAGCCAGAGCAAGTACTGTTCTAATGGAAGTGTATCTGGCCACAGGAGCAAAAGCCTCTTCATAATCAATCTTTTCTTTCTGGGAGAAACCACAAGCTACAAATCTCGCTTTGTATTTCTCTATGCTGCCATCTGCAGCATGCTTGATCTGATCTTGTAGATCCACTTGAAAGTCACCACAGACTTCCCTTCAGGTCTTGGGACTACATCCCAAACATCATTCTTCATGATTGACTGATATTCCTCGACCATGGCATCCTTCCATTCTTTCTTTTCTGTTGCTTCTTCATAACTGGAAGGTTCTTTTTTCATAGTATCATAGAGTAGGGAAACATAACTGGTATGTGATCTAGTCCTTTTCCTTTCTCTGTGTTTTTCTGCTGGAATGCCATATCTTTCTACATCTTGAATGAGCTCTCTATCCCATGCAGGTTTCCTCTTATGAGAGTTATTCTCACGGGGTGGATCTACAGGTCTTTCTGTATCTTCAACTTCACGATCTGCTTCTGGAATTGCTTCATTCATGGTGGTGTCTTGAAATCTGTTTTCCTTTGGTTCTTCATGATCTTCAACAGGTTCCCTTCTTGTTTTCATCAAATGTTACATCCTTTCTAACATCAATCTTATTGAACCCTATAAAGTATATTATGTAAGCCTTCGAGCTTTCACTGTACCCCACAAAGATGCCCTTCTTTCCTGAAGGATCTAACTTTGTCCTCTTTTCCTTTGGAACATGTGTGTATACTGGACAACCAAATATCCTGAGATGGCTAACCTCAAGTTTCTTACCAGTGAAGATTTCTTCTGGTGTCTTGTTGTCTAATATCTTGTGAGGTGTTCTGTTCTACACATATACAGCTATCCTAGTTGCTTCTGCCCATAGATGCATAGGTATATCCTGGTCATGCAACATTTCCTGTGCTGCTTCCATGATTGTTCTATTCTTTCTTTCTGCAACTCCATTCTGTTGTGGATTGTAGGGAGAAGTCAACTCCCTCTTAATCCCTAAATCACTGCATAGTTTCTTGAAATCACCTGAAGTGAATTCTCCACCATTGTCAGATCTGAATGTCTTGATCTTCTTATCAATTTGATTTTCCTTCAAGGCTTTGAACTCCTTGAACTTATCAAACACTTCATCTTTGTTCTTCAAGAAGTAAACCCAAGTCTTCCTAGAGAAATCATCAATGAATGAGACATAGTATACATACCCACTCAGAGAACTGGAAGACATCGGACCGCATAAATCGAAGTGGATAATTTCCAAGATCCCTTTAGCCTTTCTTTCACTGCTTGGAAATGCCTTCTTTATTTTCTTTCCTTTTGCACATCCTTTGCAAACACCTTCTTCTTGGTCTTCATTTCAAGAAGACCCTCTACAACTTTACTTGCAACTGGTAGTGCCCTATAATGCACATGTGCAAGCCTTCTATGCCAAAGTTCACTTGGCTCCATGGATTCATGTACCATGGCATGTTCAGGTTGTCCCTTCAACTTGTACAACCCTCCCTCTTGCTCTCCAATCACTACTGCATCATCTATGGTCTTACCTTTTGGCCACATGAGTACTTGGCCATCTATAAATGCAACCCTCATACCTTTTGTATCCAATGCAGATATGGAGAGTAGATTCTTCTTGAGCCTAGGTACATATAGAAATTCTTTCATCTTCAAAGACTTCCCAGAGTCTAGGTTGTAGGAGGCTTCACCACTTCCTTTGATAGTATATTGGTAGTCATCCCCAAGTTTCACCTTATGTGGTGACTCATGTTCAGATAGGCTTACAAAATATTCTTTGAACCCAGTCATGTGTTTGGAAGCCCCACTATCAATAAGCCAATCATTACATCCATGAGAGATAGTACCTGTGAGAGCAAAGATTAAAACATATTCATCTTCGCTTGATGAATCATCACTTTCTGATCTAGCCTTCTTCTTGGGAGGTTCATCATCCTCAGCAGCATGAGCATGATATTTTCTTTTGTTTCCCTTCTTCTTTTTGTTGAAGTTGTTGTTGTTTTCCTTCTTGTTCTTGGGACAATCTGAGGCAAAGTTCCCTTTCTCATTACATGTGAAACATCTTAGATGTTTCCTATTTTTAAAGTGGTGAGAAGGTTTCTTAGAATGAGAATGCCCCCCCTTGAAGTTGCTTCCCTTCTTGGTGTGATCAGTGAGAGCTTGATCTTCATTTCCCATTTTTTCTTCTCAGGCCACAAGCCAAGCTTCTTCTTGAAAGCATTCCTCCCACAGCCTACTGAAGGAGACCAACTTCTTCCTTGCACAGATTCCTTGGATAAAGGAATCCCATGATCTGGGTAGGCCATTTAGTGTGGTCATGACAACTTCACCATTGTCCACAATTTCATCCACAGCTTCAAGGTGTTCCTTGATCTGAGAGACCTTAGAAAAATAAGATTGAATGGTCTCTCCATTTTGAAGCTTTACCCCTTTCAATTGGTTCCGCAGGGTCATCTTCTGATTTATGTTCTTCCCTTCAAATAGCTTGGTCAAGGAATCAAACATCTCCTAGGGTGTCTTTAGAGATGACACATGTGGGATGAGATGGTCCTTGATAGATTCAGCAATGATTCTCTTTGCCTTGACCAAGTTCTTCTTATGAAGAGCCTTAGCCTCTTCTCCCTCTGGGACAAGGACCTCTTCACTTATATAAGTGTCCAACTCATTTTCTTCCGGGATTAACCCAATCCTATACTTCCATGCTCGGAAGTTATCAAACCCTTCAATCTTATCCTCAAGCTTGGTGTGGTGAGACATCTTAAAGAGTACTTTAAATGAAAATAGAAAAGATATAGGTCTTACCACTTGATTTGTTGAAAACTGGATCTGGTCCTGGATTAGGGTTTGTTAGAGAAACCCTAAAAATTCAAACTTTGAATTTCAAACTTCTGAAAGGATAGAAAGATGTGCCTTGATGAGCTGATCATCCTGATATATTCAGATTTTGAGATCTGCAAAGTTTCACCCTTCAAAAATGCCTTTTAATCTTCCCGGATTCACTAGGGAGGACATTGAATTAGGGTTTGAGTTTCCTGGAGCTTTACCCAACCACAAAACTTGGTACAAAGCTCTAAACTTTTATTTTTCCAAGGAGCTTCCAACTATGTCTTTAGATTTCAGAAATTCCTATTTTTGTGGAAACCCTAATTTTTAGGGCCAAAACTGAAAGTGCTCGAAATTGAATTCTGATTGGACAGATAGATTCTCCTTAATGAGTAGAGTCAATCTACCTTACTACTTTTCCAAAATATGTGGAGATAAATCCAATAAACAATAAACCCTAGTTTCTTCCACTACACAATGTCTTCTTCTTAGGGAAGCTTTGATACCATGTTAATTTTTTAGCATTAATTCAATATACTCTAGGATCTTTACTGAGAGAATAACATGTACAGCATATCAAGTATAACAATGCATATCAATCACACCAAGAAATCACATGAGACAATAGGCACACATAGTTTCACTGGGGAAAACCATAAAGGTGAAAAACCCCACAACTTCCTCAGATATAGAAAGAGAAATGATACAACCAAAGTACAACCAAAGTACAAGAGATAGTCTTCTCCTAGTAGCTGATCCTCCTCCTCACATGTGTGCCACTTTTCGAGTGATGGAAGAGTGAGTAATGAGATGATCAAATAGAGATCTCCTGATCTCTATTTATACTTGTCATGTCCTTCCCAATAAACTAGTGGGGCCGACTTGTCTAACTTAACCTAATAACCCATGGTTACATTAATCCAGGCCGACCCCTTACTAGGTGGTCTAATAACCCATCAACAAGTTACAACACTTGCGACACTTGTCAATACAAATGATGACACTTCCGTATAGAGGAATAATACATCTCTATAGGAGTACAATAAAATACATAGATGAAATACATTCCGAAGTTACATATACATCAACAGGGGGGAGTCATAGTGTTACCAAGTTCGACACTACTGATGTTCAACCTCGCTTACCTTAACACGTGGCTTTTCAAATCCAGGTGGCGTGCCTTCATAATTTTGTCAAACGTACGTTGGTTGACAAAGGTGCTTCTGCTTCAGTGATGTCGTTAGCTTGTTGGAAAGCTCTCGGCTCTCCTCCTCTACTCGCGTCTAGAACCATGCTTACTGCATTCGACGGTCGGTCATTTAAGCCACATGGAATTATCCCTTCCCTTGTTGTCTTCTTGGGAGGTAAATCTGTGCCTATTGAAGTCGAGGTGGTTGATGTGCCCATCGACTACAACCTTTTACTGGGTCGGAATTGGATGTATGCTATGAAGGCTGTCATGTCTACTGTATTCAGAGTTATCTGCTTTCCTCATGAAGGCAAGATTGTGACCATTGATCAACTGGATTTCATTAATCCATATTCCACAGCATCCATGAGATCCGTAGTCCCCCAAGTTACCGATTCTCAGCCGGCAACTAGGAACATGGGTGTTGGTGTGTACCCTTCATTGATGGGAACTTATGATTTTCCTGCACCTGTGAATTTTATTGGAAGCATTTCTAACATTATGTCTCTTCCTTTACATAATGTACCGTTGTAGACTTCCTATTTTAACGATCCATGGACTTTACCGTCCACGAGTTCCACGTATGGAGACATTACGCACGTCGGGATGTCTATGCAACTGTCTGTAGCTAAGCTTGCTTACCAAGATATTCAACAAGCCACTGTAGAACTAGATCTCTCTTCTTCTCAGACAGTTGAGGAAGATCCCGTTACGCTGCCAGTTTGGGCAGCCAACTCATCTTGTTCACACGACTTCCTTGATGATACTTTTCCTTCGGATGAAGCTATTATGGAGGCCATGTGTGGTAGTGAGAGGCCTTGGGAGGATATGCACCATCGCTCTTATTTCCTTCCCAACCTCGATCTCGACGAGCAAGAAGAGTTTAGGATGACTCTAGCGAAGATGGTTGGTCACCTTGTGGCTCTTTTAGAGGCACTTGATATTTTTTCGGAAGGTAATATGGCTAATATTTCCCCGACTACGTCGATCAACATCTCTCATACTCCTGGAAATATTGAGAATGTCTACATCGGTGATGATTGCACTCCTGAGGAGGTTTCTATTTACACTGAATTGTTTACAGAACTCCGCAAAGCTTTCGCCTGGTCATATGAGGAGATGCCAGGAATAGACCCGTGCATTGTTGAACATGAGATTAGAACATATCCTAATGCTAAATCGGTTCGACAATGCTTGCGTGCTGTGAACCATAGGAAGGCAGCCACTATCAAGGAAGAGGTGGAGAAACTGCTCAAAGATGGTTTTATCTACCCCGTTCCCCTTACCGAATGGGTGTCAAACCCCATTCCTGTGGATAAGAAGTAGGGAACGATCTACGTATGCACAGATTTTAGAGATTTGAACCTTGCATGTACGAAAGAAAATTTCCCGACTCCATTCATTGATCAGATCTTGGACGCTTGTGCGGGAAGTAATATTTTTTCATTCATGGATGGCTTTTCGGGTTATTATCAGATCCAGATCAAACCCGAGGACCAACATAAGATAGATTTCATTTGTCCTTGGGGAACGTTTGCATATCATAAAATGCCCTTCGGCCTTAAAAACATCGGAGCTACGTTTCAGCATGCCATGACCTACGCCTTTCACGATCTTAAAAATATTATGGAGGTTTTCTTGGATGATCTTGCCGGCCATTCTCGCAAGAGAGTGGACCACCCCAAACACCTTCGTATGATTCTCGAACGATGTATACGCTACAAGATTCGATTGAATCCCAATAAATGCATCTTTGCTATAAGGACTGGTCGCCTTCTAGGCTTCATAGTTTCGAAAGAGGGTATTAGAGTCGATCCTCTTAAAGTTGAGGCAATACTTAGGTTTCCTCCTCCATGCAACTTACTACAACTTCAGAGCCTCCAAGGGAGAGCCACTTTTCTACGTTTTTTCGTAGTCAATTATGCTAATCTTACCAAAGGTTTCGTGTGCTTGTTGAAGAAAGACACACCCTTTATCTGGGATGAGCAAGCCCAACAGTCTTTCGATGCCCTTAAGAAATATTTGGTATCGGCCCCTGTGCTTAGTCCACCAGACATTGCATGATATTTTATCCTTTATGTGGCAGCGTATCAAGAGACGATTGGCATGGTCTTGGTTCAGGTTGATGATGCGCTCGTTGAGCATGTTATTTATTACCTTAATTGAAATCTAGTAGACGCTGAGCTAAGATATACTCATGCGGAAAAGTTGGCGCTTGTGACTGTTCATTCAGTCCAACGGTTACGACATTATATTATGCTTAGAAAGACCATGGTCGTAGCTCACATCAATCCATTTCAGTTCGTGTTATCATGACATCTCATAGGGGGGAAATACAATAAATGGATTGTAATTATTCAAGAGTTTGAACTTGAGTTTGCTTCGGCGAAATCAGTTAAATCGTTGATGTTTGATGAGATTATGTCGGACCTTCCGAGACTTGATGAGGATGTCATCCATGAAGATTCCTTTGTGGAAGAACACTTGTTTCTTATCTCATTAGAGGACCCTTGGTATGGGGATGTCATTGTATATCTCCAAACTTTGAAGTTCCCTTCGCATTATTCACGGGACGAGCGACAGCGTGTGAAACATCACGCTAAATATTATACTATCGTCAGCGACACTTTGTATCGCTGGGGAAATGATTCTATTCTCTGTCGTTGCTTGACTCATGAAGAAGTGGAGCGCATGCTGAATGATTGCCATGCTGGGGCATGTGGCGGTCACTTATCCAGGCTTGCTATATCCCAATGTATTATGCGAGCTGTTTATTTTTGGCCTTCCATATTTAAGGATTGTGTTAATGCTGTGAAGAGATGTCACCCTTTCCAGGTGTTTTCTACGAAAATACGCTCGCATCCATCGTCCCTTCATCCGCTCGTCACCGTCGGTCCCTTCACCAAGTGGGGGGTGGATTTCATGGATTGCAAACCAACTTTGGCTGGGGAGAATCACCATATCATAGTGGCCATGGACTACTTTTCCAAATGGGATGAGGCCATGCCTACCGTAAAATCCGACGATGCTACTGCAGCCCATTTCATGTTCAATCAGATTATTACTCGGTTTGGTATTCTGAAAAATATTGTCACTGACCATGGCAATCACTTTCAGAACAAGATGATAGAGTATTTGTCTCTCAATCTTGGGTTTCATCAAGAACACTCATCTTCTTACTATCCCCAAGCGAATGGTCAGGTTGAAGTAGTTAATAAGTCTTTGAAGACCATTCTCCAGCATACCATCCAACAAAGTAAGAATAATTGGCACATTATGTTATATCCTGCTTTGTGGGCATATCGAACCACAGTCAATACTACCACCGGGTTCTCACCATTTCAACTAGTACACGGTGTGGAGTTGATTCTACCGATTGAATGCAAAATCCCTTCGCTTAAACTGGCCATAGAGCTCCTCCCTGATACGACGAATATTGAGCAATGTTTAATCCACCTTGAGCAACTTGACGAGCAACATCGAGATGTCGTTGTGGCTATAGAATCCAATAAGCGTCGTGTTAAGGGTCAATATGATAGGTCTGTCCATCCCCAGCAGTATGCTGAAGGTGACTTGGTCCCCTTATATGAACAAGCTAAATAACCCTTGGGGGCAGGAAAGTTTAACCCCATGTGGCACGATCCTTACATCATGAGGCATGTCCTGGAAAAAGGAACGTATGAATTAGAATAATATGAAGGGAATGTTTTGAAGGAGCCTAGAAATGGGCTCTACCTCAAGCAGTATTACACTTGAACCTTTAAAGTTTGAGCTAGTGCCTTTTGTATACTATTGTATAGTTATTTATGTACATAGTTTAGCTTGCCTTTGGTTTTCGGGTCTGTTGATTAGCTTCCGTTTGATTGACAGATGTTAGTAGAATTTCCTACGTTCTTAGGTTTTATGGATGGTGCTAGCCGTCATACGCAGCAGCTTACTTTTGTTTCCTGGGTTATTTATTCACCTGACCATCCAGTTGTGTCCTCAGGAGGTGCTTGTCTTGGTCCTACATCTAACAATGTGGCTGAGTATAATGCCGTGATTGAGCTACTTCGGGATGCTATTTTACATGGAGTCCAGTCTTTATAAGTCCGCCTGGATTCACAATTGGTTGTGTCTCAGTTGAATGGTCAGTACCACGTGAGAGATCCTACACTACTACAGAAATTCCTAAGGGTAAGACTCTTGGAACGAGATTTTGTTTCAATTACATACATTCATGTTCTAGGAAGTGTTATTCATATATCTGATGCATACGCTAACTATATCTTAGATTGGCATTTTTCACATCCACAATGAAGCACACAAATAAAAGAGACATTCATACATTTGTACATACACACATATAGTAGAACCGGAGAACCATAGTTTATAAATAAATATGTCCAAAAATGGTAGTGTCATACAAAACTGGAGCCCGTAGCTCTCAAAAATATACATATCGATACAAAAATGAGATCCTGAGATATCTACTCCCTACGAGGAGGCCTAGATGCTACCCCGATAGGATGTGTCTCATAGAAATACTGTATTGCATTTGTTATCCACTGCAGTAGTTGTACCCAGTTACCCGGCACCCCCACTACGTGGCGTTGCATATCCTCAGGTAGCCGCACCACCTCTATCTATGGTACCCTGGCAGCCATCCGTGATAGGTTTCCCCGCAAAGTCTGGAGAGTAAGCTCTGCTGCAGCACCTCCTGCCTCATCACCCCTGCCCCGGCGACAATGTATCTGGAAGCCATCGGGTCTCACTGGGCCCTTGTCTACAAGAAAACAGTAAAAAATTAGTATATGATACTACCCCCAAAAATATTTTTTCATTTACATCTATAATAAAAAATCCATAAAAATTTAATACACAAAAACCTAAAAAGAGTACTCACCAATGTCTCCGAACACTGCATCTGGTGGGAGTAGCATGTCCCAATCCTGGCAGAAGTCTATCCCTTCATAGGGGTAGTCCTCTATAGAAATGACCTGTCGGTCCCACCAGTGAAAAAAATCCTCAGTATATGGTGACGCCAAACGGCCACCACCCTGTCACGTCAAGATCTCTGCCCACCGGGTCAGGGTTGGGTCACGGAGACTATGAGGAGGGACTTAAACCCTCGGACTGAGCCCCGAAACTCGCTCAAAGAATAAACTGCACAAGATACTTTCATATCCAAAGTTTTTAGCTTTCCCTTGCTTGCACTCTGTTAGTTGGGTCTTCATAGACCCCAGGAGCGTGGTACACTAGTCGAATACCATGGGATGCATACACTTTGATGCATAGAACATCACTAGCCTGGATGCCTGGTGCAGATATTTTGAACCAGTTATCTGCACTAAGGTAGCCACAATAATCTTCATGCTCAGATTTACTATGGCTCTGATGGGCACCTGACTCCCCATTGTCTGAGTATTTGCAGTACAATACCGCTGTAGATAGTCAGGGATGGTGATCCCACCACCCACAGTATGAGACCGAAGGCTTGCCACCTCACCTCGGTGGGACAAACCAGTAATGAAGTAGATATCTTCCACTTCCAGTGTGAGGATTTTCCCATCTAGGTTGAAGTTCTGTGCATCAACGTCCCAATAATCTATCAAGCGGCGGAGTAATAGTTTTTGGGCCCTCAAACTCCCTATGCTCCAAAATTTATATAACCCACATGCTTGTAGCACTTACTGTGCTTTCACATCGTTGCGGACAACGTCATCCACTTGGTCAAGTTCCCCCTCTCTCCACTCTAGAACCATCCTGGAGTGAGAAAAAACAAAGAATTTAGTCAATTTCCTTTGCAAATTTAGCTTCACGGTCATACCCGTGGGAAAATATGCTTACAGTGGCGGGTACCTGCGGTCAACGTGTGCATTGACTACGAGTAATTTTCCCTACCCACGACTCTCATAATGATAGCCCACAGGTAGCACCGAAGCCATTTAGGGCTTGGCCAAACTAAAAATCCAACCACTAAAAATTGAAATAAAAGCATTACAATGAAAGGCAGGGATGAGACTACCAACCTGCTCCTGACGATTCGATGAGCGGACGCCTGTAGCTCCTAGAATCAGCAGTTGAACTTCAAGGTGAAAACTAACCCCAAAGCTCCAAATGGGTGAATAGTAAAAATGAATTGTAAATTGTAAATTTTTGCTACTATTTATCATTTTCCAAACCCACTTGTCTATAGTTTTTCACCATTATACGTTGTTTTGGACTAATATAACGTCTTGGAGTAGCATTTTTTTATCAAATTTCTTCGGCAAGAGTTGTTTTGGACCATTTCGCACCTACAACATGTATGTTTCACACCTAACATATAGGTTAGATTCCATTTTCACATGCATTATGCATTTGACCTTTTGACCATTTCCATAAACCCTAGGTGCGACCCCACTTCGTAACCAACACGGAACCTTCACGCTATTATAGAAGTGTTGTTATGTGACGGTAGGGCCTTTCCAAACATGGGTACCCTAGTTAGAACCCCTTTTTGCATTATGGTGCCCATGCTATTGTTTGTCCTTAGGATAGGGATTCCTTTATAGTTACGCCATGACTTTGTGATAAAGACTCATACTCTACTTTGTCTTATGTTGGCCATCTCCCATAAGGACTCCCCCATTTATGTCAAGTTGTGATTGCATTGCATCATTCTGCTTGTTGCTTGAGCCTTGTGTCGGCTCCTGCTCACTCAGTTGTTAGCCTCGTGCTTGAGCATTTTTTTCCTTGTCGAACGCTGTAGAGCTTCCATTTTTCCTTCACAATTTGATGACCTTTTAACCCTGAGGGAACACCCCCCCGAGTGTCCACATCCTGCACATGCTTCCTTGCATTGATCATAGGTATGTTCCATTGCTTGGGACTAGTCTGCTAGCTATTTGACACTCGTTCCCTCACTTGTTGTACTATAAGCAATTTTATTCTTTTTCAAGCTTTTCCAAATATGAAAAAGACCAAAAAAAATCAAATATTCCAAAAATCCAGACGGGAT
Source organism: Larix kaempferi (assembly GCA_027924585.1). NCBI lineage: Eukaryota > Viridiplantae > Streptophyta > Pinopsida > Pinales > Pinaceae > Larix > Larix kaempferi. The sequence goes on from BSBM01000361.1 coordinate 13,030,570, forward strand.
TATGGTTACTACTTCTTGTTGGCAGCTGTTGTGTCGCCTTTGAACAGAGCATTCTTTCCACTCCGTACATTATGAGTCGGGACTATAGTTGGACCTTAGGAACTGTACTTGTTTCTCAGTTTTCTCCACCGATTGGTTAAGCTTCCAGTCATTATGGATCCCTTTGTGATGCCTCCTGCATCGCATAGTTTATATTGAGTCTATGATGCCTAAGCCTATCCATATGCTCATGCTCTTGTTCAAAGGAAGTCCTGAAACCAGAGTCGTCCACTCCTCATATTTCTTGATTATTGCATGTCGGCCATCCTTATTGAGTCAGTCCGTTCCACTTGAGATCTTCCAAATCTTTTAGCGTAGCTGGTACCTCGTGCTAGTTGATGGGGGATGCCTTAATTCCCTCCTTCCACCGAGTCTCGTTCCGTCGACTTCAACCCATTTATTCTGGGACTTGAGGCTTAGAGTTTGGTTGAGTACCTTGAGGCTTGCAGTCATTAGTGGTAGGTTCTCTCGCCATCAACAGTTTTGGGAATACATCAATGTCCCCTGATCGATGGATTCATCCTAGTGTTCGACTTCAACACATCTATTCACACTATGATGATTGTACTCTATTCCTTGATGCCCATTTTAATTATTGGTGGGTTATCTTGCATCTATTAACGGTATACATCATTGACCGGTAATCAGACGATTTCACATCAGGTTCGACCTCAACTCCTTTAATCAGTTGATGGGACTTGCACCGTCGAAGACTTGTAGAAGACCCCAGGAAATAGTGGCATTCAGTATGCTACTTATGACTTTGAATTTACATCTGAGATATCATCTCTTAGATATCAGCAGTTTGTACCTTCAGTTTGCACCATTTGTCTCCTTTATAGCAGGGGACCATATCTTACTATAGAGGGATCATGGCTATGATCACGTATGACATGTATTCACTATGCACTTCCTATTCATGGCCATTGTATCAGATTGTTGTACTATACTGACATGTATTCACGGATATTATTATATTATGACGAGTGAGCTGCTCTTTCCACTTGTGTCTCCATCACTCCACTTCTGAGATTTATAATGTATTTCGGCCATTGTAGCATCAATCTCTGACCTCACACATTAGGGGGCATCTGTTACAATGTAATTTTCCACCTTGTGAGCATCAACACTCTTTGGCCTGCAGGATCCATTTCACTGACTCAGATCCACTTTATATCCTTTAGACACACTTTTTCCTCATTTTTTCCCTGTACGTTAGTTGCATCATTACAGTGGGCGTATCCGCGAGTTGCATCACTATAGCCCGCGGGTAGCATGTAAAATGGTAAAAATCACTAGTTAATTACTTTTTACTCCAAAAAAGCGGTCATAGGGTGACCTTTGGCCCTCCATTTTCCCTTAAACGCCTCGATGTGTCCTTTCACTTACCTTTGGGAGGACTATATATTGAGTTATATGGATTATGGACGGGAGGAGAAAGAAGAGCAAGAGAACTCTAGTGTATTTTTGCCCCTATCTTGAGTCTACACTCATTGATCCTTGTAGTTGTGAACCTTACATGTTCACCTTCCAAACTACTATCATACTTTGAGTTTGCCATTCCATAGAGCATTGAAGTGGTGGAGGCACAAGTGGATTGATCCAGATCTTGGTTCAGATTGGTTGCCGGCAAGAGGTCGTATCACATTGTACTTCTTGTTATTTATTAATAGAAATACTCATATTCTCGTCCATTAATGTGGTGAATGTTGTTTATATTACATTGGGTTGCATTTACTTATAATATCATGGACCATTCCTATTGATGATGTTAATGTTGTTTATATATTACATGCGCTTGTTGTATATTGGTTGTCAAGACTAATTTGCAGGTTCAAGTGCATGAGTGGAAAAGCTCCAACGGGGATCTACATCAAACGTTTGGATCGAGGTTGGTTATATTCTTCATTATCTTAGCATTGTCATTTATATAGCATAGTTCTGGGGATTGAGTTAATTTCTGGTAGTCAGCTGTCTATTGTGGTCTACCCCAAGCCATAGTGAGTTTTCTCCAACATACACATTCTGGATCTTAATATTCTTCAATTGATTCCTCAAGGTCATCTTCCAATTTATGTTCTTTCCTTCAAACAACTTGGTCAAAGATTCAAACATCTCCTTAGGTATCTTTAGGGAAGACACATGGGGTATGAGATGGTCCTTTATAGAATCAACAATGATTCTCTTGGCTTTAACCAAGTTCTTCTTGTGTAAGGCTTTAGCCTCATCTCCCTCTGGAACTGGAACCTCTTCTTTTATGTAGTTGTCCAAGTCATTTTCTTTTAGGATTAACCCAATCCTAAACTTCCATGCTCGGAATTTATCAGCTCCTTCAAGCTTATCCTCAAGATTGGTGTGGTGAGACATTTTAAAGAGTACTTCAAATGGAAATAGAAATTTTTTGGTCTTCCCGCTTGATTTGCTGAAAATCGGATCTGGAGCTGAATTAGGGTTTGTTAGAGAAACCCTAAAAATTCAAAATTTGAATTTCAAGATTCTGAAAGGATAGAAAGATGCGCCTTGATGAGCGGATCAAGCTGGTATACTCAGAATTTGAATTCTATAAAGTTTTACCCCTCAGAAATGCTTTTCAATCTCCTGGATTCACTTGGGAGGACCCTAAATTAGGGTTTGAGTTTCCCAGAGCTTCACCCAACCAAAAAGTTCAATCCAAAGCTCTAAAATTCGATTTTTCCAAGGATCTTCCGGATATGGTCTCAGATTTCAGAAATTCCACTTTTTGTGGAAACCCTAATTTTTAGGTCAAAAACTAAAATAGCTTAGAATTGAATTCTATTTCGATAGAAACATGCGCCCTTCCAAGGAGATTCAATATAGCCTCCTACCTTTGATGATATATGTAGAGAAACCCAAAAATTAAGAAGCCCTAGCTTCCGCAGCTGCATAATGCCTTCTTCTTAGGTCAGCTCTCATACCATATTAATTTTTCGATAATTTCATTCCATTATCATTAGGATCTCTAAGAGAATAACATGTACAACATATCTCTACAACATATCAATCATAGGCACAAAAGAAATCACACAAGAGACATAGAGTTTCACTGGGGAAAACCAAGAAGGTGAAAAACCCCGCAACTTCCTCAGAGATAGAATAAACCCAAGTACAAGATCACAATGATCAAACCCAATAAGATGTCTCTAGCAGATGCTCCTCCTCCTCCACATGTGCACCACTTTCTCTCTTAGCTATGCAATCTTGAGAAGTGAGTGAATGAATAGAATGAGGGACACACCCCTCTTATTTATACTTGACTTGACCTGCCAATTAATTCATTGGGGCCAACTTGCTACTCAAGTCTAGTAACCCAACCACATGACCTAATCAGGGCCAACCCTTCACTGGTGGTCTAATAATCCATCAATATAAATGACGACACTTGTCAATACACATGACGACACTTCCAATTACAAATGACGATACTTCCAATCAGAGGAATAATACATCTCTGTGGGATATACAATAAAGTACAAATGTAATACATAGAAGAATATCTTCCGAAGTTGCAAATACATTAACAAGAGTTACAGTCAGAAACCTGATCGTGAAAACAACGAAGAACAAGGAAATCAACCATAAAGGAATGATAAAATTAGGCAAGTTGGATCCAAGGAATGGATGGCCAAGATTAACCTCTGCAGGATCTGGGATCAAGTGCTAAAACGTATTCACAATATTTATTGATGATTCTCGAAAGCCGCAACCCAAAAATTGTGGGTTTCGGGTTTCGGGAATGCAAACTAAACCAAAAATGCATAAACGGGTTTTTGAAAGCCGCAACCCGAAACTTGCAGGTTGCGGGATTCCCAAACAGGAACAATCATCAAAAAGTGGAAAAGCTTTCCCCGTATCCCGCAACCCGACAATTCGGATTGCTGGTTTTTGGAACACACAACGCAAGTAAAGGGAAAAACAAATTTCAGAAATCCGAAAGCTGCGATTGCAGGTTTCGGGATGAAAAATTCCCAAAAAATTATTAGCAAGGATTTCCGCAACCCGCACCTTTCGGGTTGCGGGTTTCGGGTTAACCAAAACCAAAAAGACTAAAAAACTAATTCCCGCAACCCACACCTTCCGGGTTCGGGGTGTCGGAAAGTCGGGTTTCAAGTTGACAGGAGTAGATAAAAAAAAAACTTAAATATTTAAGGCTTCCTACAACCAGAAACACTTAGAAATTTTCGAGACAAAGAATGGAAATCAAGCAAGGCAAAGGTACAGTTACAAAATCACAGAAACAAAGTCCAGAACCTCATGTTAACAAGAACACTTACCCAAATACCTTTGTGTTTATTTTTATTTTTTTTAAATGGGGCTCCCATGCTTAGCTGAAGCATGGGATCTGTTGTGGCCACAACAAATGGCAACTGGATGGGAAGAAGTAGTTATCTCTGTTAAACAAAAACTTCAGCTAGAGAAAATATGTCAGTCAGCTGCTTTTCAAACCTGAAATTTTTAGAAAAATTTATAAAGGGGACAACCAATAAGCAGAAAAAAAAAGATTGATATATTCCCATCAATGATCATATTAAAAATAATGCAAATATGATAAGGAGAATTAAGAAACAATAGGGATCCCTTACCATTATGCAATCATTGAACACCATCTTGTGTTGAACCTGTGACTAACTTAAAACTACTCATGGATATCCAATTTACACATCACCTTGGTTTATTAATCGCTTTTATGTACAACAGTTCTTTTAGCTATATACACATTTTCTTCCTTTTCTTTTTAATATATCTCATTTTTTTTTATTCAAATAAAATGAACAACTGCACATAAGACCTTATTGATATAAGAACACTTCCTTGAATTGGTAATTAGATATCAGTAGTGCCATTCACAGGCCTGATCCAGAAACTGATCAAGCTAGCTCGATAAGAGACCCCTTGTCCTTTAGCTGTGATACTGAAGGAAACTATCGTGGCTTGGTGACCACTTGATGATAGCTTCAGTCCAAATTAAACCCATGATCATGGCAGTTATGGCTTGTAATAAGAACCCCATGTCCTTATACACAACAAGTATCTTATAAAAGCAAATACAGATTTTATTGAAATAATAAACTACAAGGCACTGCCAAGGCTTGGTAACCTCATGATAGCAGCGTTACTCACCAGTGTTTGTGGATCATGAATGGACGAACTTGTGATAGGATCTTCCACCTTTCATCCAAAACTGAAATTTATCTTCCAAGTGTGCTGGCTTGATGTGAAGATGTCATTCCACTAAACAACTATGAACCTAAAGGGTTGGCTTAAACTAAGACCCCCCCTCCTTGTAATTTATAACTATTTTAGGAAATTATTACCAAGGTGATTGTAAAAGGATCCAGAGCAGATAAAGTTGATCAGGTTATTATGATATGCTGTGAAAATGAGACATAAGATAAGAATATTTCAACCATTCCCCATATCTCAATTAAACAGATAAAACATGTGAAAGATAATGACCAAAGTGGAAAGGTATCAATCAAGGTCCTGCATTTGTTGGCTGTGCATTCTTTACAAAACAATTATAATATCAGCCGGAAAAAATTGAGACTTAACATACTATTCTGCAACTTCAGTTAAAATCATCTTTGAGCAAAATTGGTTTTAATCCATTACCAAATGCGTGGAGCTCATTATTAAAGAAAACAAATGAGAGAAAACCAATCCAAAACAAGGAAAATAGAAAACACACACCAAAACTATGTACAAAAAACACCAAATTGTTCAGACGAAGTACTTTTTGAGCAGTGAAACATTCACTGGGTAGGAATACATGACTCCCTCAAGTGTTTGCAATCGAACAGTATTGGGACCCATCTTTTCTGTAATAATGAAAGGTCCTAGCCAAAGGCACTGGAATTTGGTATACTGGTTTTTATCTTTATGTTGTTTGTCCCATCATAATACCAAATCTCCTACTAAGAATTCACTATCAGATGAAGATTTCTCATCAAACCATCTCTTCACCATCTGCTGATGTTGATATAACTTATTCTTAGCCACTTCTCTATCTTCCTCCAACTTAATCAAAGTATCAATTATGTGCTAAAGGGGAGAAGAGTCATCTTCTTGAATAGACTGGGCTAGCTGTAATGAAGGGATAGTGAGATTAGCAGGAAGGACAACTTCCTTTCCGTACACCAAACAGTGGGGAGAATTCCCAATTGCTGCTTTTGGGGTGATTTGATATGCCCAAAGAGAATTATAGAGCTGTGTGTGCCAATTTTTATGATGAGAGGCTACTGTCTTCTTGAGAATATTTATCAGGTTCTTATTTGAAGATTCAGCAAGCCCATTACCCTGTGGGTAATAATTGGCAGAAAATTTTAATTTAATCCCTTTTTCAAGGGCATATTGAGTCAAATCAATCGAAGTAATGTAGGATGCATTATCAAAAACTAGATACTATGGGGAACCAAACCTTGTAACTATATGACTGTCTAGGAAAGAGATTACATGGTTTGCATTGCACTGCTTTAGGGGAACTGCTTTTGTCCATCTGGTAAAGTAATCAGTGGCCGTAAGGATGTACCTGTGTTGAAGGGAGGAGGTAGGATTAATGGGAACAACAAAGTCTAATCCCCACTACTGAAATCGGAACTGAATCGTGACTGGTTGTAGAGGAAAAAAGGGTTTCTTGAACTTCCCTGCACACTTCTGGCATGGTTCACGTCTCCTTACATAGGCATATGCATATTTGAACATGGTAGGCCAATAATATCCCACCTTAAGGATCTTGTGTGTCGTGGTCTCTCCTGAGAAATGGACTCCAACAGGTCCTATATGAAATTGAAAAAGTATATCATCAGTTTCATGCTTCTCTAGGCATCTAAGAAATACTCCATCATAATTTTTTCTAAACAAAATTCCATCAATGAATTGATAAGGAGCAGACTTTAATCTTAAAGCCCTGCATTTTTTGAAATCTAAAGTTTCGGGGGAAAACCCGTTGTTCATAAAAAACCTGATATGGTCATACCATTCGGAAGCCGGACTATCTATTTCATTAACAAAACCTGTAAGGAGTTCTTCCTCCTGCTCCCACTCTGTCTGGTGTTGTACAAGGTCATTCTATTAAGTAGTCAACAAGCATAAACCTTGCCCTTTCACAATTTTAGCTGGCCCAATTTCTAGATCGTATTCTTGTAAAGCAGTCATCCAATGGGCCCGCTTTTCGCCCATTTCCTTTTGGACCACAACATTTCTTATAACTGTATATGGCACAATTACCTTAGTTTTTGATTTCAACAAATAAGGCCTGTAATTCTTTACAGACTTGTAAACCGCGTAGGCCTGTTTATCAATTTGGGAGTAATTCAATTCAGCTCCCTTGAATGTTGAACTCATGAAGGAAATTGGAATTTCTGTATCACTGTCATGCTTCTGTGTCAAAACAGCTGTTAGGAACCCATGTCTTTACTTTGTTAGTATATTGTTGTTGGACGCATATGATTTGTAAGTCGTCCCGTAGTATTTGTTGATCCATAGTTTATATTATCCCATAGTATTGACCCATAGTATTGGACGCATATGCTTTGTAAGTCGTCCCATAGTATTATATGTCGCATGGTTTTGACTCATAGTATTGGCACCTAGACTTAGCCCATGGTTTGTATTGACACATAGTATTGACCCATGGTATTGGCGCCTAGACTTAGTATATAAGTGTGTGTTGAGGCTTATGAAGGCACCGTGAAGTTAATTGTATTGAGCTTGCTCAAAGGAGGTTTCCTCCTCGAAGTGGCTCGTGATCAATATAAAAGTGATTCTGAGTTCTATTATTTCTGATATCTTGTGGATTTGCATTAATTAATTATTGCAGGTTCATCACATCTGGTATCAGAGCACTTTCTTGGGCTCGTTGGGTGGGATTTCTGCCAAAAAACAATTTCGTATCTGTTGCAGCTTCGGATTTGGGAATAATCCCTATCCACTTAACTGTGGGAAGTACTTGGGCATAATCCCTAAAACTAATTGTGAGGAGTACCACAGAAACCCCAAAGTAGCTGGCCCATTGAGAGGACCTACCAGCGAAAAGGGAAACAACCCCTACCTGATTGACCAGTTCCCACCCATGAGGTAAACCAAGAGCTGTCGTTTGTGGCAAAGCGGTTATCAGTTTTACCTGAGCCGTGAAGTGAGGGGTACTGCCCCAATACGCAAGCTGTCAGACAGCATTGGTGGCCGAGTGAAACACCTGAACTGTTAGGAAGCCGTACATACCTGGGGTCCATATCTATTTTTCAGTTGAACTGTTACCGATCACTTCCGCTCCAGATCCAGCCGTTTCATATCTATTCTGAAAGTCATTCCAGATCCAGTCGCCATTTCAGATCCAGCCGTTTTCGATCCCTTCCACGTCGTTGCAGATCCATCTATTGTGGATCCCTTCTACGTCGCTGTTGCCGATCCATTTCCAGGAAAAAAAAACTGTTTTTTAGCCATATCTCCCTTGTTTCAACTCTGTTTTCCCTGAAACTTCACTGACATCCCTGCAATCCCATTCTGCATATTTCATTCCTAAAGACCCTATCCCAAATTCCACTTCCCAAGACCAGAAATCCCACATTTGTCTATTTTTAGGGTTTGCCATAACTTCTTCAATTTTCACCCGATTGCATTCAAATTTTACCATAGAGTTCCCGCTTCTGAAATCCCCATTTTTTGCTTCCCTGTCCCTCAGAAAGTGTTGAAAACCTAGTTAAACCCCAATTACCCCTCCGAGTTTTTCCCAAATCCAAATTTCCCCTTACTAAATAAGCTTGTGTTTGTGTTTTTCTATCCATTTCCCCCCCCTCCACAAAAAAAAATAAAAAAATTACTGGTTATGGTTGTCACTCACACAGGATCCAACACCATGGAGGAAGCACTTGCAGTCATCCAAACCAAACTCCAAGATCTGGATGAAAAATTTCTCAGCCTCCATCTTCAGCATTCAACCATGAACAATAACCAACAACCAAAATATTTTGCAGCCACCGGGTTCTCTTCTTCCAGCAATTTTGGTGGGCCGAAGCTTGATTTTCCTCGCTTCAATGGTACTGATCCGACTGGATGGATATACCGAGCAGAACAATATTTCAGTCTGCATAATACTTTTGATGTCCAGAAACTTCCACTTGCATCCTTTCATTTGGAATAGGAAGCCCTGCAATGGTACCGTTGGTACATCAAAGCTCAGCCCGAGCCAAACTAGACAGATTTTTTCCAACTCCTTTTGTCACGATTTGGTCTTAGTGCTTTTGATGACTTCACAGTAGCACTCACTAAACTTCACCAAATGGGTACAGTGAGAGAGTATTAGATAGAATTTGAGAAACTGGCCAATCACACAGAAGGATTGTCTGATGAATTCTACATGAGTTGTTTTATCAGTGGTCTCAAGGATGAAATCCGCTCATAGGTCAAAATGTTATGTCCCAACACAATGATGGAAGTCCTAGGGTTGGCTAAGTTGGCAGAGGACAAGATCGCAGCTCAACAACGCTCCAAACCCTCCTTTGTTCCCTTCAGAAATATGGGTTCCCAACGACCTCCCATCACGCTTGCTCCTCAACCAACTCCTATCAAGCATTTGTCTGAAGCAGAGATGCAGGCACGCCGAGAAAAAGGGCTTTGTTATAACAGTGATGAGAAATTAACTTGGGGACATAGATGTGTTCAACAAAATCTCTATCTCTTGGATGTGGATTCTCCGCCTGCCTCAGAACTTGATGAAGAAGCTCTAGATACAGTAGATGATTAGGTCGACATTCAACACCCACCTGTTGACACCCCATCTCAGGATGACCCACCCGAGATCTCTCTCCATGCTGTAACCAGCGTCACCACCCCACAAACAATGCGAGTCAGGGGATACTTCAAGAAGCTCCCTCTTACCATACTCATTGATTCTGGTAGCACTCATAACTTCATTGATCCTCGGATTGCCAAACAGGATGATTGTTTTGTCCATCCTTGCTCCAACTTTGAAGTCATGGTTGCCAATGGGGGCACCTTACCTTGCAAGGGGAACTGTCACAATGTGAGTATCTCTATGGAAGATTATAACCTATGCTCTCACATGTTTGCCTTGTCCTTAGGCAGATGTGATGTGGTTTTGGGCGTTCAATGGTTACGCACACTTGGCCCCATCTTATGGGATTTTGCTGAACTTTGGATGCAGTTTTCTGTCAATGGGGCACAACACAAATTTATGGGCTTACAACTAGGGTCTCTCTGCATCATCAGTTCACATCGCCTGGAAAAAATACTTAAGAAGAATTCACATGGTGTCATCGATCAGCTCCATTCCATTCAGATGCACCCACCAACAGTCTCCACTACTTCCTTGGATAGATATGCAGGTGTCTTTGCTGAACCAATGAGCTTGTTGCCTTTGAAGAGACCTTTTCGGTAAGAATTTAGCCGCATCTACCTCTCCGCAGGAAATGATGACTATTTTGCATACAGTACAGAAGTGGTAGCCATCCCTATTGGGGAATTATTTATGCATCAAGATTGATCTCCAGAGTCTGGAAACTTTGCTGGAACAACGGGTCTCCTCCCCAACACACCTGAAATGGGTTATCCAACTCATGGGTTATGACTATGCGACCACTTACCAGAAGGGTAAGGACAATATGGTGGAAGATGCTCCTCCTCGCACATTTGATGACCTAGTCTCTCTTACAACTATTTATCTGCTTGTTCCAAATTGGTTGCAATCTGTTCAACGGGGCTATCTCTTCTATGAACTCCATGCTTCTTCATCATTAGGGCACTCTGGGTTCCTCAAAACGTATGACCAGGAACAATGTAACTTCTTTTGGAAGGGACTCAAAAGGACAATTCAACGGATGCTGGTTGACTATGATACTTTCCAGGTCAACAAGGGTGAAACGACCCTCCTTTCGGGACTGCTCGAACCCTTACCCGTCCCTCCACAGATTTGGATAACTATTTCTATGGATTTCCTAGAAGCGCTCCAGTGATATAGTACCACATCTCAAAGGACACCATATGAAGCAGTCTCTAGATACGCACCACCAGTTCTTCTTCCATACACCTTCAGCAACTCCCCAGTTCAGGAAATTGACTCAATTCTTCGAAATCGTGATCAGCTTCTTCTCATTCTGCAAGACAATTTTCACATGGCAAGAATTCGACTGAAACAACAAGCCGATCAACACCATTCTGAGCGCACTTTTCACATCGTTGATATGGTTCTTCTTCGTCTACAGCCTTCCATGCAATCCTCCTTGAAACTCCAAAGGCGCCAGTGGCTTGGAATGCAACCCGAGGATGCTACAGGGGACTTACTCCTTCAGATTCTGCATCAATTTCCACATCTAAAGCTTTGAGGACAAAGCTTTTTCTAAGGGAGAGGAGATGTTAGGAACCCATGTCTTTACTTTGTTAGTATATTGTTGTTGGACTCATATGCTTTCTAAGTCATCCCGTAGTATTTGTTGATCCATAGTTTATATTAGCCCATAGTATTGACCCATAGTATTGGACGCATATGCTTTGTAAGTCGTCCCATAGTATTATATGTCGCATGGTTTTGACTCATAGTATTGGCGCCTAGACTTAGCCCATGGTTTGTATTGACACATAGTATTGACCCATGGTATTGGCGCCTAGACTTAGTATATAAGTGTGTGTTGAGGCCTATGAAGGCACCGTGAAGTTAATTGTATTGAGCTTGCTCAAAGGAGGTTGCCCCCTCAAAGTGGCCCGTGATCAATATAAAAGTGATTCTAAGTTCCATTATTTCTGATATCTTGTGTATTTTCATTAATTAATTATTGCAGGTTCATCACAACAGCTACATAAGAAAAATCAGTAGCAAAAGTGTATAAAATGAAATGTTTGCTAAAATCAGGGGACATCAGAGCAAGAGCTTCTGCAATGGCCCTGCGAATCTCAACAAACGCATCTTTATGTTCCTATGGCCAAGTGAACTGTACATCTTTCTTGACCAACTGTTGTAAAGGTGTAACTATCTGTGCAAAATTAGGTACAAATCTACGTAAAAAAATAATCTTATTGAGGAAGGACTGCATGGCTTTGCGCAAACCGGGAAAGCCAATTTTTGAAATAGCATCGGTACGTTCTGGGTCAATAATCATACCTTCCTTGGACATGATGAAACCGAGAAGCTTTCCTTCTGTCACTACAAAGATAGAATTTTTTCGGATTGAGTGAGATCCCGTATTTCCTGCAACGTTCAAAAACCTGTTTCAGGGAAAAAAGATGTTCATGTTGTTTCTTTGAATATATAGTGATATCATTAAACTAACTACGACAAAGTTATGCATCAAACCTATGAAAGCTATATCCATAGCTCTTTGAAATGTGGCCCCGGCATTTATCAACCTGAAATGCATTCGCCTGTAGGAGAAAGTGCGCCAAGGTGTTCTAAAAGTAGTTTTCAGCTGGTCATCAGAAGCGACCATAACATGGTTGTATCCCGAAAAACCGTCCAGGAGTGAGAGCATTTATGAACCTGCTACCTTTTGCAGAATCTGTTCCATAGGTGGAACAAGATAATTGTCTTTTTTAGAATCCCAATACAAATTTTGGAAATCGACACACAGCCTGATTTCGCCACTCTTCTTATGTACAGGCACCAAATTGGCGATCCATTAGGTGTGTCTGACAGGAAAAATGATTCTGGCTGCCAATAGTTTTTCTAATTTTTTTTACAGAGGGTTCCAAGCTGGGGTGCATTTTCCGCAGTTTTTGTTGATAAGGCTTCATAGGTATGTTGTGATACATGATGCTTGTATCAAAGGTTTTCAGCTCGTCATAGGTCCATGCAAAAACATCCTTGTATTCTTTACATAACTTGATGATAGCTCTTCTTTCCTCGGGAGAACAATTAACTCCTATATTGATAAAACAGGGTTCTTGCTCACTACCTAAGTTAACTGGTTCATAGTTAAGTGAGGAGCTATGGGTTTTGCAATTGGTTTTGTGTCTGAACTTATCCTGTAAATCGTAGAACTTATCTAGACTGATAACAGATTTTGGGATAACGTTTGAAGGATCAGAGAGTGATTTATCATGTTCTTCCTCGTCTATAGCCGACATGTACTGAAACATATCTTAGGTTGTGAGGAAGTCAAGGACCTGTTGGTCGTCGTCAAAAAATTTCTAGTTGATCACATTGTATGGTATGGAAGGCATGTACATGATTTCAATTGAAAATGTTTGAGGTGACAAACCCTCATGTGGTATCAATCTAGATGTTGTGTTTGCTAAGACGTCAACATCAAATTTCTGTGACCTAGGGATTGAGTTAATGTTAAATGCAGTGAAGGAATTGGTAATATCCCTTACCAGCTTCTGATAATTCATTAGGCATGGAGACAAGCAATTATCTTATTTATTACCTGTTTGACAATTATTTCAGAATCACCAAAGCATTGAATCACCTGTACACCCATATAAACAACTTTTTAAAGTCCTTGAACAAGGGCTTCATATTCATCTACGTTGTTGGTACAATCAAATTCCAATCTGCATGCTATCATAGTTTTACTCCCTTTTGGATTAATAAGGACACAGCCTGCACCAGCTCCCTCTTTAGACCTGGAGCCATCAAAAAATAAATTCCAAGCAATCAGATCTATCCTATAATTTGTATTTACATTAAAAACATTATGTATAGCATCTCCAAATAAATCTACATAGGTAACCTGAGTGATTTGTGATTCCTTCTGTATGTACTCGTCTGGTGAATAATCGCCTGTCAAATCTCCAAAGAAGCTGTCAAAAGTAAAATGTTCAATATGTGCACTGTAATAATTGGCAGGTTCACTAGAATCATTAAGGTCTGTGACTGCTTGTTTCAAGAAGGGTTCCCTACTGATTTTGATTTTGTTAAGTTTTCCATTATAGGGTAACCATAGATGGGACCAGTCAGTGGTAAAGTATCCCTTAAGCTTCTCTAACCAGTCCCTACTCAACCATATGCCATAAGCTTCAGGAATGTTAGCTATGACAATGTCTATAGTTTGGTGGATATGAGAATCAACAGATAATGTAAGCAAGACATTTCTCAACCTTCCTACTACTTTGACTTTTGATCTATCGAGTTGGACAATTTGAGTAGGGAAGGGTTCCCAAGTGGCATTCAATTTCCTACACATAGATAAGGGCATCGCATTTGATGAGGCACCAGAATCTATCATGCAGTTATGTACATTCCTGTTGAAGATCTCAAAAATAAGAAGAAAAAGGGGTGTCCTTTTGCTTCCAGGTTTTTGATCATCTGGTTTAGTAAAACAGTTGAGCTTGTTATTCTATGATTCCCTAGGTTGTTTGATTATCATACTTTTGGGTAAAGTATCCCTCATAGAAGGGATCTTCAAAAGTTCAAACAAAGAGATATTTTCCTTAACTCTTTTCAGATCTTCAGCTAGATTGTACTCCATATCTGGAATGATTGTATCCTTTTGGGGACCAAACTTGCCTTTATTGGGAACTGCTATTGAACAAGAAGGTTCTTGAGGGGGTTGTGGTCTTGACCTTATGTTATAAGGGTATTGAACATTAAACACGGTCTCTGGTTCTTCTTCCTCTTCATTCATAGGAAGTTCGGAGAAATAGCTAACAATATTCACCTGTGGGTTCTCTTGTTCTTCATCCTCTTCAGGTAACTATGAGTCTTGGTTGGTCCGATCATTGGAAGATTCAGGAATATTTTGAGATTCTATTGCCAAGGCTCTAAAAATAGAATAGATTTCTTCATTTGAAAGTCCTTCGATAGGATTAGGAGGTGGTGTATTCTGAGGAGGATGATAAGGTCTCCTAAAAGGGGGCCTTACAAAACCTCTATTTTGGTTTTGATTCTCGTTATTATTTCTTTTCAGGTCGACCATCTCATTTGATATTTTCTGAAGGAACTTCTTCACATCAGTCATGTCAAAAGGATCCTTGCTCTGAGTAGTGTGTTTGTGGATGTTATCAGTCTTTTTTCGATAGGTAGAAGGTTGTTCTTCTGAAAGTCCAGGACTATCCTTCAAACATAACATGTCCTTCTCAACTTGTATTGCTTCAGCAAATGCCTCCAGCAAAGTCCCTTTTTGTGCCCTTTTGACCCACATTGCAATAGGTACAGGAAAGCCCTTTTCATAATAGGCTACCAACAATTCTTCTGCAGGAAGAAGGTTGGTGGGAACTCTATTCTTTAGGTAAGAGAACCTCTGGTTAAAGTCTTTAACCCTTTCCTTTCCTCGGATCTTCATGGAATACAACTCTAACTCTAAGTCTTGTGGTGTTTTTTCATCTCCAAACTTTTGGATGAACAGTTTCTTGAACTCATCCCAGGAAACTATAGATTGGGCTGGTAAGGAAAAATACCATGTGGATGCCTTCCCTTCAAAAGTGTAAGGAAAGAGTCTGCAAACTACATCCTCATGGACTACACTCCTAAGCCTAATAGCCTGCGTAAAGGTTTTGATGTGATCTAATGCAGGCTGTTAAATTTTTAGAATTTACTTCAATCTGATCTAGGATCTTAACTGAGAGAACAACATGTACAACAAATCTACAGCATATCAATCATGGACACAATAATGCAAGCACACAAGAGACACAGAGTTTACTTGGGGAAAAACATAAAGGTGAAAAACCCCAATAACTTCCTCAGAGATAGATAGAGCAATGATACAATCGGAATACAAGAGATAGTCTTCTCCTAGCAGCATAGCCTCCTCCTCCACAAGTGCGCCACTTTCCAAAGTGTGAGTGAGTGAATAGAATGATCAAATAGAGATCTCCCGATCTCTATTTATACTTGTTCTGTCCTGCCCAATAAACTAATGGGACCTACATGTCTAGCTTAACCCATGGTTAACTTAATCCGGGACGACCACACACTTTGTGGTCTAATAACCCTTTGACCTACATGGCCGACCCCCAATAGGGTGGTCTAATAACCCTTCGACCCACATGACTTATACAGGGCTGACCCCAACAAGGTGGTTTAATAAACCATCAAGTATAAGTTATGACACTTACAATATAAATGACGACACTTCCATATAGAGGAATAATAACATCTCTATAGGAATACAAACACTTCCGTATAGAGGAATAATACCATCTCTATAGGAGTACAAAATACATATATGAAATACATGGGTGAAATACATTCCGAAGTTACATATACATCAACACTCCCTCTTAACTAGGAAGGTATTTCTCGACACAGGTATGCTAGCACAAGTCTTCTTCTATGGATCATCATCAATGAATCATCATCCTTGAATTATCGTCATCGTCATTGCTCCTGCTATCTCAATCAATCTCTGAATCTACTCGTCATAGGAAGTTCTACACAGAGCCAGTCCTTTTTCATACTAGATGTAGGCCCACCACTAGCAGGTCTTCATCATCTGTGCGAATGGTCTGATAGAGGTGGTCTCTCAGGACTAATTTTATGTGTGGATGCAATACCGGAAAGAGTATCCCAGGAACATTTATGTGCCTAAGCACGGCCGGCAAGATCTCCCAGGACTGATTACATGCATCTCATCCACAATACCTTTAAAGACCATCCCAGGAACATTTACGTGTCACAGCACGACCGACAAGATCTCTAAAGAGAATCCCAGGACTTATTACGAGCACACAGCTCAACCTCTCGAATCTCCAGGACTGATTACATGTGGATAGACAAAACCTTTAAAGAGCATCCTGGGAACATTTATGTGTCGCAGCACAACCGGCAAGATATCTAAAGAGCATCCCAGGACTAATTACGAGCACACAACTCAACCTCTCGGATCTCCAGGACTGATTACATGTCTCTGTAGTAATACCTCATCCCAGGACTGATTACGAGCACACAGCTCAACCTATCGGATATCTGAGGACTAATTACATACTACATAGCAATACCGGAAAGAGTATCCCAGGAACATTTATGTGCCACAGCATGACCGGCAAGATCTCCCAGGACTGATTACATGCTATTTTCACAACCTGCCACATATCATCTCTGACCTCCAAGTATCAACTTGATACTCATGATCCAACGGATCATCATCGCACAAAGCATCATCTTGATGCTCATGATCACACTGATCATCGTCATTGTACCATCCTAATACATATCATCTGGAGCAAGACCCTGAAGCTCATCATCATGATCATCCTGATCATACAATGCATCCACCTGATGCATACCAAGTATCTACCTGATACATATCATCATACATGATCCACCTGATCATACAATGTATCCACCTGATACAAATACAAATACATGATACATATCAACATACATGATCTACATGATCATACAATGTATCCACCTGATACATATACAGATACATGGTCCAAGCATCCAACATGATGCACATACAAAATACATACAAATGATCCAACTAATCATATCCAGCATCCAACATGATGCGTACATACATATACATATAAATGATCCAACTGATCATACAAAGCAGAAACTAGAACATCATCCTGATGCTCATCATCCAGCGCTTACATCCATAGCCATGTGAAGGATCCTTCTTCCAACATGTTTGGATTGGCTTCAGCAAATGTGTCCATCACTTCTTCCTCAAAGTGTCGTCGATCTGAAGAACACCAAGCCTCTCCTGAAGTATTCGAACTTTACTCTGGCTAGTGGCTTCGTCGGTACATATGCAATCTGCTCGTCCGTCGCAACATACAGGAGCTTCATAGCTCCTCTCTACACCATATCCCTGATATAGTGATATTTGATCTCTATGTGTTTCGACCTGTCATGAAACACTGGGTTCTCGGATAGCTTCACACAACTCTGGTTATCACAAAAGATACCAGTAGCATCCAAGAGGAGATCAAATAACTCTGACAGTAGCTTCCGAAGCCATACTGCCTCACAAATAGCCGAATAGGCTACAACATACTCTGCCTCGGCTGTACTCAGTGCTACGCAGGACTACTTCCTACTAAACCAAGAGATCACACCTGATCCCATACTGAAGCAACACCCAAATGTGCTCTTCTTATCTGCAGCACTGCCTGCCTAATCTAAATCAACATAACCTTGCAGGTTAAACTTTTGATTCGCATCATACTTGAGCCCATAATCAACAAAATTTACTTCAATCTGATCTAGGATCTTAACTGAGATAACAACATGTACAGCAAATCTACAGCATATCAATCATGGACACAATAATGCAAGCACACAAGAGACACAGAGTTTACTTGGGAAAAACCATAAAGGTCAAAAACCCCAATAACTTCCTCAGAGATAGATAGAACAATGATACAACCAGAATACAGGAGATAGTCTTCTCCTAGCAGCAGAGCTTCCTCCTCCACAAGTGCACCAATCTCCAAAGTGTGAGTGAGTGAATAGAATGATCAAATAGAGATCTCCCGATCTCTATTTATACTTGTTCTGTCGTGCCCAATTCACTAATGGGGCCTACATGTCTAGCTTAACCCATGGTTAACTTAATCCAGGCTGACCCCACACTTGGTGGTCTAATAACCTTTTGACCCACATGGCCGACCCCCAATAGGGTGGTCTAATAACCCTTCTACCCACATGACTTATACAGGGCAGACCCTAACAAGGTGGTCTAATAACCCATCAAGTATAAGTTACGACACTTACAATATAAATGACAACACTTCCGTATAGAGGAATAATAACATCTCTATAGGAATACAAACACTTCCGTATAGAGGAATAATACCATCTCTATAGGAGTACAAAATACATATATGAAATACATGGGTGAAATACATTCCAAAGTTACATATACATCAACACAGGCAACTTGTCATCACGGTTGAACTTAGGAAACCATTTCTCAGGGTTTTTAGGTAGTCTATGCTGATCCCGATTATGAATACTGCATCTTGGTCCAACCAAGGTCTATTCTGGCCTTCTCCGACCATAGGTGGTTCTTCCTCTTCTTCAGACAGGGAGCTAGAAGAATGTTCGCTTTCGGACGAGGAGGATGATGAGGAAGGAGGACTAGGTGGGGGTCCACTAGTTCCAGTATTTGGTTGATCTTGTACTTCTTGGAAAAGTGGATCAAGATTGTATTCAGGAGATCCTGAATTGTTAACTGTTTCTTGGTTTTGAAGATTTTGATCAGTTGTTTCTTGGTTTTGAAGATTTTGATCAGATGTTTCTTGTTTTTGAAGATTTTGATCAGTTGTTTCTTGGTTTTGAATATTTTGATCAGCTGTTAATTGTGTTCCTTGATCACTGGCCTGCGAAATATTGTCTGCATAAATAGCTACCAGACCTATGCTTCTTTGAGCAGTGTTTCTTTGTTCTAACCTAGTGACACTATCGCTAGATCTTTTCAATATTTGCTCAAGTGTGAGGGGTCCTCTCGTAGGGGATATAATGAGGATATCCCTTCTAGTTTCCTCCTCTGCTGTAGGTGTGGTAGGAATGACAGTTGGTTGTGACACTGTTTGTTGTTCAAATGTAGAATCTCTAGATTGGCTTCTAGTGAAAACTGACGAAGTAGTTGCTGGAGGAGGTTTCAGAATGTTATATTTAGGCATGTTATACTACTTGCCCTCCTTCTAGCACCATTTGTTGAGGCCTCGGGGGTGCAGGGTAATTGTAAGGTGTTGGAATGGGTTCCAAGGATCCCAACAAAGGATGAAAACCCAAACTGAAAGGATTCGAAAGACCCTACGCAAGGGCATTCCTATCCCCGGCCTATTTGGTATGGAAATCGCCCACGGATATTCGGCCTCCGCTGGCACTCTATGAGTTGGTGTTTTGATCAAGAGATCGGTTCTCCTCTTAAGGAGAACAAAAAAGGGTAAAACTTAGTCTATTCTAACTTAACCTACTTAAGAAAAAGGATCTACTCTAAGTTAGATCTATTCTAAGAAAAAGCTTGTTGTTGTGCAGAACAATCTTGATGTGAGATGGATAAGTACATTTGTTAACTTCAACAGAAATGTTAAAAGATGCATTTACTTATCCACTTAAATCATAATCAATTAATGAAAATTAAGTGACAATAATTTAAGTATGTAAACTTGTTCAAGATTAACCTGTAATCACTTTGTTAATTGAAAAATTAACAATGATTAAATCGAATGTTGATTATTTGCAGAAATTGATAAAGAAAATATCTCAATTGTCAAAAATTCAATAAAATATTTTCACACACAGATCAGCTATAAAGAGAAACTAGTATCACAGATCTTGATGTAAATTAATGCTTGCAAAAGATCACATACTGTAGATGACAATTTGAAGTAAGAAATCAGACACTGTCAAAGAAATTTGAACAATAAACAAGAGATGATTCAAAGGGATTACTTTACTGTATTAATGAAGTCTGTAAACAAAATTACAAAGCTCTGCTAAGACAGAGTATCTCCAGTCGTCTCCTGCTGATTTCTAATCCAAAAATTATCAACCCCTAACATCGACAGGCATTCCTCCTTAAATAAGAATTACAACAGAGTACAAATGTAAATTCCCAAAAGATAGGGATTACAAATTTCGGATCAGGCTATTGATCCAGAAAATCTTGACACAACAATCTGAACAAATTTAGCTCCAATGATTCCCTCAAAGCCTACGATAAAGTTTGAAATAAGGGTCATTTTTCTAATTTCGGGAAAATCCCGAAACAAAATTGTGGAATTCAACAACGGCCTACTAGTTGTCAATAACTGGCAACAGATGGTCCAGCAAATCTTCCTGTTGTATTTCCTTAGAATCTTCCTTTTGATCCATAATGTTTTCAAAAACAAAGAAATCGGACAACGGGTCTTGCTTTGGGGGAGCTGGTAGAGTGTCGGGTTCCTCATTGATTATAAAATCATGAATAATAGAGTCATCCCGATCACTTGGTTGTTCATTGATTTTCTCTTCGTCCTGCTGAGGGGATGATATGCAAATGGGTAGAGTTTCAGAATCTTCATCTTCGCTATCACTATTGGTATCAGGAACATCTGCATCAAAAGGTGGCGACATAGGTTCTTGAAATAGCAAGGGCTGAAGTTCTTCTTCAATATAACATCCATCAAAGGATTCATAACCTATTTGCATATTGCTCACACCAGATCATCAGTAAGAAATCTTTCAAAATAAAACACAAAAATTTTCTAACGAATACAGACGACGAACTAAGTGCTTTATACTTGCGACCATATTTAAGAAAATCCAAAGAAAATGATAATTATTGAATAGGATAAGGTGCTGTGATTAAAATCATACGAATCAGAAACTACAATCATTTGAACCGCCATGAAATGACGTCGTAGCATGTGTTAATCCAAATCAAATCATAATAAAGTACAATTCTAACAGAATCGCGCATGATTTGAGGTCGCATCTAAAACCAGTCATCACCAACCAATCCAATCAAACAATCATACCTTCTGAGCTGACCATGAGGTGAGAGTTACAGTCAGAAACCTGATCGTGAAAACAACAAAGAAGAAGGAAATCAACCATAAAGCAATGATAAAATTAAGCACGTTGGATCCAAGGAATGGACGGCCAAGATTAGCCTCTGCGGGATCTGGGATCAGGTGCTAAAACTTATTCGCAATATTTATTGATGATTCCCGAAAGCTGCAACCCGAAACTTGCGGGTTGTGGGCTTCGCAAATGGGAACAATCATCAAAAAGTGGAAAAGATTTCCCTACATCCCGCAACCCGACATTTCGGATTGCGGGTTTTTGGAACACACAACGCAAGTAAACGGGAAAAAAAAAAATTCCGAAATCCAAAAGCCGCGATTGCGGGTTTCGGGTTTTGGGATGTAAAATTCCCAAAAAATTATTAGCAAGGATTTTCTCAACCCACACCTTTCGGGTTAACCAAAACCAAAAAGACTAAAAAACTAATTCCCGCAACCCGCACCTTTTGGGTTCTGGGTTTTGGGGTGTCGAAAAGTCGAGTTTCGGGTTGACAGGAGTAGATAAAAAAAAAATTAAATATTTAAGGCTTCCTGCAATCAAAAACACTTAGAAATTTTTGAGACAAATAATGGAAATCAAGCAAGGCAAAGGTACAAGTACAAAATCACATAAACAAAGTCCAGAACCTCATGTTAACAAGAACACTTACCCAAATACCTTTGTGTTTATTTTTATGATTTTTAAAATGGGGCTCCCATGCTTAGCTGAAGCATGGGATTTGTTGTGGCTACAACACCTACCTAGCCTTAAAGATTCTTTCAATTTAGCCTAATCATTTGTTCAAATCTTGGTATTGATTCCGAGTAGCAAAAAAGCATGTGAATGTAAAAACTAAAAACTAAATGTATTATAGTTATGTTTGTGTGTGTGGTGATGAATAAATTATTAGAAATACAAAAGGATCGCAAAGTGGAAGTAAAATTTATGATTCATTGTATTGCAAGGAGGTCTCCATAAATGGGGTGATTTTAGTGGTAAGTATATCACCCTATAAAAGTGTACCTCATACAATGATGGGGTAGGTTTACTACAAAGTTCTAGTCCAACCAAGGGGATGTCCTATAAGGATTATGAATAGTTAAAATGTGAATTGTACAATATTTAAATTAAATTTTTTAAAATTGATAAGAAAAGTGATGAAATATTTGAGTTACATAAATAAAATTGAGCTTTTATTTATGAGGTCTGTTACCACCTATATTGATGGTATTCACTTAGGTATTATTGAAGTTGTAGTTTTGATATGTTCATGAAATTTTGAGAATATATTGCAAATGAATCCATGTCAACAAATCATGGGGGAAAAATAATGATTAAACAACCATAATATCTAAATATAGGCACAATTGAGAACTATTCTAACCTCCTAATCAACAGAAGATAATTTTATATCCATTCTGGGTAGCATTATGGATTGTTTTTGGAGAAAACCTCACATTTGATGGCATATAATGTACCAAAACCCAATCTAGGCACACCAGCTCAAAATTTTGCAAACTTGCACTCACCAGAGACAGATTTGACACAAGATTGAAAACTTGGGCTCAGTGAGGATGGATTAGACACGCTGAAAGGATGATGTAAAGGATGCATAAAGGTTCTAAATTCGACAACTGCACATCCTTTGGGTTCATCACACTTGAGTAGGATCCTTTGGTAAAACCAAAGGCTTCAAGGAAATATCCCTAGGAATTATGTGGAACCCAATGGATTTTGGTGCAGTATGGAAGCTACTAAACCTCAAGAGGGATGATTAGAATATTCCCAACCTGATATAGACCTATTATACTGATTTGATAAATATTTGGTTGTGAAGACGAAGACTAAGTGCAAAATTATTCACTTGGACTAGTGAAGAAGCATATTTCCAAGTGAATTCAAATGAGATTAAAGGTGTGAAATTCTAATTCACATCAGATCATGGAGATGAGTGTACCTCACAAAGAAAGAATGAGAAAAAACGATGAATTATAGTGAAAATTGTAGTAAAAATGAGCATACAATTAAACATGCGTGAGAACTCAGATAGGAATAGAATAATGCCACATGATCCAATAAAAAATATAATGAAAAATGATTTTACAATGGAGAGAATTCGAATCACCTAGGAGAATTCAAGTCTCATTTGATCTAGCATAGTAATTTTCACCTCTATCAGTGCTTTGAAGCCCCCAAACTCAGTTAAACTCAATCAAAACTTAGTTAATTGAAGACACAATCAGTTAACTGACCAAGGAGGGCACATCAGTGAGTTTGACATGCAAATCACATAGAAAAGGGCGCATGAGGCCGCAATCAGTGGCCTTCGGAGCATAAACCCCCCACAAGAGTCAACTAACTCAGGTGGACTGAACTAGAACATTGATTTGGCTCCTAAAAAGTAGGGAACTGCCTCTAGTGGTCCTAAAATCATGCATGCATGGTGCATTAGGTGGATATTGAGTTCTGGATTACATCTTCACACCATTAGGCGGTAAATAACATCACTAAGTACTAACAAATGGTAAATAATGCAAGTAGGACAAGGATGGAGTATTAAAATATCCTAACACCCCCCCTTTAATCCATACTTATGCATCCTGGGCCCTGGTTACTAATACCAAAGGTCACCCATACAATCAAATAGATGATAAAAAATAAAAGAACTATCCATGAAGCAAGGAAATGGGGAAAAAACTCATGGGAAAATACCCCCCCCTCAAAAAAGAACAACAATAGGGAACTCAAAGAACCTTCATACTAAGAAGAAAAGGAAAAAACTTTCCTGAGTAAATCCTTTGTAGAAATATTGGCAAGCGTCTCCTGTGTAGGATAGCAATGCAGGTGCTAGATTTGGATTCGCTCGTTTGATGTACCTCCACTGTGTCGAAGTTGTATTTTCCAAAACAAGTCTTTCAGGAACCCTTCTTGCAAATGGAGCGAATGGTTCATTTTAGTCCAAATCATGAACCTTTGAGTACCCTTTATCAACCAACTGAGATTTGTACTTGGTTGTAGATCCCCCATGGAAAGTCTCTTCAAGGGATTATGAATCAAAACCCACCATAATGTAGCACCTCTCTGAGAGAAGTGGATCTACATGACATAGTGCAAGGTTTGCATGATACTGAGATTTGGTGGTTCTATGGTAAGATGGATACCCAACTGTGTTCCCAACAACTAGAGGGAATTTTTTATCCCATATTGTCCTTGGACATGGATTGGGAGCATGTGTTGGATCTGGATATGGATATGGATCTCCTTGAACTTTATTCTCAACATCAAGATCTTGATCCTCATCTTTATTAGAAGAGATATCACTCTGATATTCATTAGATACCAATGGAGTAGGAAGAGAGTATGGAAAAAAAAGAGAGAATTCATGTTCCTTGGAGGTATGGTTTGAAAAATATAAAATTCACACTAAGCCTAACATAGATCAAAAGAATTGAGCAAGAAAAATAAAGAAGGAAAAATTGTGTTACAACACAAGAGAATGAAAGAAAAATTGGAAAAAATTCCATTACATTATTATTCAGTAAATGTGTACACAAATAATACATCTCCAAAGGATAAATTAGTGAGCCTAAAGAGGCAGTTGAAATCCAACATGTGGCAGGCTTAGTTTTCATTGGAACCATCTCCCGATAAGTTCTAGTGGCCATCGATGATGAATGGCTAGTCAACTAAGGTGGAATGGCACATGACTGAGTCATTGGGGCTAGAAATTAGGGCATGAGACTCCAAAGGGGAAAAATATTGACTTGTAGTGGTCAAAATAGGTGCTCCTCCACTCAATAGCAATGAAACTAGGTGTAACAGTCGGTTAACTAGGACATAAAGGGGACAAGGCGCCCTAAATCATGGAATTGACTGTGCTAACTCCTAAAATCATGCATGAGTGCGCCTTTGGACTTCAGTGATGTAACCAAGGTGCTTTGAGTGGATAAGAGGTCTAATGATTACCAAAATTAATATCTAGGGGGCCTAAATTAAGGACTAGGTGTTATGTGACTCAACTACCACTGCATGGAATGAATGCAAGATGCATGCATTGCATGCATGAAAAACCAAGATGAGATGGTTAGAATATTCCAAGGCCCCCCTTAATCCTGACTATGTGAGGAAATATCATAAATAGGGCCTTGGTAACTGATAACAAAGGTCACCCTTTACAAATTTATTACTCCATTTAAGTGAGGAAAGAGGGAAAACCTCGTGGGAACAAAACCCCCCCTCAAGATGGACATGAAACACGCCAAACATTGTTGCTCAAGACTCAAGTAGGTGTGATAATTGATTCAATGTCTGGAGGTATCTTCCTCTTGGGAAAAAGTGGATCATGCTCCAAAAACACGTGCTTGAATTCTCCTTCAGTGGATGCAAGCGAATTTGGAGTATTTCTGAATTTTCTCTTCAAACCAAACATGGTGAGAACAAATCCAAAAATATGAAGATAATCTTGGAACATGTAATTCGAACAAACTAAGGTGGGATCAACTCCAATCAGATCTAATTTCTCTTGAAAGTTTAACTTTTGATCAGTGGGAGTTAAATCAGCTCCAAGAATTGATAAATTTTTTCTTGTGATCTCCTTTGAACTAGATTGGGTGAGATCAAAACCAAAATCACCAAAATATGCTCGAGACTTGAAACCAAGAAAATGGTACTGTCCTCCATCTTTATTGAAACTCTAAGAACATGTGCCAATGATCAAATAGAAATTCATAGGAAGCATGTGATCAAGGAGGGTGAATGCATCACCTACAAACTATTATTTAACCTCCAAAACATTCATTAGATCATCATTCTGCACACCAACGAACTCATGGGAAGTAGAGAATTTGAAACTCTCTTCAACCTCTAGAGTAGTAAATCACATATCTTGCCCAGAATTCGAAATAGAAGACATTGAGAACATGAGTGAGGAATGGATAATCTAGCCAAAAGGATCAACTTTATTAGTTGTATCACTTTCATCTACATCAACTACATGGTAAGGGGACAATTCAAAACTATCTTCAACTTCTAGAGAAATATGGGAAGGAATGTATTCAACAAGAACTTTCTGTGTTGAATCTGTAGCTTCTTCTTCATCTTGAACAAATTCATCATGAGAGATGATTGAGTCCAAGACATAATCAGATAGAAAACATTAGGAGGTATCATTGGGTCTGGTTATCCAAATGATTTGCACTAATCTCTTCATTTTGCTTGTCGAATGTTTTGTTCATTTGGGCCCATAGATCACTTGGATATTCAGCAGTTTCCATGAGGTAGCGCATACTAGGATACATAGAAATACACATTGTTGATAGTTTTAAACCTTAACAGTGCAGTAAAAAATCATACAGATTCTTAACCATAAACAAAAAATACACAATGGCACACGCATAACACAGAGATTTTTACCTAGAAACCCTTAATCGAGAAAAAACCAGCAAAACTTAGAGCTGCACAACTCTTT
This sequence comes from Larix kaempferi, assembly GCA_027924585.1. Lineage (NCBI taxonomy): Eukaryota > Viridiplantae > Streptophyta > Pinopsida > Pinales > Pinaceae > Larix > Larix kaempferi. The sequence goes on from BSBM01000361.1 coordinate 13,057,494, forward strand.
TCATTATATGTTTTCTTAACCATTTACAATACAATATATAGTATTCGCAGCATCTAAAACCCTAATCCCTTTACTGGGATTAGAAAGAATACAATGGGCCGAAACAACAAAAAAGCAAAAAACAACCCAAAACTTTTTTGCGCTCCGCGCGGACTCCAGGGGCCTAACGGCCTCCTCCGTGTCGTTTCGGAACCTAATTGTCCGAAACGAGGGGGGGGCTGAAGGGGATTGTGGTGTACACACACCCACCATGTGAAGAGATATAACACACCCAACAATTGCTCCAAAGGATCTGTCACATTCATTTAGCCAATCATTCTCCTCTTCATAGGAATAAAAATTTCTCATTACATCAAAACACATATGAACCCGTCTCTTCAGATATGCTATCATATTTGGTTTTCACTCATCATAGTTGAATGGAGAGAGAGGAGGAATTGCTTTTAGATTCATGGAAGGTGTTGTAGAATACCTGCACAAAAAAGATATGAAAAAATCTCCATAATATTAATTTGCTCAACAAAACTCTGATACCATGTGAAATTCTAATTCATAGCAGATCATGGAGCTGAGTATACCTCATAGAGAAAGAATGAGCATAAAAGATGAATTACAGTGAAAACTATAGTAAAAATGAGTAGACAATTAATCATGCATGAGAAATCAGATAGGAACATAATAATGTCACATGATCCAATAAAACGTATAATGAAAACTAATGTTACAATGGAGAGAATTTGAATCACCTAGGATAATTCGAGTCTCAATTGATCTAGCATAGTAATTGTCACCTCTATCAGTGCTCCATAGCTCCCAAACTCAGTTATACTCAACCAAAAATCAATTAACTGACCAAGGAGGGCACATCAGTGAGTTTTAAATGAAAATCACTCTGAAAAGGGTGCATGAGGTCACAATCAGTAGCATTCAGAGCATAAACCCCCCACAAGATTCAACTAACTCAGGTGGACTGAATTAGAACACTGAGTTGACTCCTAAAAAGTAGGGAACTATCTCTAGCGGTCCTAAAATCATGAATGCAGGTTTCATTAGGTGGCTATTGAGTCCTGGATGAAATCTGCACATGACTAAGGGGGGGGGGAATATCACTAAGTACTAGCAAATGGTAAATAATGCAAGTAGGACAAGGATGGATTATTAAAATATCCTAAAAAAAGGCTCTGAAATTCTTGATCTGAGGGTTTGGATGGGTTAAATTACTATTGATTAAGCTACATGGATATTCATAAAGGAAATAAGAAACACTAGAATCAAGAATGAGATTAAAAACATAAAACTAGGCAATTTTGTGTAGTAATGTGCAAGCCCAGTTATGTGTAGTTTCCAAATGACACTGGAGACTTTCAAATTATGCAATTAATGGAATGAATGGATATTATTAATTATGAAATTACAACAACAAGATACAATTACAAATTTGGAGGTACCATGAAAGGTTCATTATAATCAAATTGCTAGAAACCCTAAGAAACTAAGGATTTTACAATAAAGAAGAGAAAATGGAGAATTGTGTGAAGAAGAAAGGAGTCTTCACCACTAGATCTGATTCATGGGATGAATAATGTCATAATGGATCATACAAGGGTGCACCACAACTGCTGCAAATCACAAAATGTCCCCTCTTGAAGCTGGATTCTAACTAGATGAGACTCCCTGCATTGGAGCAAGGATTCACTGGGCTTCTTTTTCATCATCTAGACTTGATCAGATGCACTGGATTGCAGATCAAATATGAAATATCACTTCATCTACTATAATAATATCAATTAAGAGGACTGAATGTCCACTTCCTAAAACCCCAGTAGAATGATATAACAATCCTTCCACTGGTTCACTGGTTGCAAAGGGGCACATCACCCAAGCTATTGAGATGCACACAGCTTTCAAGATTCAATTCAAAAAATATCAAAAGATGGAAAATGGAGTGCTCAACCTCCTTTTTTAAACTTTTCTCATGAATATAATATAATAATAATAATAATAATAAAATTATTATTTTAGGAGATAATGTCTTTGGAATGTGATTGGTGTTAAATTTTCAGAATTTACTTCAATCTGATCTAGGATATTAAATGAGAGAACATCATGTACAACATATCTACAACATATCAATCATGGACACAATAATGCAAGCACACAAGAGACACAGATTTTACTTGGGGAAAACCATAAAGGTGAAAAACCCCAATAACTTCCTCAGAGATAGATAGAGCAATGATACAACCAGAATACAAGAGATAGTCTTCTCCTAGCAGCAGAGCCTCCTCCTCCACAAGTGCGCCACTCTCCAAAGTGTGAGTGAGAGAATAGAATGTGTAAAATGAGAGAGACACACTCTCTATTTATACACTAACTTGACTTGACCTTTACTCAACTAGGTCGGCCTCAACTTAACCACTTAACATAATGCTGACTGGGCCGACCCCCACTAGGGTGGTCTAATAACCCTTTGACCCACATGACTTATACAGGGCCGACCCCAACAAGGTGGTCTAATAACGCATCAAGTATAAGTTACGACACTTACAATATAAATGACGACACTTCGGTATAGAGGAATAATAACATCTCTATAGGAATACAACCACTTCCATATAGAGGAATAATAACATCTCTATAGGAATACAATATACATATATGTGAAATACATTCCGAAGTTACATATACATCAACAATTGGCTCATGTGGATCCCCTCTCTCAACAAGTGTGCCCCCCTTGGATAAATTTATCCCCTGTTGCTTTCCTTGAGCCTTTTTCTTTCTTGCTTTCTTTTGCGAATCTCTCTTATCTTCAAAAATTAGGAAACTCTTGCTTTCTTTGATTTTCTATTGCTTTCCTGCTTTTCCTGCTTTTGGGATGCTTTTGGGATGCTTTCCCGCTTTTCCTGTTGTTGTTGCTTTTGGGCTTATTTTCCTTCCAGATTTTCTAAGGAGGAAAACTCATAGTATTTATCCTCATCCAATGTGCCCTCCTTGATCCACCTAGGACATTACAACTTATAATGTTTATTAGAACTATTAAATAAAATAAAATTGAGGTCCACCATCAACAAGGATGAAGGTGGCTCTAGTTCCTATTTGAGTAAATGTGTCTCAGACTATTGATGATGTTGTTGATGCCGAAGAACTGGAACTGTTGATGATTGCAAACAACTCATAGGGGTAGGAGACCTAAATAATCATTAAGTTTGGAGGTGGGTAACTTGCTTATGTTAGATGTGTGACTGTTGTTAATCATAAATGTGAATAATGCTATCATCGGAATGTACGAGTTCCCCCTAATATGATGAACTTGTTGATGCCAAGCATAGGGGAGACTACTGAGGTAAATAGAATCGATGAATCTCTTTAATCAATTCGTGGTGAACCCTTATTTGGATAAGGGAACCCATGGTACAATTATAACTACTTCAACTATCAAAATGAAGTGATCCGGTTTTGGTGAGAGTTGATGCAAGTGGTAAAATGAGGGTCTTATCATGAGAACCAAGATCATTTTTGTAACCATCTGGGATATTGACAGAACTTGAACAAGACTATCTAGTAAGCATGGGGCTCATGAATTCACTTGATCAAGATAAACTAGGTGATTGGTGTATGACAACATTCTTCAAGTGGTGGTGTAGGGTGTAATGGAGGGAAATAGACTGCAGAAGTACTACTGAAGTGATGTTTTTTCATATGATAGGTGATGACAGGGTAGGTGGTTTGGATGGAGAAATTGGAGGTGATGACAGGGCATGGAAAAAGGTACGTCTATCAAGGGTTACCACGGGGTGTTGCAAGAAGAATGATATGATGGGGTTCCCATGGTTTTGAGTGATTTGGGGAACCAATTTATACAAAAATAGTCATGTGGTTATTTTGTATAGACGAGAACACAGGTTTCCAATGAATAAATACCATGCAAAGTATTCCTACAAGGATGATTTGAATGATATTGGTGTGTTCAGAGGGAAGGTACATTTTATGTTCTTCTTGGAAGTTGATGATATGAAGAGAAACTTAGAGGGTCTACTAGTCATGATGTAGATGAAAGGTTATATATGAATCATAATTGTGACTCTATGCTGAGGAATTTGAGGGGTGATATCAATATGATGTGAAGCGATGAATTATGGTTTCAGCTTGGAAAAATTGGTGAATTATCACATTCCATGGACTTGGTGGCACAACATCATGGTTGTTAGAATGTGTGGGGGGGGGGCTGTAATAATGCGCACACCCATGGGGGAATCGTGCTATTGCCCGATGATAAAATTGGTGACTATTTTTTTTGGGGGGGATGGGGGCCTTATGGATATTAGTGGCATTACTATATAAGTTCAATGTAATTAGATGGGATATGATGCTTATAAGCAAGGTCGAGATGATATATGTACGAGTGCAGACCATGCACCATTGGATGATGGGGACCTTGCTTCTTGGTGAAAAATACTACACGCATGATGAAAAAACCCAAGCATAAAACGTTCATAAGAATAAATTTAATAGTTCATAATTATTTGATAAGAAATTGAATGTAACTGGAGAAATGAAAAAAAAATCCCTAGATGAAATTCTAGGAGAAAAAAAACAAGTGGTACTTGCTGAAGAGCTTGCGATGCTGATCACAATGGTGCTAATGGATAGTCAAATAGAGATACAGATTTCCCAAATTGGAGTTTTGAAATTTATGCCAATTGTCTATAAATAAGGGTGGGGCCTGCATTTTGAATTCAATTGTACCATCCAAGTTTGGATTCCCTAGGAGCGTTTTTGCGTGTTTGGGGAGATTCAACTATTGGATTTCAATTTTGCGTGGTCCAGGTAAGCCATAGTTCCACCCTCTTCATTTTTAGCAGATTATTCTTTAGGTTTAGTGTCTTAATGACCCATACAGCTAGACATAAGGTTTTTCAGTTGACCACAAAGGTTTTGATGGAATAACCACACAAGTTTGCAAAGGGGTTCTCTTGTCAGTCATGCATTGCGCAGGATCTTCCTTGCTCGACCATGTGGCTAATAAATGTGACTGTTCATTGAATAGTCATGGAATCAAGTGGTGTATGTCCCATGCAACTTGTCCACTCGAATGTACATACTAGACCCACGTAGTTGCATGATAAGGATCATATTGATCCCATGCAAGAAATGTGCGTGGGTTAGTGTTATGGAACCACATGGTTTTTTTGCGTATGTTTATGGAAAAATTGCGTAATGTTTTGTCTCTTTTTATGAATTTGGATTTGAGGACTGACATATTCCTTTGCTCATTTTTGTTGTTCCAGGATACTTTATTAGCATATATGGGTATGATTGAGTGGTTTGAGCATCACTACAATGGGATAGTTGCATATTTTTGGGGTGATATTTACATTCAGTAGGCCCTACAAGATGCAGGGCTGCTGAAGTTCTTTTTATGTCCGATGATGAGGTCTAGTGAGGACCTCATGTTAGAGCTACTAGGGATGTGGGATCACCAGCGGGAGTGCTTCTTAGTTGGGTAGGAAGTCTCGACTTTTAACAATTAGGGTATATATTTCTTAACTAGGCTACATGTGTAGGGGATTCCTGAGCTGATTCACACTTCTCTGGCTAGTCGATGGACCATCGATCATAGAGTTAGCCAATATTGCGGTGGTCAATAGGTTTCTAAGAATGCTAGGAATATATTGATATCCTTCTTTCAACAATTGACTATTAAGGAAGTGTTGATCGTCGTGGTGAGGGTGCTAAGGGTATGTAGCTCTCATAGGATTTTGGGTGGGTAACTACTTCTGGTAGAGTGTGTAGTGAGGAGTACTCAGGTCTCATGTGTGCACATGTTGTTGCAAAACACATGATCCCCAATGACTAAGGTTGTGGTCGAGGATTATTGGTTGTTCGCATATGGAAGCATCCTACGTGTCTACTTTTTTGAGTGGATTCCTTTTCTTCATCCCCCTCACTTAGACTCCCTAGAATCATGTGAGCATGGTGTCCACATAACAAGAACCCATCATGAGTCTTAGTATCCTTATACATTGTTATGAAGTTGATGGTTGTAGTATCCTGAGAGACAGTTTGAGATTTATTGATGATGGGGTGTGTGAGATGAATCTTCGCTAGTGCATCCCAAAATCGATGGAGTTTGATATATTCATGCATGTAATGAATGAATTGATAAAAAATTGTGCACACATGATTAGTGCACAATGTTTTGTTCTTTGGTTTGAAGTTGTATACTGGAAGCGTAGATAGTATTACCCCTGTTGAAGAGATGGCTAAGTAGGTAGCACTTACAGGTGTGTTTAGCAAGTTCCTTAGCTCCACCAATGTTGGGAAAAATTTGGTCACATGTCAAGTGATTCACCACATAGAGCACATGGTTGATTGACTCGCTACAACAAATCACCCTTTTAGGGGCGGTTTTGGCTTGCGACGATCTTTCTTAAACCGCCTCCAAATGTTTTTTAGGCTTTGGGGGTGGTTTTTAAATCCCCCCCCCAAAAAAAAGTTGTGAGAATTGGACTTTTGGGGGTGGTTTTTTAAAAACCGCCCACAAAAGTCCAATTCTCAGGAATTTGTTTTTGGGGGGGTTAGAAAGACCCCCCAAAAAGGTATTTTTGAAGCCGATTTTTACAACCCCCTCCCCCTAAAAAAAAAATTCATGATAATTAGACTTTCGGGGGTGGTTGTTTTAAAACCTCCCTCAAAAGTTCAATTCTCATTTTTTTTTTTTGGGGGGGGGGGGGTTTAAAGACCCCCCTAAATATATTTTCAAGGTGATTTTTAAAAACTCCCGTAAAAAATTCTCGAGAATTTAGGTTTTGGCGGCAGTTTGTAAAAACCCACCTCCAATTGTTAAATTCTCATGACATTTAGAGGGGATTTTAGAAATACCACCCCTAAATATATGTTTCAAGGTGGCTTTATGAAAACCCCCCATAAAATTCAAGATAATTTTACTTTTGGAGGCAGTGTTTTAAAGACTACTGCCAAAAGTTCAATTCCCATGACTTTTTTTTTTGGGGCGGGGGGTTAGAAGGACCGCACCTAAATAAAGTTTTCAGGTATGTTCTCAATATCCATATTTTCAAAGCCTGTTGAAATTTATCACTAATTACCCTATAATTGACCCATAATTAGCCTCATAATTGGCCACTAATTGCCCTCAATTAACCACTAATTGCACCTAAATGGACTCTACTTGGCTGCTAATTACCCCTAAATAATCCATGCATACCACTAATTAACCTTTGATAACCTCTAAATGAACCATACTTTTTTCCAAGGAAAACATCAGGGAGATTCGAGCAGACCCAATGGATCCTTCCAAAAATTCATAGATGGGATGTTCTATAGTAAACTCATCGATGTAGACTAGTGTGCCTCACACAAAGGGATTCAAAATAGGCACATGCTGTCACGAATCTAAGCAAATGGCCAACATCATGGGAAACCATTGGTTTAGATAATCCCTTGGGCTTAAATAGCCCATACTTACACATAATTTCTCCATAGTTACCATTAATTACCCCGACTTAACCCATAATTGACCTATATCTACCACTAATTAACCCCTAATTACCCCATAATTGACCCCTTATTAAACCCTAATTATCACATCTCATGACCCACTAATTACCCCTAATTGACCCTTAATTATCGATAATTGAGTACAAATCACCTTTAATTATCACTAATAAATCCCTAATTACCCTTCATTTACCCATAATTAGCCATAAATGACCCCTAACTTTGTGTTGGGCCCAAGTCCATCACATAGGCCTTACAAAGGGAATTTGTGCCTTGTGAGTGGGATATGATGGCCATTTTGGGATGTATAACACCATGAATAAGTTTTTACAACTAGACCATGGTTTAGGATTAAATTCTAGGGCCTAAGTTCATGTAGTTTCCCCTAGGTCTCATGGGTCATGTGTAGCGCCCCAAACAACCACACATGCCCTACATAGGAAATATTTAGCATATGAGTGAGATATGTCCATCAATTTGAGAATTAACATACCAAGGATGGTTCTCGATGCCCATGCCATGGTCTAGGGATAAAAAGTTAAGGCACTTGGCCATAAAATATATTTCTATGCGGCTCACATGCTATGTTTCCTCACTTGGGGAATCACACATGCCCATAATCCATAATCTTTGGCCTCCAGTTTGATATGGTGGTAATTTCAAGGTTCGAAATACTTGATATGTTTCTTGGGAATAAGGGCATAGTTTGGTGCAAAAATCTAGGTTCTATGTCCATGGAATCTATCTCTAATCCTTACATGCAATGGGTGGGGCTTTAAGCCACAACATAGGCCATGCAGAGGAAATCTTTAGCATGTGAATAAGATTTTGTGTCACATTTGAAGGTTTAGTACACCAAGGATGGTTCTCATGACCCAAGTCATGTTTGAGGGTGAAGGTATAGATTTTTAGTCTATAACATGTGGCTTTTGGGTTCTACATAAGCCATCTATGAGGCCATAGCATCTTTTCCTTGTGACAGGGGTATGGCATCCATTTTGTGGTTTGTCACATCATGGAATCTTCTTGGTCACTAATCCATGGTTTGATACCAAAAACCATGTTGTTGGGATATAACATTTTTCTATGGGGATCATGTTCTTTGCATAGTAACCCACATCATTGCATAGGGCATATGTAGGGAATCCTTAGCATACATGTGAGATATGGCCACCATTTTGAGGAGGGGAATAGTACTTGAGGACCATTCCATGGTATAATAAAAAATCTAGGACTTTACACTGTAGCATTTTACTATGGAGCTCATGGTCCATGTATGTGGTCCCAAACCACCATATTGGCCCTCCATAGGGAATCTTTGGCCTGGAAGTGGGAAATGGTGCTCATTTTTAAGTTTAGAACACTATATATGGTTCTTGGTTCCCATGATGTGGTTCAATGCCAAAATGTAGGGTATTATACCATAATATTTGTCTATGGGGATCGTGAGGCATCCTTGTGTCCCTTGGACACCACATAGGTCCTGCAAAGGGATATTTATCATGTGATTAGGACATGATGGTCATTTCGAGTTTGTAACATTGAGGATGATTATCATGACTTCAGACACAATCCAAGGTCAAAATATAGAGTTTGAAGCCATAACATTTTCCTATAGGGCTCATGGGATATTTGTGATCCCCAAACCATCATATAAGCCTTTGCATATGGAATTGTTGGCCTACAAGAAGGATATGGTGTCCATTTCAATATTTGTGATACCTCTTCCTCCTAAATTAAGTTCAACTATTCCATCCTCACTTGACCCTTGAAGCATACCTATAGCAAGGAATATACCAAGAACAATGGTAATGTGGAGACCAAAGTGACCAATGGACTGGAGGCAATGAATCCACAAGGTAGCACATGGTAAAAGAACAAAAGATTGCAAATAATTGGACTGGCATAAGAGTGCAAACAATTGGACCAATCACATGAAAGATGCAAAAGTGTGTCCTTAACAAAATTGTATTATTAGCAAGCCACCCATTGTGAAGTCACCTACTAAGTTGCTATTCATAGGAAGTATAGACAAATTTATTCATAAACTACCTTAATTTCATATCATGGCCTTCTTATATCAATATTTGGAAGTAGAAGTGCAAGAGGTGAAGATCAATTTTTCCATTAGAGTTCATGTAGAAACATGCATGGTTCTAGGAAATATCTTATTATTTTTAATTGTATTAGGGCCTAATCCCTAGTGTTTCACCGAAAAATATTATTTAGGTATCAATATAAGGTGACATGGAGCTTTAGGAGGGATGTTCTTATTAAGAATTTGGAACATAGAAACATTTGAGGGGATACCTAAGATGGGAGGATTGACTTATTTTTTAATATAGAATACTTAAAGGCAATTGAAATGTCCCACATATTAAGTATGGGGACAGATTGAAGAGATTTAATATCTTATCACTAAAACAATTGAAGGTAACATTGCTCGATGCTATCACCTTCCCATTGTTGAAATATTGTAACTTCTAAGAATATTATGTTTGAACTTTATTATTCCAGAGATGTTCCATTCCTCCGAGGAGACCCTATTGTATATCCAGAGATGTTTATTCCTACAAGATATTGTGGTAACTAGGGTTATTAGAACTCCCATGTGAGGTCGGCCCTGAGTTAGCTGTTTAGGGGTTATTAGACTCTCTTAGGAGAGGTCGGCCCCATTAGGGTGAAAAGTCAGTTAGAACATGAGTATAAATAGAGGAGGTGTGTTCCTCATTTATCTTATTCATTCACTCACTTGTGATTGGCGCATAGGAGAGAGAGAGGTCTGCATAGGAGGAGAAGGAACTCTTGTTTGGGTACTACATCTTGCATTGGTTGATTATCTATATTGAAGAAAGTTTTGCTGGGTTTTCTACCCCGTGAGGGTTTCCCAGGGTAAATCTTTGTCTATCTTGTGATTATGTTTCTTTGAGTGATCTTGCTTGTGAATTTAGGCTAAAATTAACATGGTATCAGAGCTAGCCTGAATAGGACATCTTTCACAAGGTGAAAATACCTCTCTCTCCTCCTCCAGTGAAAATTAGGGTTTCTGCAAAAGTTGGAATTTTTGGATTCTGATTGCATGGATGGATAGCCCTCCTCAAAATCAAAGTTTTGAGCCCTATATCAAACTTTTTGAGTGGGTAGAACCCAGGGCTTTGTCAAACCCTAGTTTGACTTCTAGACTAGAAAACCAGTAAACTAGAAAAAGTGCACACCTGTGTACCAAAAAACCATGAAAGGTGCGAACCATAAAGCCATAAATTCCGTTGCAGATATGAAAGTTGTTGATCAGATTTGAAGGGTGAAAAGTTGAAGTTTCCAGAAGCAGAGTTCACCAGTTATTAAGCATATCTCCTGGTAAGTGTTATTCTATCTGTTGAGAAACTTCAATTTCTGTAACCCCCTAGATAAGATGGCTCCAAGCACTAAGCTTGAAGATAAGCTAGAGGGTATAGAGAATTTCCGAGCATGGAAATACAGGACTGGTCTCATTCTTGAAGAGAATGATCTTGTCCAATATATCAAAGATGAAATTGAAGAACCTGAACAAGATGAAGCCAAAGAGAAGTATAAGAAGGAATTGATTAGGGAAAAGAGAATCATTGTTGATTCTATCAAGGACCACTTGATTCCCCAAGTGGAATCCAAGAAGACCCCAAAGGAAATGTATGATTCCCTAGGCAGAATATATGAAGGGAGGAACATCAACAGAAATATGAATTTGAGAACTCAATTGAAGAATACCAAAATGAAAAAAGGAGAATCTATTTAAGATTATTTCACAAGGGTTTCCCAGTTCAAGGAACAACTAGAAGCCATTGGTGACACCCTTGATGAGGATGAACTAGTCATGACTACACCCAATGGTATCACTAGACCTTGGGAGTCATTCATCCAAACTATGTGTGCAAGAAAAGAAAGTATGAAGTTTGATGTGGTATGGGAGGATTGCATTCAAGAAGAGGCTAGGGTAGCTAATAGAGAAGCCCTGCTCAAATAAGATAACCAAGCTTTGGCCACTCACACCAGAAGAAGAAGGATTCATTTCAACTCCATGAAGAATGACCATAAGAAATCTCATCCTCCACATAGATTTCAAAATAAAGAAGGAGTAAGCTCAGAAAGAAACCTCTCCTCAATTAAGTGTTACAGTTGTCACAAACTAGGACACTTTGCTAGAAATTGTCCTTCAAAGAAGAAGAAGAATTTTCACAAAAGACATCATGCACATCTAGTAGAAGATGATAGTGAAGAAGAAGAATAGGTAAGGCCTAAAAGGAAGAGAACCAAAGTAGAAGAATAAGATGCATAAGAATATGTTCTATTCTCTGCACTCTCTAGGTCAGTAACACCTGGAGAAGATACATGGCTCATTGATAGTGGTGCTTCAAAGCACATGATAGGTCAAACTAAAAATCTCTCAAACCTGGAAGAAAAGATCTCTCCTCAGAAGGTATCCTTGGGAGATGATTATCAATATCCCATCAAGGGAATTGGTGAAGCAAGCTACAAGCTTGATTCTAGAACTCCATTAAAGATGAAGGACATTCTATATGTACCAGGTTTGAAGAAGAACTTACTTTCTATCTCACCTTTAGATAAGAAAGGCTATAGGGTTGCATTCATAGATGGACAAGTACTCATGTGGTCCAAAGGAAAATCAATTGAGGATGCAATTGTTATTGGTGAATAGGAAGGAGGTCTGTACAAACTCAAGGGTCATCCAGAAGCTGCCCTTGTTCATGAATCCACTAGCCCAAGTGAGCTATTGCATAGGAGACTTGCTCACATTAACTACAAAGCACTTCCTCATGTGAGAAAGGTAGTCATAGGACTACTAGATATAAATATTGATCATGATGGCACATGCAAAGGATGTGAAAAAGGGAAGAATATCAAGAACCCATTTCCAAAGAGTGAAGCAAAGACCAAAAGTACCTTGGAATTGATTCATTCAGATGTATGTGGACCTATGCCCTCCACATCCTTGAGTGGATATGAATATTACCTTACATTCATTGATGACTACTCAAGAAAGACTTGGATATACTTCCTAAAGGGAAAGAATGAAGTCTTTGGAAATTTCAAGGAATTCAAAGCCTTTATAGAAAATCATTCAGAAAAGAAGATCAAAATACTCAGGACAGATAATGGTGGAGAATACACTTCAAAGGATTTTGAAGACTTTTGTAAAGAAGATGGAATTAAGAGGAAACTAACCATTCCCTACAATCCTCAACAAAATGGTGTTGCGGAGAGAACGAATAGAACCATTATGGAAGCAATGAAAACAATTATACGTGATCAAGACCTACCTATGTATCTGTGGGTTGAAGCAACCAAGACAACAGTCTATGTGAAAAATAGACTATCTCATAGTGCTCTTGATTTCAAGACCCCAGAAGAAGTGTTCACAGGTAAGAAGCTTGAGGTAAGTCACCTCAAGATATTTGGATGCCCAGTATACATTCACATTCCAAAAGAAAAGAGAACTAAGCTGGGTCCTTCTGGGAAGAAGGGAATATTTGTTGGATATTGTGATGCATCCAAAGCATTCAGAATATACATCCCATGATTCCATCATATGGAAATAAGTAGGGATGTGACATTTGATGAAGAAACAACTCTCAAGAGATCTAGGAAGTGCCAGTATGAAGAAGTATATGAATAAGATGCACCTTCCAGAATTACAAAGGCTGCACCTACCCTTGAAGATGTAACACCTGAAGATCATGACATGATAGAACCACAAGAACCCCCTGTTATAGACATATCAAGGAAGAGAAAGCTAGCATGGGAAAGAGACATTATACTAGGAGCAAAAAAGTATGGAGCTCCTGAAGGCTCCACCAAAGTGAGCAAGAAACCAGAGTCATTCACCAACTATATGGCTTTGATGTGTGATCTTGTAGATCAAGAACCCACTAGTTATGAAGAAGTATCCCATAAGAAAGAGTGGGTTGAGGCAATGACATAGGAGTACCAGTCAATAATGAAGAATGATGTTTGGGATATAGTTCCCAAACCAAAGGACAAGAGTGTGGTATCCTCCAAATGGATATACAAGATAAAGCATGTCGCGGATGGCAGCATTGAAAAGTATAAGGCAAGGTTTGTGTCCAGAGGATTCTCTCAGAAAGACAGAATTGACTATGAAGAAACATTTGCACCAGTTGCAAGGTACACTTCCATTAGAACTCTCATGGCACTTGCATCCATGATGAAGTGGAAATTACACCAGATGGATGTAAAGACAACTTTCCTGAATGGTGTGCTTGAGGAAGAAGTGTACATAGAACAACCACAAGGATTTGAGGTTGAAGATAGAAGAACCCACGTATGCAAACTAAAGAAGGCCTTGTATGGGTTAAAACAAGCTCCCAAAGCTTGGTATGGAAGAATTGACAATTTCTTGACAAGCCTTGGCTTTACCAAAAGTAAAGTTGATCCTAATCTTTATCTCAACATTATGGATGATGAACCTGTCATACTGTTGTTATATGGGGATGATATATTTCTGACTGGGAATGAGAAATCGATTTTCGAATGCAAGAAGAAACTATCTGCAAAGTTTGAGATGAAAGATCTCGGTTTGATGCATTACTTCATAGGATTGGAAGTATGGAAAGGCTCAAAAGGAATCTTTTTCAACCAAGGAAAGTATGCTGTGGAAATCTTGAAAAGATTTGATATGTTGGAATGCAAATCCATGGCCACTACCTGGATTCTAACTTAAAACTATTAGCTGATGACTCATCGGAGTTAGTGGATATGACTCTGTACAGACAGATTATTGGGTCATTGATGTATTTGACAAATACCAAACTAGATATATGCTTTGCCGTGAACACCTTGAGTCAGTATCTAGTGGAACCTAGACGAGTTCACCTGATAGATGCAAATCAGGTAATGAGGTACCTAAAGGGTATGATAGACTTTGGTCTATGTTATCCCTGAGATCATGACTTCAGATTGTATGGCTACACAGATGTTGATTGGGTAGGAAGCACATCAGATAGGAAGAGCACATCGGGAGGATGTTATTGTCTGGGATCTGCCATGATCTTTTGGTTTAGCAGGAATCAGTCTAGTGTGACTCTCAGCACAGCTGAAGCGGAATATATTGTTGCTTGCTCTGCTAGTTGTGAAGCGATATGGCTTCGAAAGTTGTTATCGGGATTATTTGATTTAGAAATGGACCCCACTGTGATCATGTGTGACAACCAGAGTTGTATCAAGATGACAAAGAATCCAATGTTCCATGATAAGTCAAAGCACATAGAGATCCGATATTTTATATATGGGATATGGTGCAGAAAGGAGCTATCAAGCTCGAGTATGTGAGCACTGACGAACAAGTTCCTGATATATTGACCAAACCTCTGTCTCGAGTAAAGTTTGAGTATTTTCAAGACAAGCTTGGTGTAGTTCAGAAGGACCCTCCTCGAAAGGGGGAGTGATGTGGTCGTTGATGATGATATTTTCGGAATGGACAGTGAGGTCGATGATGTGGATACCTCTATTGGTGATACTGACGATGAGGTCGATGAGTGGTCCTTAGACTTGGTCTATGTTGACAAGTGGATTGTATCATCCCTGGACACATGTCCTAAACGAGATCCGTAGACATATGTCTCCGAGAAAGTGGTCCCTAGTGGATGTGATAGGACTGCATTGTCCCTGAACATTCAGTTTAAAATGTACGTGATGGGGATTACATCATCCCAGAACCCTTGGTTCAAAATGTACATGATGGGGATTGCATCATCCCAGGACCCTTGGTTCAAAATGTACGTGATGGGGATTGCATCATCCCAGAACCCTTGGTTCAAAATGTACGTGATGGGGATTACATCATCTTGGAACCCTTGGTTCAAAATGTACGTGATGGGGATTGCATCATCCTGGAACCCTTGGTTCAAAATGTACATGATGGGGGTTGCATCATCCTAGAACCCTTGGTTCAAAATGTACGTGATGGGGATTGCATCATCCTGGAACCTTGGTTCAAAATGTACGTGAGGGGATTGCATCATCCCAGAACCCTTGGTTCAAAATGTACGTGGTAGGATTGCATCATCTTTGGTCTTATGTACTAAATTGAGAGGGATTAACCATCCCGTAATTGGATCATGTGTATTGCATAAGATGTTGCTTCGATGATCCAGATGTTGTTGATCAAGATGATCCAGTTGATGATCCAGATAATGTTGATCGAGATGATCCAGATGTTGTTGATCAAGATGATCCAGTTGATGATTCAGATGATGCTAATCGAGATGATCCAGATTGTTGTAGTTGTTCAGATGCTGCAGAAGATGAAGACTCAATACGGAAGATGTTCCAGTATTGAAGATTTGAAGATACTCCAGTAACTGGTTGAGTTACTGATGATGTATGAAGAAAGTTTCCAATGATTTATATATGTATCATATATCATGTATCATGTAGTTGATGACTCCTTGCTCCTGCAGATGTTCTTATAATATCCTTCTCATTAAGGGGGAGTGTTGAAATATTGTAACTTCTAAGAATATTATATTTGTACTTTATTATTCCGGAGATGTTCCATTCCTCTGAGGAGACCCTATTGTATATCCGGAGATGTTTATTCCTCTGAGAGATTGTGGTAACTAGGGTTATTAGATCTCCCATGGGAGGTCGGCCATGAGTTAGCTGTTTAGGGGTTATTAGACTCTCTTAGGAGAGGTCGACTCCATTAGGGTGAAAAGTTAGTTAGAACATGAGTATAAATAGAGGAGGTGTGTTCCTCATTTATCTTATTCATTCATTCACTTGTGATTGGCGCATAGGAGAGAGAGAGGTTTGCAGAGGAGGAGAAGGAGATCTTGTTTGGGTACTACATTTTGTATTGGTTGATTATCTATATTGAGGAAAGCTTTGCTAGGTTTTCTACCCAATGAGGGTTTCCCAGGGTAAATATTTGTCTATCTTGTGATTGTGTTTCTTCAAGTGATCTTGCTTATGAATTTAGGCTAAACTTAACACCCATATCCTTATATTGATTAAATTAAAAGACTACCCAATGAGAAGACATACCTCTGAGGAAAAGGATCAGTGGATAAATGGAATATGTGACGTTGTTTCATCTAATTGTTTACAAAGAATGCATTTTTGTGGGCCTTGAGCTTGTATTTTCTACATAAGGTCCCAAGTAAGGACTCTATTGCAAAGTGTCAACCACATATGGATTATCAATTTGAGAAGAGCATTGATCCACCAAACCTTAGACAACCACCATTTTTATTTTGAGACTCACTTTAATGCATAGCTTGGTATCTCAATTTAGCACTATAGTAACCCACCAATTTGTTCTAGGACCAACATATTTAGTATCCTCCTAATTTTGGATATTCCCTCTTTGCATCTAATTTATGAATAGATTCCAAATGAGTGTATGATAGTTTGATAGGCTAGTAGTGTCATTGGTCAGCTAGCATTGATTCCAAACATCAAAGGAGGTATTTTCAACCACCTGGGGCACAAGATGAAAGTATGTTTTAAAATTGTGACCTATAAAGGATCAATTTTGCTCCACAACCCAATATGGCATTGAATCCAATACTTATGCTTACCATTACCAACTTTCCATGAAATAAGTTTCTTGATGTTGGGGTTGCTAGAGTATGTACCTATTCGATGGATATAAATATTAGGGTTTACAAGACTTTGAAATTATTTTGTTTAATTATTGATATGTAGACAAGGGGATTATAGTACACTTGATTAACCAACATAGATGCTATATAGAATAAAACTTTGATCTTTGATATTGGATTTATTCTAAGTGCAAATTTCTTCGTTGCTAACCTCCAATAGGAATACAAATATGGATTTGTTTCTGGAAGGGGTTTCCACTCTTAGTTTTTTCAAGACCAAGACTCAATTAAGGATACAAGGGCCTTGTAGAAACAAACTCTCTTTCTCAATGAGACTCTATTTCCATACCCAATTACATGACAAAAAAATTATTCCATCTAAGTAAGAGGTCATACGGTTGCATGGGTAATAAATGTAACTAATTACTGAATGCAAAGATGCATTAGATCTTTGAGGCATTGATTTATATTTCCCCATAAATTATACTGATGTTTAACCAACGTTTTCTTTGAAGGGTAAAACAGTTTAAAGGGAACACAGATCAACTCAATAAAATTGATTTTGAATAATTTTCATGTGACCTTAAATTTATAGGTTTACCAATAACACCCAATAGAAAATGTCTTCCATCAAATAATTTTTCAAATTTTATCTGATTAGAATATGGATCAAATAGCATTGTTCCAAAATATACTTCATTGATAAGACGAGGAAAAAAATAATTTCATTATGGTTCCACAAGAAAAATACTATCCCATTATATTCTCTCGAACCTAAACCTGGAATGGATAAGGGGCCACTAAATTACTCCATATAGAAAACCCAAGTCAACTACAAAAGACATGTTATAAGGGCATACTCATATCTTCTCTCACCCATTATAATCTACATGCAATCCACATATCCCCATTGATTCCCATGTAATAAAGAAGATTAACCTAAAGTATAGAAACATGTTTTTCTTTTGAAATATACTAATACAAAAAAGGCCTTTGGTGATGGCCATGCTTGTGATGAACCTTAAAAATTTGTCACCAAAGTCAGTTGTGGTGACAGGATATGAAAAATTGTCTCTGTAAGTGATTTTGGTGATAGTTCTTTAAATCATGTCACCAAATCCCTTTTTAATGACACTTTTAGTGAGGGTCATTAAAATACCATTTCCAATTCTGTTTTTGGAGACACTTATGGTGAGGCTTGCTAAAGTCCTGTTGCTAATTGTCTTTTTGGAAACACTTTTAGTGACGATACTTGAAGGGCCCTCACCAATAATGTTTTGGTGACGGTAAAAAAACATATGTTACCATACATAATTGTAATGCTTTTGATGACGCCATGTGGCCGTCACTCTATTTTTTGATAAAAGGTAACGATTTTAGACCGCAATAATTAAGTATTTCTCATTATGTGTCTAGGTTCATAGTGGTTAGGGTCATTCAATTTGTTAATAAGTTAGCTTGCCAGTGGTATTATGTGAATCATTTTTTTTTATACCATTTTGATGTTGTCTACCCAATCACTATACCTTTCCTCCCTCCAAAATTCTTCACACGTTTGTTGATGAGATCTACTCCACTCCATGAATCCCAATATCATGATAGCAACCCTATGAAAGTAGCAATTTACCATGGGAATTACAACCTCATACTCTTCTATAGTAAGATAAACCAACATCTCAATTTGACTAGAAGGCAAGATACGAATATTGTTTTGCATTCAAAATAAAAAGATGTATGCTCTAAGGAAATGTATGCACCACATTCTCAATGTGAAATGATTTGTATATTTTAACTCAAGCCAAAAAAAATGCACAATATTTGAATGCCATTCCTTGATGACGTTGCATCCATGTTCAAACTACCAATCAAAATAACATTGCCATCATTATACCCCAATTTTGAATCTAACAATGCCTTCATCTGTGATCCACTATGAATGCATGGAAACATTGTAGGGAATATGAATAGGATGTCATCCAAACAACCAAAGATACACTCATGTCATCTTAATATGAACTTGATAATGGTTACTCTAGGTAAGCAAATATTTCAAAGTGTTTCATAGATAGGAAAATAGTGCCTAAAGTGTATCTCTAGTGTTGGTGCCCAAGTTTTGATCAGTAACTGCATGCCAAGCATGGAAGTTACAATGCATTTGCGTGCCAACATAATTCAGTTACACTATACACATAATTCAATTAGAACTATGCAACAATATATATTTTTGCAATTTTGTATACTCAAACTTATATAAGGCTTCTTTTGTAAAGGGTTGGGGTTCAATTAGAGTTTGTAGTTGGGTTTTAATCTATTGCATGTTTTTATTTTTTTTCAGAAGATTGATATCTAGATACTGCTATGGGATGTAATAGTCGATGAAGTACTAATCTGTTGAGCTGAATTTTGTAATCATGTATGGTTGTAGCAGAGTTTTTCTAGTAATATAGAAAACTATTGTCCCATATGGTTTTGTCTGTGCACTTTGTGTATGGTTTGATTGATGATGAAATTTAGTACTTAGATATATGAATGAATGTTATTAGCTTAATAGGTTGAATTTGTGAAATGTATAAATAATAGTTCAGATGTTGAGTATCAAGAACCAGGTCCTCCATATGCAGACCTGATTAACGTTGTGTGTATTTTTCTATGCGCATCTTGGGTGAGAATTTACTATGTTCACAGAGTATTGAAAGAAGTCGATGCTAATGGGTTTTCTTTTAGTCGTATAAATTGAACCCTGGGTATGACAAACTGCATCCAACAATAGTTCCATTTCTGATACTTTACAAGAATTGTGTAGGGGGTTAAAGCTATGAGGTGGAAGCCTACCAAAGACAAGTTTGAACAATGGCTGGAGAGCAAGGAGGACAAATTCGCACTAAAAGAGACTAGATAAATGCATATACCACCTCAATACTGGAAAGAAAGGTACATTTACTCTGATTTGCATGAATTTTTCTTATGCAAGCTTCTTATTTTACTGTATGAATGGATAAACAAGCAGTTTGAGATAAATAGTACCTAGGGCACACCTTGACCAATAGTTTGGACTGAGAAAAATATTCAAGAACTAAAATATTTGGGCAATGCGTGATCTAGAGTTATTGATTTCTAGTTCTTATGTGCGAAAGAAGGATATGTCTTAGAGTTTGATATAAGATCAAGTGAATCATATAGCCACACAAAAGAAAGATTTAAAGAAGGTCGAAGAAAGAGATTCTTGAAGCTATTTCCACTTTGGATAAAGATATTATTCGTAGAGAAACAAATAATGAAAATGAACCCTAATAGTATGGCAGTGTAAACCCTGCTCTAAGGGGGTGGGGCATGAAGAAGTGGTAAAAACACTAGGTGCAGTAATGGATCCAGAAGAGTAGAGGCTCCAGAGGGATAAAATACATGAAATATGAGCTGAAATAAGGCAAGCAGTCAAAGACTAAGAAACAATCAAAGAATCTGAAGGGGGGAGATAAGTTAGAGTGGAGAGGAAAGAAGACCACCAGAAATGGGATTGTGTAAAGAGAATGTGTAGAAGATTCCTCTATGCGATAAGAGTGCACAAAGTCTGGTAAATAAGAGTGTTCAAAGGATGAGAGACCTCACAAGAGGCGCGGAATGGAATAAAGTGAGAGCTCCGATGAGAACAATGATATCACACCCATGAAAGTGTAAGAAAGAAAGAATCAAGAAGATGTGCAAGAAGAGGGAGTACAAATGAATGGAGGTACTTCCATGATCAAAATAGAGACTACACAATTGGATTTGAACTCCCTTGGACCCAATATTGTCAGAAGACGCATGCCAATAGGTAACTCACCCTTTAGCCCAACCCCCTAGCCTTATTTATAAAATCAAGAACACCAATTATTACTTGAGTTTGTGTGAAAGAAAGACCTAAAGAGGAACTAGAATCTAGGGAAATTCAATTTATTCCTACAAAGGGTATTTACCGAGATATATAGAGTTCAAGAAGTAGTAGTACTATTTTGAATCCATTGATGTAAAGTAGATGTACTAGTCCTCCTATACATACAAGGATGGAAATGACTTCATATTCTACCCTATGATTTCCCAAGTTTCATGGGATGGGTAAAGATGATGCACATAGACATTGGTTTACCTGCGAAGAAATTTGGGATATGAATAATGTCACAAATGAGGATGTCAAGATCACAAAGATGGAGACCAAGTTCAGAGATAGATCTCTGACATAGTACATGAAGGATAAGACCACGACTGCAACAACTTAGATCCGCTCATTGGATACAATTAAAACTGCTATTCTGAACGAATTTCAGAAGTCAAAGTTTGAGTCACAGTGTATTAATGAGATTAAGGGGATCAAGCAAAGAGTTGGCAAGTATGTTTGGCACTACAACTACCATTTTAGAATCTTTCTATATCGATTAAGCTTTCAGATCCTAGACGTGAAACACCATGTGTAGTTCATTGCAAGGTTTCTTCCATATATCAAAGTTCTCCTTATCGAATAGAAGGTGAATACTCGGCCATATGCCCTTGAGATCACCATCAGGTTAGAATCGAATCCTAGAGGGAGGAATTACAAGGAATGAAATAGGTTCAGAATCAACTTGCCACGCTGAATGAGCAGCTACAAAAAATGTTTACTGGCAAGGAAATCAAAAATGGTGTAGATTCTATAGAACGAAAGGACATCATAAAAATGAATTCCCAAGACTGAATAATTTTCTGGGTATTGGTGCACCCAGTTCTTTTCCTCCATCTCCCAAGTCTAAGTGGTGCGATATTTGTAGAAATTGGGGTCATGTGCCTCCTAATTTCCCAATGCTACAGAAGTATCAAAGCTCTGTGCATGCACCATTCTGTGATTTCTGCAAGTTAGTTGGCCATGACGTGAACAACTGTCATGCTCTACAACTAATGAAATACAATACAAGGGATGCCTATTGATTTTAGGGTACAAAATAAAATAGTCCACCTATCCCAGGAGGACAACAGGGAGCATCGTGTGGTGGGCTTCGAGGTCGTAGAAGAGGCTATGGTGGCAATGGAAGGCATGCAATTTGATTCAATTGTTGAGAACCATGCCACTTGGAAATATATTGTACTAATCCTCATGTTGTGTGCACATATTGACATATCACAAACCATGCAACAGAGGATTTTCTGGACTTGGACAAGAAATGGGAAGAGAAAAAGGTTGTTGCAACCTTGTGATGGTTGAATCAAGGAAAGGGAATAATGAGAAGGGTCTAGCGCAAGTAAATATAGTAACTCAAGGAGGCACTCGGACAGGTGAAGATATTCTTGGATATTTTAGTACTTGAGTACTATTGGACCAGAAGGTAAAGAAATCCACGTAGCCTCCACCTAAGTTATAGGAAAAGGACCAGTTATAGATCCCAGGAAAGGCATAGAGACTGATCGAGGAGGCTGTGCAACAAGAAGATGAACCATGCCGACTGCGCGAAGAAGAAGATCATAGAAGAAGTTTTCACGAGGAAGAGTTACTATGCAAAATGAAAAATGAGGAGTTAAGGAATATCACACATCGTGAAGCTATATAGCGCCAAGAAGAAAAACCTAGAGGAATGTACGAAAGTCGCTAGGAAGACCCAGTAAGTACTTTCCTGCAAAGTTGTTATATCCATATATTGAATGATGCTCATGTTGTAAATAAAATAAATGGTATGATTTCAAATTTACTAATGTCTGATGAAGCCAAATAACATATTTTTGTGCCATTTCCCGATAGGAATACATACAAAGTGGGAAAGAGAAAAACTACTGCGAAAGAATTCATGCTTTCCCTTGAGGTGGGTGCATTTCAAATGAAAGATGTTATGATTGAATTGGGGGTAGATGTGAACATTATTCCTCAGAATACTTGGGATTTTATGGGAAACACAAAGCTAGTATGGTCTCCCATACAACTCATATTAGCTAACCAATACAAATTGTTTCCCATTGGAAGGTTGATTGATGTGGAAGTAAACATTGATGGAGTAAAGAAAATGGCGGAGTTTGAAGCGAGTGAAATACTGGAGGATACTGATCCCTACACAGTGCCATTGGGGATAGTTTGGGAATTTGATAATAATGTGATCTTGAACATAAATCAGAGATGCATGTCCTTTGAATATGAGGAACTGTGTGTGGTGTATTTTTTAGATGACACAAAAGGAGAAATGTAAACAGAGCCGGTTCAAGATGACATTGGCCATGTGGAAATAGAAAACATATACAATGTGACTACCAAAAAGGAAGTCTATATAAACCCCATAGAGGATGGAGATATTAGTTGGAGCAGTGTCCATTCATTTGATATAGATTCGCAAGATGCAATGGATCGATGGCAGAACTAGCTATATGAAGTATCCAAAAGAAGATGTGTGCGCATTACCAAGTTAGTGTGATGGATTGGATTAGAACTATGTGATCCACCAATGTTCGATGGAATAGAGAAAGTAGATGCTTTCCTCGAACACATGTAAGCAATGGATGCTGTCACCCAAGGATCGCCTGTGTGATGGTAGAAAATAGACAAAGAGTAGTTGAGCAGCTGGGATTCCATGCAGATATTCCTGAAGTAGAGGTTCCACCCTGTTACATAATTGGAACTTCTAAACAAATTCAAGGGAACTGAGAATCCCATTGAACACCTTGAATTTTGTTAGCAAATATGGGAGATGAAGACTGTACTCCGTATTCAATGGGTACATATTATACCATACATTAGATGTCATACTACGAAGTTGGTATGTTCAACAGGAGAGAATAAGGAAGACAAAATATTGGGAGAACGTGTCTATTGAATTTACTGCCACATTCTGGTTCAATACTAGAGATCCAAACATGGCCAAATTTCTCCATTGATTTAGAAGGTTATCTTTAGAGAAAGAACACAGTAGGATCCGAGGTAGAGGATCATCTGTGCTTATCATCGGTACTTGGAAAGGCTCAAAAAACCTACATATTGTTGGAAATATGATAGTAAGGATCCTGGTGAAGAGGAGAAGCTGTGCAACATACCCATCAAAGAAACTGTGGGAGAATGCGTGGTGCAGGATGAGACGTCTTCCAACACTGCGCTAGAATTCTAAGATCCCCTCAAGACAAAGAAACATAACATTGGCATTGAAGAGGAGCCTAAGATGGCCATAATACGATACTATTGGGACCATGAGATAGTGACCCAAATAGTCGACCTACTAAAATAATATGAAGATATTTTTCCTTTCATCTTCTCAAAGATGAAATGGATTGTAGGAGCGCTTGGAGAAATGAAGATTCAACTAAAAGTAGGGGAAATTCTAGTCAAGAAAAGGCCACACAAATTGAAAGCTCGTGTTGTGTCCACAACAACTACCCTACATTTTCGGCCAAAAATGAAGGCTCCCCCACTTAAATTTTCAAAATCAATAATTTCCCTTCTCCAGTTTGATAGATCTTGGCTTAATGTCTTTTGGGTTCTGCTTCTACTGATCATTGTATGGCATATTTTTAATTTCATCTCAAGTCCAATGCACATTCAAAACTTTATAGTTGATTTCCATTTGATTTAGTTGATTCCTCATGTCATTTTCACCATATCAAGATCATCTCCTTGTATTAATTGTTTTGAACCTCTTCTAGTTTCTATTCAGGTTGTATATTTATCCTGTTCATATTTTATGTTCTCGATTAGATCCAATATTTACTTTGCTTGCTTAAATCTCTTCTTATATTTTCCACTTCGAGATGTTCACCTTGGGAAAGTTCCTTGTTTGATTTTCATTTCCCGATGTTTCATTCTTGACATTGTCTCGGTCGATGTTATGGGCCCGACATGTTCCCTTAATGCCATTACAATCTGTTCATGGGTCTATCATTGCAGAGTGATTTTATTGGAACTGCCACTTACTTATATTACCTTTCTGACATTCTTATTCCAATGTTTCATGTCGAATATCGAATGTTTGGTTGGAATTCTCATTATTCATTTGGATGGTCCCATGTTCCCAGACCTGGTGTTTATTCGTAATTTTGCGGTTCAAGTTCATTCCTTTATAGTTGAATTTTCAATATATTTTGGATATTCATCTCATTTACTTCTAAGGTTTCATTGCTATGATTTGATCTTTGGATTTGCCATTTTGAGCCCCACATGATTCATAACTTTGCCCCGGTTTTCACGGTGCGATGGATGATGATTATCTCGATTGATTTGCGCGATTTTGATTAATCATTTGATTTTTATTTTCTCAATTCTAGATATTGCATTAATCTGACATAATATTTTATAAATAATCATATTGTTTTAAAGTTTGTTTGCTTAGATTAGCTTAATAGTTTTGATGTTTAATTTGAGCTTATTCAAATCATTTTTAATATTTATGATCATGCTTTGGTTTTGATTAAATTAATTTGTGAATTTGAAAAATACTTTTAATTAAATCTATATGATGAACTCACAATTTAATTTTATTAAACCAGTTCATTTTTAACAAAAAAAAAAAAATACATATATTTTACATTATTTAAATTTTAATGTGATTTTGAGTTTCCATTATTTTATGGGAATTGTTGAGAACCTTTATTATTGTGAAAAAGGACATATTGTAATTAAAACTAAATAAGATATTCTATTTTTAGAAAGTGATTATATTGGAAATTTATTTGTGAGATTTATCAACTCTCTAATATTGTTGGAGTGATTCCTGAGATGCCAAAAGGTATTTTCTAAATGTCTTAAGTTTGTGCACATATTTAATTTTGGGGATTTAATTTAATTTTCTGCTTTATTCTTTGTCTTTTATTGGTTGGCAAAATATTTAGTGTGGGCACTATGGTCTCTGTCTTCTCTATATTTTTCTTCAAACTACTATGTGTGGCAAATGCAGTATAAACACATGAAACTTCTTTTCCCAATGCATGTCAAATAATGAAATTAACATTAAAATCAATGGTCACAATTCATCCAACAATTTAATCAATGGTCGTTGAGTGTTAACTTTCGGGAGCCATATCTTGAGATTTATGAGACCAAATTGAGCCTAAGATAGCTCGTTGGAAATATGAGAAGATGATGAATGATTTGGGAAGACCATTTTTTCCAAATGGATAGTTTAAATGCCTTGAAAATATGCTTGAAAAATCAATTTTGGATTTGACTTGAATTTATTTGTTTTGGTTATGATTTGGTTTGCAATTAGACTTTTATTGGTTTGGATTTGTTTCATTTGATTTGAAATATTGTTTATTGCTTTTAATTTCTCTTTTAACTGTACAGGTGTGGATTTGGATATGAAGAAATCAATTAACATCTCAGATCACGAGGAATTAAAGATAGGCAAAGTTGAAAGAGCAATTATTTTCAAACGCGGTTTCTAAAGCGATGAAGACGAATCGGGAAAATAGGGGACATGGGTTTTGTGCAGAATGAGCCCAATTAGCTAAACTAGGAGCATAATTTTTAGAAAATGCATGATTTGGGAGATCTGACTGGTTTTTAAAAACCAAATTTCCCAGATTTTTCTTATGGATGGATTTTCTAAATGAAACGCCTAGTTAGTTATTTTGTCATTAAGGGAAATGATCAAATCTTCTTTATCATTCATTTTTGTATAAATACCTACCCGATATGCAAAGAGAGGGGGTGTGGGGATATCTGGAGAGAGAAATGATTTTCTTCTCTATAATACAAACTATTTCATCATTTTTATGCATGTAGTTTATTATTCAGATCCCATTAATCAGACCTCGTGATGTATTTTGGATCCAGATGACGGAATCTAAGGATCTTCTGTAATCTTGGCACCAGCTTCATCAGTAATAGTTTTTTTTACATTTTTAATTCTCATTTTCAAGTTTAATTATGCAATTCATCTTGAGAACATGTTGATTCTTATCTTATATTCATATTTCGTTGGCTATGTGTAGACTACAGAAGTTGTAATCAATTGCAGTTTTGTCTTTATTTTGATTTGTGATAAGCAAGATTCTGTAACAAATAAAATAACATATAAACATATCAATAAAAAATAATTAAATAATAAAAGAAAATTAATTAAACAAATATTAAATAAAATTGATATGAAATTAATTGAATAGATAGAGAGGTACATTTCCATAGAAAAAACAATAAGACCATATTTAAATGGTCCATCAAATTGTAACATAATAAACTCTCATCAATATATATTCAATATTATTTATTATATCCAAATGGAATTATTTTCTATTGATTGACTATTCACTTGAATAGTCTTATTGTGATTCGGACACGCTCACAACATGAGAATATCCGGATACAGATATTACATTGGTATTAGAGCCCATTCTTGAGCTTGATTCCGTCCTTTGGCCACAAACCATTCTCAGAGCTTCTCTATTAAGGATCTTTGATCCACATTGGCTTTTGGCCATCATTTTTTGGGTTTCCCAAAAATCTAGGACCTTGTCCAAAAGTAGGATTTTGGCCCAAAGAAGATCCAATCACAATGTTGAAGCAAATCAAGTTAATAAAAAATAAAATATTATTCAGCTGCAAAATTCAAAAACAACCGTAAATCAAGGAATCCCAAAATACCATAAGGGAAATAAAAAAGAGAAAAATAAGTAATTATTTACATTGCAAATAAGAAGAAGAGAGCAAGAAGTAAGATAAAAAATATTACAAAGAAGTGGGAAAAAAATTATCCACGAGATAAAGAAAAAAAAAGAGTTAAAGAATAGCATTCATAAAACCACACATGGTTTTATGAAATAGCATATGGTTTTCATCACTAATGCTTTGAGGAAAAAGCATTATGAAGAGGAATTCCATGTAACAAATAAAATAATATATAAACATATCAATAAACAAATAATTAATTAATAAATAAAAAATTAATTAAATAAATATTAAATAAAATTGATATGTAATAAATTGAATAGATAGAGAGGTATCTTTCCATAGAAAAAGCACATAAGACCATATTTAAATGGTCCATCAAATTGTAATATAATAATCTCTCTCTCATATATATATATATATATATATATATATATATATATATATATATATTCAATAGTATTTATTATATCCAAAAGGAATTATTATATCCAAAAGGAATTATTTTCTATTGGTTGACTATTCACTTGAATAGTCTTATTTTGATTTAGACATGATCACAGCATGAGAATATCGGGATATAGATATTACATATTCTGATGTCTTCCTAATCTATGTTTATTACATGATTTTCATTTTGTTTAACTTGTTAATTGATGTAGATTTGATTTATCAGTTTGATGATCAATTACACATTTTCGAATATTTTTTAGAGCGATTGATGTTTTTATTTCCTTTGGAAATGAAATTTTACAAATAAATCTCGTTTTACCGATAATATTTAGTTAGTTCAATTTGATCTTACATTTAAATGTGTTTTAATTGAACTTGAATATTTTCAAGATTAATTACAAACACGTTTTCATCGTTAATAAACTGTCGTAAAGATGTCTTAGTCTAGTTTAGAATATTATAAACTTTAATCTTAGAAGCATTAAGCAATATGTGGCAGAATTTTTTGTTTACATTTGGATAAGATTATATAAGAATACAGGAGAGATCCACAACTATGTGGGTCTACGCAACCTTAATGCAGCATGTATACATTTCCTGTCCCCTACACCTTTCACAAACGAGGTCCAAGAGAATGTAGGGGGTTGAGAAGCCCATTTGTTCACTAATGGATTCTATGGTTACCATTAGGTGCATACAGTTAAGGAGGATTGCATGAAAACTAGTTTTCCAACCGAGTGGGGCTCGTTTTCCTACAATGTCATGCCATTTGGACTGAATAATGCACTAGTTGTATTCTCTAGCATAAAGTAGCATCATTTAAAGAATTTATGATAGATTTTTGGAATTCTATCTAGATCATTGGGTAGTTTTCAGTTTGTTGAAAGATCACCTACATGTCTTACGCCTCATGCTAGATTGTTACAGGCATATGCAAATATCTTTGAACCCGAATAAGTGCATCTTTTGTACCCTATTTGGTATATTGATGGGGCATGTTGTGTGCAAGGAAGGTTTGTTAGTCGACCCGGCTAATATTGTAGTCATAGTCAGTCTGCCATCCGCAACACATGTGAAAGGCTTGCAAGCAACATTGGGACACATTGGTTACTACAGAAACTTTATAAAAAAGTATGCCATCATAAAAGTGCCTTTGGAGGATTTGTTAAGAAAATAAGTTAAGTATGAATGGATGCTAGAGTGTAAGCATGCGCTAGATACTCTAAAGGATAAATTGGTGACTAGGACAATTCTCATCTTTCCAGATTGAACATGCATATTCCATGTCCATGTAGATGCATCTTTAGTTGCACTTGGAGTAGTCTTCGACCATCTTGGGGAAGGAAACATTGATCATACCATTTCCTTTGCAAGTATAAATTTGTCTACGGTCAAGAAAAATATACCACAACTAAGCATGAAGGTTTGGCAATGTTATATGCCTTGCAAAAGTACTGACGCTACTTGTTGGGGAGTTCCCTGAAGTTCTTCGCATACCACTCTGATTTGAGGTACTTAGTCAAAAATTCAGTGTTGGGGGGTTCATCTGTCGATGGTTTCTGTTGTTTCAAGAATTTGAATTTGAAGTTGTTGTCAATCTAGGTAAGCACAATGTTGGTCTAGATCATCTATCATGACTTGAATCGGACAAGGAAGGAGGTAGTCTTGTCGACGACCTATCAGACGTGTATTTATTTTGTATTGAGTCTATACCAAATCAACTCAATGAGATAGCAACATTTTTGGCGTATGGTCATGTTCCGGTAGAGTATATAGTTGTGCAATGTAAACAGCTGGGGATGAGCAACGCATATTTCCAGTTAATAGCTGGACAACTCTACAAGCTAGGAGTTGATGGCATACTACATAGATGTGTGTTGGAACATGAAAGGTTGCTTCTTCTTAGGGAAGCAAATGAAGGAATAACTAGATGACATTATGCAAAGAAGGATGTTGTGAATAAGGTGTTATGCATAGGGCTATGGTGGCCTTTTTTGTTCCAAGAAGCTAAGATGTATTGAAAACAATGTGATGTTTTCTAGTGAGTGGTAAATCCATCACGCAAGGTTGAGATGCCTCTCTTCCCTATCACTATGCTTGATCCATTTGAGAAATGGGATATTGACTTTGTGGGTTCAATCAACCCACCAACATGCAAAATTGGTGCTAGATAAATCACCACTATGACAAAGTACCTGACAAGATGGTTAGAGGCTATGGTAGTGAAGGATTGTACCATAGAAAAAACCATGCAGTTCATATTCGAGCATATTATCACTAGATTTTGTCACGTCCCCACCGACCTACCTAGCCACTGGAGACCATCATCCATTTTTTTTCTCCAAAACATCGAATGAGTGCCCATACACATAGTCACGATATTTCGGATCCGCAATCCGCAACACGCAGTTGTGAACCCACAACCTTCAATCCTCAACAGCGAATCCCGCAACCCGCAATTGCGGATTCGGAAATGTGGAATTCCAAATTCTGTGGGAGGTCACCCGGCAACCTGCAACAGTGGGTCCCGCAACCCATATCCCGCAACCCGCAATTGCGAATGCCGAATTGTAGAATCCCAAATCCAACTGCCACGGGGGGTCACCCCGCAACAGTGGGTCCCCCAACCCGCATCCCACAATTGCGGATGCGGCATTGTGGAAGCCCAATTCCAACTCCCGTGGGAGGTCACCCTGCGACCCGCAACCCGCAACAGTGGGTCCCGCAATTGCGGAACCTTGCCTCTGCAAGGGCAAATTCAACAAATATACTAAGGGGCATAACTTCTTCCTCCAGCATCCAAACGGGGCAAGGTTGGTACCGTTGGAAAGCTCTTGGAGAGCTCTATCCAGTGGAAGACTCCCCTGATCAAGTGAGATATCTATCCTTCCCAATTTATTCTCTGAATTTCTGTCCATATTCCCACTTAAACATTTTCCACTTTCTACCTGCCAAGATCTTCCTTCCATCTTTCCCACAAGGGATTCTGAAACCACTCCCAGGGCTTCCCTTCCTTCCCAAGGATTAAGTGTAAGGATACAATTCCTTCATAGGGTTAGTTGTACATAAAACATTCATCTCAAACAATGAAACACCATCATTTATTATAACATGCAAGCTGCATTAAATGAATCTAATCAACACATCTACTATATGTAAGATTCACAAGGCATTACACTCATGCAACCATGAAATACACATAACAGTAAACTTAGCCTTCTACTCAGGCCTACACATGACTACATGTCAATCAAATTCATATAACCAACATTCATACTTCCACAATTGAACATAGCAACCATTTCATCACCATGAAACAACATCATTCATCATAACAAGAAATACTTATCTTTCAATTCCGAAGCAACTGGCTAAGTGAGAGAAACATTCTACCCAACCTTAGATCTATGTCTATCCTATACTATTTCAGCTAAGAGATCACTCCCGAGCTGGGCAGTGTATCCACTAAGGAGGGTTAACCGGTTTTCTCACAGTTAAGGCTCCATTCTCATGCTAAACCAGTATATAGTTGGGTTTATCAAGCATTCCAGGGCACCTACCCATGCTAATCCAACATACAAGTTTTTATCAAGCATCCAGGAACAACAAGGAGGGCATTTCTAAACCAATGAGCTCAACCACAGAGATGCAAGCATCTCAGCACTCAGTTTACCTGGCACCCACAATACTTACCACAACCAACACAAGGAAGACCTACTCCACTGCTACACAGTCCCTCAAGGCATCTTCCCTTCCAATTATATTCCAGGATGGGCATAGAAAGGTCCAGTCGCTCTCAGCTGACCTGGAACCCACAATACCTACCACATCCAACACAAGGAAGATCCGTTTCTCTGTTGCACATTCTCTCATGGTCTTTCCCTTCCAGTGCTATTCCAGGATGGGCATAGAAAGGTCCAATCACTAGTTCATTGAGACCAGCGCCTTCACCATGTTTATCAAGCAACCCCTCTTTCTTACACAGTTCAACAACTGATTTCTTACCAGGCTTGGGGTTTCCTTAGGATCCCTCTGCCAATACCACTCTGAAATCTCTTCAATCAATACCACTCTGTAAGTATCACTCGGTCTCCATATTTGGGGTTTGCGCACAGGTTTTTTACAGTTATCAACTCTTGGATGGTTTCTATCACACATGAAACACGATAAACTTTTGATTTCCCTTCCTGAACTAGTTCGGCGTATACAGGAAATGCGTAGCCCATAATTCCCTGTGAGGGTCGATGGTTCCTGGAGGGAAAGTGTGCAAGTGGATGAGTGAGTGAGTAAGGATTCCCTAATCCCCCTTCCACTGAAACAGGTAGTCAAACAGGTTCTGCGAATTCCTTGGCGATTGAGTGTCGTTCAGGACAAGCAACCGGAGCCATGCATTGCCATACAAAATCGCAAGCATGCTCTATACTCCATCGAATTCAGCAATCAGGGTTCTCAACCACCCACTACAATTGCATTAATGTCAGCAGGGAGTTCAACCAGGTTCTCAGTCGGACATGTGGCAATATGGGTAACCAATCCCAAACCCCCTTACCTCTCCCTAGTGGATACACATGGCCCCTTCTCATTAGTTTGACTCCTTAACCAACTTCTTGGTCATTTTATTCATTAATAATAATTTACATCATTTACATTTCTTCATGGCTTAACAGCCCATGAATAATCAGACTGTCCAAATACTTGCCTAAGTAATAACCTTAAACATCCACTAGTGGGGCCTTGGCCTTGATCTCCACACTAGGGCGAATACACACACTACATATACACAGTATTTACATCAAATCCAAATACATCAAGGGAAAAATTGGGTATTACAACTCCCTCTGCCTTAAAATAAAACCGTCCTCAGTGTTCTCAAAACTGAACAAAAATGGAAATGCCTCTTTCATGGCATCCTCCAGCTCCCACGTCGCCTCTTCTAGACTAAGGTGCCTCCATTGCACCTTTACCTTCCCTATGGCCCTGTTCCGGAGCAAGGTTACCTTCCTATCAAGGATGCATGTAGGCTACACCTGGAATTCTCCCTCTGGTTCCACCTGTATCACATGCCAATCAATGATATGATTAGGATCCTGTACATATTTCTTAAGCAAAGATACATGGAAAACATTATGAGCTTTCATGTTAGTAGGAAATGCAACTCTATATGCAACTGGACCTATCCTATCAAGGAATTCAAATGGCCCACAATATCTTGGTGCCAACTTGGCACAACTTCCCAATTTCATGGAACTATTCCTGGGTCTCACTCTCAAGTAGAAATGATCCCCAATCTGAAACTCCTTATGCATTATTTTCAGAACTGCATAACTCTTCTTCCTGTCCTGTGTTGCCTTCAAATTCTTCTTGATCTTCACTATCTCTTACTCCATCTCCTCAATCATTTCTGGTCCAAGCACTACTCTATTCACTAGGTTGTCCCAGCTCACTGGAGTTCTGCATCCTCTTCCATACAACACCTCAAAAGGAATCATCTTCAATGATGCTTGATACCCATTGTTGTAAGCAAAATACACCAAGTGTAAATAGTCTTCCCACTTGGTTGGCTTATCCATCACATACATCCTTAACATGTCTTCAAGGATCTGATTCACTCTCTCAGTATGACCATCTGTCTGAGAATGATAGGTTGTGCTAAACTTCAACTAGGTTCCCAACTCTTGGAACAATCCTTTCCGAAAATTGGATGTGAACTTCGTGTCATGATCAGAAACTATTGCCTTGGGAAATCCATGCAATATGAATATCTCCCTCATGAAGATATCTACAATGTTATTGTCCTTGTGGGTGGACTTTACTGGAATGAAATGAGCTACCTTAGATAGCTTTTCCACCATAACCATGATTGAATCATGCTTCTTCACTGTCATAGGAAATCCTGTTATAAAATCCATAGAGATCACTTCCCATTTCCACTCTGGGATGGGAAATGGCTGCAACTATCATGCCAGATGTTGGTGCTCTACCTTGACCTGTTGACACTTATGACATCTAGCAATGTACTCAACTATGCATTTCTTCATACCGTGCCAAAAGTACTTCTTTCTTGTTGTTGTTATAGTCTTCTGATATCCTGGGTGTCCTGAGTATGGCTTCTGATGTATCTCATCCATCACCAGCTCCTTCAGATCTGAACTGTTTGGAATGTACAGTCTGGTATTCTAATAAAGGATAAGATCACCCTCACCCAGCTGATATATTGCATACTTCTCCTCTAGAACATTCTGCTGCAATTTCTCTTTGACCTGAAGGTATACCTCATCACTATCCTGAGCCTCTAAAATTCTTGACTACTCAGGCCTACACATGACTACATGTCAATCAAATTCATATAACCAGCATTCATACTTCCACAATTGAATGTAGCAACCATTTCATCAACATGAAACAACATCATTCATCATAACAAGAAATACGTATATTTCAATTCCGAAGCAACTGGCTAAGTGAGAGCAACGTTCCACCCAACCTTATATCTTTGTCCAGCCTATACTATTTCATCTGAGAGATCACCCCGGAGCTAGGTAGTGTATCCACTAAGGAGGGTTAATCGGTTTTCTCAGATTCAAGGCTCCATTCTCATGCTAAACCAGTCTATAGTTGGGTTTATCAAGCATTCCAGGGCACCTACCCATGCTAATCCAACCTACAGGGGTTTATCAAGCATTCAGGAACAACAAGGAGGGAATTGCTAAACCAGTGAGCTCAACCTCAGAACTGCAGGCATCTTAGCACTCAGTTGACCTAGAACCCACAATACCTACCACATCCAACACAAGGAAGACCTACTCCACTGCTACATAGTCCCTCAAGGCATCTTCCCTTCCATTGTTATTCCAGGATGGGCATAGCTGAAAGGTCTAGTCGCTCTCAGCTGACCTGGAACCCACAATAACTACCACATCCAACACAAGGAGGATCATTTTCTCTATTGCACAGTCTCTCACGGTCTTTCCCTTCCAGTTCTATTCCAGGATGGGCATAGAAAGGTCCAGTCACTAGTTCATTGAGACCAACGCCTTCACCAGGTTTATCGAGCAACACCTCTTTCTTACACAGTTCAACAACTAATTTCTTACCAGGCTTGGGGTTTCCTTACGATCCCTCTTCCAATACCACTTTGAAATCTCTTCAGTCAATACCACTCTGTAAGTATCACTCGGTCTCCATAAATGGGGTTTGCGCACAGGGTTTTTACGGTTATCAACTCTTTGATGGTTTCTATCACACAGGAAACATGATAAACTTCTGATTTCCCTTCCTGATCTGGCTCGGCGTATACAAGAAATGCGTAGCCCCAAATTCCCTGTGAGGGTCGATGGTTCCTGGAGGGAAAGTGTGCGAGTGGATGAGTGAGTGATTGAGGAGTCCCTAATCCCCCTTCCACCGAAACAGGTAGTCAAACAGGTTCTGCGAATTCCCAGGCGATTGAGTGTCGTTCAGGACAAGCAACCAGAGCCATTCCCTGCCATACGAAATCGCAGGCATGCTCTATACTCCATCGACCTCAACGATCAGGGTTCTCAACCACCCACTGCAATTGCATTAATGTCAGCAGGGATTTCAAATGGGTTCTCAATCAGACATGTGGAAATATGGGTAACCAATCCCAAACCCCTTTACATTTCCCTAGTGGATACACATGGCCCCTTCTCAATTGTTGTTTTCCTTAGCCAGCTTCTTGGTCATTTTATTCATTAATAATAATTTAAATTTCTTCATGGCTTAACAGCCCATGAATAATCAGACTGTCCAAATACTTGCCTAAGCAATAACCTTAAACATCCACTAGTGGGGCCTTGGCCTTGAGCTCCACACTAAGGCAAATACACACACTGCATATACACAGTATTTACATCAAATCCAAATACATCAAGGGAAAAATGGGGTATTACAGATTTGGATTCCTGAAGGTGTTGATAAGGGAACACATTTCCTGAACTCCACCAACTGCACATTAACAAAAGAGTTCATGATACACTACTAGAAAAATACACCATATCATCCATGGGCCAATGGTACAGTGGAAGCATTCAATAAGATTATAGAATAGGCACTTACAAAGGTATATAACATCCAACATGATGAATGGGATCAACATATTCTAGCAGTACTGTGGCCATACAAGACCACATCCAAGAGGCTCAGGAAGCAAACCCAATTTAGATTGGTTTATGGGAAGGAATCAGTCATGCCACTAGAGTTCGTTGTACCTAGCCTATGCATAGTTCTAGCCACAAAGATGACAGATGATGAATCAATTACGTGCAAGTTGGAATACCTAATGGAACTGGAAGAAGATAGATTCATTACAACATTCAATCAGGTCATTGAGAAGCAGTGAAAAAAATAATGACATGACAAGAAAATCAGGAGTAAGATCTTGTAACCTGGTGCATTTGTGTTGATGTATGACATTAAATTTTTAAAGAATACAAGGAAGTTGTTCATGAGATGGTTGGGTCCATTCAGGATCCTATTTATCATTGAAGCAGGCATAACGAAGCTAGCCACCTTGGAAGGACAACTGATGAAGGGCTTGACCAATGTAAGTCACTTGAAACCCTGCAATGGAAGATAGGGGCAAGAACACCTGTAATTTGAAGATACAGTAAAAAAATTTATATCTAGTTCAATATTCAATTGTAGTCCATTTATGAGTTAAGTGGCTAGTCTAGCGTCATAGCAGGCCTATCATCAGTGAACACCACCCATTACACTGACAACCAGTCAATCGACACCCATTAGTTCACATTCATAGTTAGGCATGCGACATAGTTGTAATTCTATCATTCATAAAAAATGTTAGAATAGGTTAGAGTCTTGCATTCAATGTCAATCATGAAGGGATTTAAGTCGTAAAGTTAAAACAATTAAGTTAGGAATAATTTTGTCCAAGTTGATTTGGCACAGGAAGTTAGGAAGTACCTGTTATGGGGAATGCCAACTCTAGGTCTAGCTATCATAAATCAATATTGCCACCATAATAGAGGGTGAGAGGTCATAGTTAATGCAAAAGAACAACAATCCCATGAGGTAAATTGCATGCCAATTATCAGATGTCATACATTAGAAGGTTATTTATTTTCAAATTTGGTCGATTTAATGAGTCAGGTGGGTAGGTGAGATTCAAAATTTGAAAACAAAGTAGGAATAATAAATGGAAGAAGATTTTTGTGTTCAATCAAAGGTCAGTAATCATTGTGACTGAGTAATGTTGAGTTGATTTAATCAATCATTTATAACATGGATGGATTGCAATGAGCAAAGGTAGATTTTCTGGATTGCGGAGTATGTAGTGGAAGTTATGACAGGAGATGTTGTCAGAAGGATGCATTGGGTTTAAAGGAAGGATCACCACACATGAGATCCATTTGAATCTGAGAGTAGAGAGAGTTCCAATCTACGAGCAGAGAGACTGCCGAGCTCATATCAAAGAAGAGTGTCGAGCTCTGCACAAAGAGGGTACCAAGATCAAGCATAAATATTGTAGAGATGAGTGGAAAAATGGCTGCAGATCCAAGGGGAAAGACAGTTACATAGCTGAGAAAGGACGAACCACCAGAAGTAGGAGGCATGTCAACCCCCAACATACCCAAGTAAATAATGAAAACCAAAGTAGTAAGACCAACAAACATTCTCATCGTACAGATGGACACCCACATAGAGATTCGTAGGTATGTACTAGGTATGGTACCTATGATGACCTTCAATGATTTTGACTTGCAGGATGAAAAAACATTCTTGATCCTGTGCTTGTCAGAGTATGCAGTTGTATGATAGGATACAGATGGCTCAGAGGACTACATCATGAAGAAGTTGGCAAGGAAATTCTTCCACTCTAGGATAATGACACTGCTGGAAGTGCCATACTTCGAGGGCCCAGTAAACGTCATAAGATGCATACGATTTTTTTTTAGTAGGTTGCATGAAGGTTACTTGTGGCTAGATCAACCATATGCAAACAATGAGGCTCTAATCCAATGGGTTATGGCCTTCAAAATGAAGGAGAGTGTAACACCCCGATTTTGACCCCATTTCATTAAACATGTAAATGATTTAATATTGTTATAAAATCATGGTGAGGAGCTCAAGTCCAAGGCCCCTCCATCCATTGATTTATCATTCTTATATCGGAAATTAAAAATCAATGCATGTGGATCGTGTGCTAGCTTGGCGCGATGGAAATTATAAATATGATGTAAATGTATTTTAATAAAAATACCACAACTAGATATGCAAGGAAACAAGAGTATGGGGGGATGATTTTTAAAAGGAATAGGGGGGAATATTCAAACCCATGAAGCCAATAATGTTAATCTAAGTATCAATGAGAGAATGCATGAACCATCAACTACCCATGTCTACTTTTGTACCCAATTATGTAATTCTTCCAAGAGGTTGTTGAAGTAGTTATTGTTTTATTAAATGGAGAGTATGGTTGTCCAATTTCATGTATGGGCAAGCCACAATTTTTGGAAAATCATGTTTTTCTACCTGGGAAAGAAGACCCACAAAATTGCTCCCAATCTATCATTCATCCATGAGTTTTGTTCCCTCATGTCCCTCTTGCTTACTGGGTGTTTTCCTCCACATTTTCCCTTGTGTTTCCTTCATTTTCTAGCCGAAGAAGTGCGTTTTGGGTTGCAAAATGACTGGGGGGAAGGGAATTTCGAGTTCGGGGTTCAAAGAGGCCATTTGTGCCATTTGAATGTTTGTATGATTGTGTAATTGTTAAAATTGAGTTCTAGCTATTGGGAAATTACCTTGAGACTGTGCTAGCTCATCCAGCTTGGTGATTTCTCTTTAACCCCCATGTTTCTTGCTATGTGTGAAGTTGGACGAGGATTGGGATACACGCATACCTTGTTTTGACTTGAACTTGTGTGTAAGAAACTAGGTGTAGACAAGGATTTGGAATTGGATTGATAAACCAAGTGAAGGGAGTAACCTCAGCGAAGATGATAAGGCTTTGGCTACTTTTCTATGCGCATCCTAAAGAGCATTAGAAGGGAAGGCGTGGCCTGAGGGACTATGGAGTTGTGGAAGGGTTTCCTTACTTGTTTTGGGTGTGTAGGTATTGTGGGTGTCAAGCTAGTTGAATCTTGTAGAGGTACCGATAGCTCTATGGTTGAGCTCACTAGCTTAGCAATTCCTTCATGTCTACTACCTTGATAGTTTGATAAACCCAACTATGAAATGGCTTGGATGAGATGTGGTATATACTTGGCTATGTGTGAGTTTGTTGTTCCCTTTTCCTTATGGAAATATTTCCCAGGTTGGTGGTGTCAGCTGTGTTGAGAGATTGATGAGCACAAATGGCCTATGGTTGGGTGGGAACGTTGCACTTGCATAGCCAGTTGGTTAGGATATCTTCATTTCAATATAAGTATTCTCTTGTATCTAATTATGCAATATATTTAATTGATGCCTGTTATAATTATGTTGGTAATTGCATGCTAGATGTGAGTAGCAGATTTTATTTATGTTCTGTTTCTTTGGATTATGCATTTGCGCACATGTTTGATTTGTTAGGAAATTGTAAAATGACGATGGGGCTAAAATTTGCAAGCCCAAAGTTAATTCATGTTCCCTCCCTTGAGACAGATTGATGGAAGGGGACGTGACATTGTGGTATTAGAGCCATAGGTTGCAACATTAGGAATGAATGGGATAAATCAGACAACTTGGAGTGTTAATATCGCTTCCTAATCACCACTAATTATCATAAAAATTTATAAGTTTTTCCAATGTATGTGTGTTGGCGAATTTGAGTGAGTTGCGCGGACACATTTTGGTGGAAATATACAAGTTTTCCGGCAACTTTCATGAAGTTCACCGAAGAGAGTTTTTGTGAAAATTGGTGAAGTTCACCAAAAAGGGTTTCAACGAAAAATGGGGAAGTTTGCTTAAAGTGTTTCGACAAAAAAAATAAGTTTTCTGAAAAAGTGTTTTGGCGGAAAATGGAGAAGTTCGTTGAAGAATGGATAAGTTCCCCGAAATGCATTTTGACGAAAATTGGAAAATTTCATTGAAGCATTTAAACAAAGTTGGAGAAACTTTGTCGACGCATTTCGACAAAACTGGAGAAAGTTTGTTGATGAAACATTTCGGCGAGTTTCACGAAGTTCCTCCGATAAAAATTACACTATCGCATATTGTAATTTATAAGCACAAGATGGAATAAATGAACTAAAAGGAAGTGATGTTCATTATCTAGAATGCATGCAATGCATTCCCTATGCTCAGAAGGTGTGATATGCATTGCATAGAGGGGTTGTGGAAGCCTTATTAAGAGTAATTGGTTGTAATATCCATTATGGAGGAGTGATAGTTATGTCTATTCATTGGAGGATGAAAGGGACTAATAATGGACATTGGTTCCTTGGATAAGAACGCATCCAATGTACTATTCTTAGCAATGTATGCAATTTGAATTGCAAAGAAGAGCCATGGGAGCTCTTGATTATCAAAGATGGATATTGTATTTCATAAGAAATGTTAAGCAAGTATCGAATATACCTGCAGG
This sequence comes from Larix kaempferi, assembly GCA_027924585.1. NCBI lineage: Eukaryota > Viridiplantae > Streptophyta > Pinopsida > Pinales > Pinaceae > Larix > Larix kaempferi. The sequence continues at coordinate 13,098,211 of BSBM01000361.1, forward strand.
TAAGGGACATGTAACTTGTAAAGATGATGGGTAAATCATCCTTGTGGGAAAGTGCATGCATGATAAGAGAAGTTACAATATATGATTTAGCAACGTATGAGTAAGTAACGAGAATGGGTAAGGCAATTCCATTCTCCCAAAAGTTGTCACTCATAGGAATAAGAAATCCCAGTATGTGGAATTGGCATCTGGATCATGATAGTGACATGGTTTCCATGAAAGGGATGCTAATTGGGGAATGAGACATTCCCATGTGTGAATCAATTGTATGGCTCAACATTGTGGCAAATATTTCCATGAGAAAGGAGATAAAGTATCATAATTGAATGAGGTACAAGGGCATATAATGGACCTCGAAAAGACTCCTTGTGGAGTTGGTATTGAATCATTTGCAGTGTTGATTAGTGCTAGGAAGTTAAGAAAGGTCGAGTTGAACTTGGCCATAATTTCCTAAAGCAATTGGAGCAGTAGGGCAATGTTGATAAAGAAGGAAATTTCTCACCTTAAACTATTTATGTTTATAACATAATAATTGTGTGCTTGAAAAGTAGCAAGTATGAATTTTATACATGAGTATATGTTTTGAATTGTTGGTGGTAAGAAATCATAGCTAATGATTCCTTGTGTGCTTAGTAGAGAGGCCATGAAATTGGATCAGCTATGATGTGGAAGAGGAAATTCCATGCTATGATGAGGGATTGGAAGGGGAGAAATCCTTAACTCCTCTCTTACTATTGAAATTATATTTTACAAAAATTTATGGCATAGAATTGTTGAAAATGCAAGAGATTAGATAAATGAAATGAATATGCAATAGTTGGCATACTAATAGACATTGCATAGTGCATGTAAAGACGTTTGTGTAGGTATATGATGTTGCATGTTGGTAAAGCTAGCAAAATTTTGCATATGCAATGAGCCACTTAAGATCATTATTGTGATTGCTAATAATTAGTGGTGTTTTCATTGGTTGTAGGACCAAAGACAACCGAAGCATGGCTAAAGATGTTGATGGTGTTGTCACATGTGACAAACAACCTTATGAAGAAAGGTTGGGGCAACAAATCTATGATCACGAGGTTGGTGGAAGGATAGTGTAATCCTTTGCAGGAGACCAACTGATCAGGTAAAATCGAAGATGTTAATGGAAGACATGCAGGTAATGGTTTATTTATGATTGCACGAAGAAGGTAGTCATGTTTGATGGGCTACCAAGAATGCTCTGTTGGGAGGACAGAGTTTCCTGAATGGATACGATTATGTAACCATGAGAATTGGAAGTTTTATTTAAATTCCATAGATAATGTGATTGTATCCTGCAATTTTACTGTGATAAGGATGCACATAAGTAGATGTATCTCATTTTCTTTGAGAAAATAAAAACTGGTAGTGTTTGGATTATTGAGTACTATAATTCTGAGATCACCCCATGGTTGTTATAAATGCTGCAATGAAATGATTATGTGCATGGGTACTCACCAAGTGCTGGGCTGATTGAAATTTCAGATTTACAGGTAGAAATGTCTTAGGTGTGGAAATGTGGGTAAGTCCATGATAAGACTGGAATCTACCATGTACAAAAGACAAAAATTGTGAGGATCTCATGGAGATGAAATCTGATTTTTTGGTGTAGAACAGATTTTGTAAATTTGTGGTTATGCATTGAGTGAATGCACAAGTTTTTGTAAGTGTTGTGAATGTGCATGCATGGGTGTGGGTGCACATGTTGTGATGCATTGTGTGAATGCATGGTTGTGATGTAGGTTTGATGGAAACTAAACAATAGATGAAATGATGAATTAATGGTAATTCTGAGATCATTTCATGAGCTTCTATGAATGCAGGAAAAAGATTGCATGAAGGTAGTCATACTTCATGGGATACCAGAGTGCTCTGTGGGAAAGGAAGAGTTGCATAAAATAATGTGATTATGTAGTCATGAGAATTTAAAGTTATATTTGATTGCATGGATGATGTGAATGTATCTTGCAATTCTATGGTGATACCGATTCCCATGAAGTAAATTTGTTTGTGATGTGGACATGTTAACAGCTGGAAGTGCTTTGATGACTTAAGTTTTCAGATTTTAGGAAGAAACGTCTTTGGTATGGGAGCGTGGGTAAGACCATATTGAAGGTTGGAATCTGCCATCTGGAATCATGGTTGTAAGATTAAATTTATTAACATCACATATTGTCCATTTCAGATTTGAAACCCTCTGATTTAAGTTATGAGAATAATTTCATGGCTGCAAATCAAATTATGTAGGAAACATAATTGTAAATTCACGTTTGAATTTAATTATTAATGCCATTGAATGATTATGGAAAAAAATGTGAATTTGATTATTAAGTGATGCTGACTATTTGATTGTTTGAGAAGTGTGTCAGGAAGACACATTGCAGGAAGACCATGTGTGATGGCTTGTAGAATTCAGACTCCATGGGAAGGACCCCATGTCTTGGAAATGGGTTTCAGCTAAAACACCATTGGATATTTTAACAATATATCAGCTAAACTACATGTTGCTAGACAATGTGAGTGAGATGGTAAAAATTATGCCAGTAATCCATATGTGGGTTATGGAACATGAAAAGGATTGCGGTGGAAAACTGAGGGACTGTCAACTCAAAGAAGGGATCCCCCATTCCTCACAAATAAAGAAAAAATACACTTGCAAAACTTATGAGTATTATGTTACCCTAGCTAAGAATACACATGTATAGTTACTAGAGTTAATGTACAGAGCATGTTTTATTCTTATTTTTATTATTTCAAACTCCTTGAGTGTGATTAGGGCCTACATGGATCACATCGGAAAGGGGTGCACACCTTTCAGGTGTTGGTTTATGTTAGGGTTGTCAATATTGACTACACCCTAAGGGAATGGACGCATTCCTGGTGTTTCAATATTTGAGACGGAATGGTATGGAATATGTTTACAATTTTAGAGCAGCAATACTGATGAACTTGCTTATCCATCTTGTGTTGTCAACTTGAACAAAAGCAATTGGGTGCTGCACACTAAAGAATCAAAGTGAAAGGTTGTTGTGAGGGGTTGTTGTGAAGGGTTGTTGTGAGTATGAAGGGTTGTTGTATTCCTGACAAACCCAGTCGGTGTACTGGATCAACATTAGTTATTTGGATGTTGTGATGGTATGTCTTCGTAGTAGAGCCTTCACCTAGAAATGGTCATGGTGCAGTTTCCTTCCATTGGCCTATTGACCCAGACGGATGTGTTGGCTTGGCAATGGAGAGGGAAAACTAGGTATGGGATGGGTTTGGCACCATCAATTCCTGATAAACCAAGTCGGTGTATTGGCTTGGCATTGAATACTTGATGTTGTGGAGTAGCATGTGTGTTGGCCAAACATCCATTCCACAGGTGATCCAAGGCTTGTAAAGTAGAGAAGGAATCTGTGGAGTAGAAAGGAAATGTCCAATAAAGATAAGTATTTGGTTATCTTGCAGCTTCTTGCTTATTTAAATGAATATACATGTGTATATTATTTTTAAACTCTTGTTTAGAGATGAACCCTATGAAAATGAACTTGGCATGTGAATTGAATCAATGTTGGAGTGTAGGTATTGTTGGAAGAAAGAACCCTGAAGGAATCCTAAGGATGCATGGGGACATGTGACTGTCCTGGAGAGCTGAGTATGAGTAGCAATGGAAGTGGTGCTAGTGGAATTGTGTGGGTCCTAGCAGCCAAAGGTTCTGTATGAAATAATGGGGAAGGGTTCCCCGGTTGAAAATCCTTAGACAGACCTTAGACACTAAGTGTCATCTCCAAAGCAAGAAAGGTTGCGTCAAGAATTCACATTTGAAGTGAAAGAGACCAAGGAGCATGGAACCAGAGTGGTGGTGTGACTCTGTATTGGGACAAGACTACGAGGGGGGGAATCTTACTCTTCTTTTTCCTTTTTTGATTGATGCATTTATAAAACAAAAAATTGTTGAATGCATGATATGGTTGAAAATTGATTGTGTTTAATTGCTTGAAATAAATTGTGAATGTTGAAATAGTAAATTCCCTGTGAAAGGATGAACATGAATAAGTTCATGTGTATGTTGGGAAAGCATGAAAAGTATGGAATTCTCATGAATAAAGCATGGACTCTCCATGACAATTGGGAAAATAATTGTCTAAATTTAATGTTTATATTATGCTTGGCCTAATAGGAATTGCCATGATGAATTTCACAGGTGAGAAATTGAAAGCAATTGATTGCAGCTATTACAAGCCAAGTGTTGATAGTGAGCAAAGTGAGAGCCAGTTGTGCACATTAACCATGGAGCAGACCAAAAGCTATTGGATTTGGCTCAAAAATATTCCTCAAACAATTGTTAGGGCAGCAAGGAGCTAGCAGCCATGAAAATTTCAGGCTTGTGGATCAACTGGAAGGTAAAGAGAAGGAAGGGATTGTTGTATAACAATTCCCACAGGTGGAGATGGAAGGATAGAGCCAGCAGGAGTAGCCTGTAGAGGCAAAAGGACTTGTTCCTAAAAGTTCAAAGTAAAGGATAAAATGCAGAGTAGACCTGCAACATTTTTGTAAATTTTAGACATGTGTAATTGTGTATGTATTCCTAAGTGTTGTAACACCGAGGATGGTGTTATTCTAAGGGGGAGGGGAATGTAATACCCCCATTTTTTCCCTTAGAATGTATCAACTCGATATGTAAATATTATGCACATGTGATGTATGATTCCTAACGTGGAGCTCAAGGCCAAGGCCTGCTAGTGAATGCTCAACCTTAAAGGATTGGTATTTGATATTGTGATATCCATGTGCTAGTAAGCCATGGGTAAAATGTAAGTATCATGTCAATATGCATTTTAATAAAATACCCACAACTAGCTATGCAATGAAATGCAACAAGAGTATGGGGGCATGATTTTTACAAGGAATTAGGAGGGAAATATTCAAATCCTTGAACCAATCAAGTCAAGCCAAGTGTCAATGAGAGAACCCATGAACCCTCAACTACCCATGTTGACTTTTGTACCCAATCATTTATTTCTTCCAAGAGTTGGTTGAGGTAGTTAATGCATTGGGAATGGGGAGGTATGGCTGTCCAAATTCGAGTATGGGAAAGCCACCATTTTGGGAAAAACGAGTTTGGCTTCCTTGGCAAGAAAAGAGCCAGGAATTTTCTCCCCAAACCATTTATCCATCAAACAGTTTGGCTCTCTCACGAGTTTGGATCTTCCTAGGTGTTTTTCTCCATGAAATTTCTGTGGTTTCCTTCATTTCTCTAGATGGGAAGGGCGTTTTTGTGTTATATAATAACGGGGAAGAAGAGAGCTCGATTTTGGGGTCCATAGAGGCCGTTTTTATCCATTCAAATGCTCATATACTTGTAGGGAAAAAATATTCTTCCTTGTGGTCATTTTCCTTTCCCACGACTCGTTTTTTTGGGGCTACGATTTGGGGAAAACCCATGGACCCTGTTTTGTAAATCCCATTGTTGAAAATGTGTATCCATGCCCAATATTTGACATTGTTGTGTGTGGGAGAGGATGTTGTGGTTGAGATGGGTATCCATTGCTTCAGCTGTGCATGAGCTTGAGTGTTCCCTTTCCTTGTAGAAATCATGCCCAACTCGGGAGTGGAAATTGTGTTGAGAGATTGATGAATACAATTGGCCTATGGTCGGCTGGAACGTTGTAGTTGCATAGCCAGTTGCTTGGGACAACTTCACCTTCAAGATGATTATTCTCTGTGTGTTTTACTTCTGCAATGTAATCAATTTAATGATTTTTATTGATAGGTTGAATGCATGTGAAATGTGTGTGGATAGTTTACTTCCGTTGTGCATGTTAATTTTATTATGCATCTGCGCACATGTGTTTTATTTGCTATGAAATGATGAATGGGGTTGAGTTTTGTGTAAAAGAACCATAACTATGTCATGTTCCCTTCCTTGCATTGGATCGATGGGAGAGGATGTGACAGATTGGTATCAGAGAATGAGGTTGAAACATTGGGCCTACATGAGCTACAACTAACAGCTTGCAGAGATAAGCTTGTTTCGTACTCAGCACTGGTAATTAGAAAAATAAAGAAAAATTTCAAATTTTTCTAAGTGTTTTTGAGTTTTTCTGCTAAGTATGTGTTGGCTCAAAAATTAAAGGAGAGTCAAAAATATCGGTGAAGAAATGGAAAGGTCGCCAATATGTTTTGATGAGAAATAAAAAATCCGCTGAAAAGGACTTTCGGCGCAAAAGTCAAAATTCCACCAAAATTGTCGGCGAAAAACGGAAAAGTTCGTCGAAAAAGGGGATTTCGGTGAAAAAGGGAAGGGTATGCTGAAACTAGTCGACGATGTTGATATATATGTAACTTCGGAATGTATTTCACCCATGTATATTGTACTCCTATAGAGATTTTATTATTCCTCTATATGGAAGTGTCGTCATTTGTATTGACAAGTGTCGTAACTTGCAGTGATGGGTTATTAGACCACCAAGTGTGGGGTCGAACCTGATTAGTTTAACCATGGGTTATTAGACTGAGTTAGACAAGTCGTCCCTGCTAGGTTATTGGGCAGGATAGGTCATGTATAAATAGAGATCGAGAGATCTCTATTTTGATCATCTCATTATTTACTCCTACATCACTCAGAAAGTGGCGCACTAGTTGAGGAGGAGGAGTAGCTGCTAGTAGAAGACTATCTCTTGTACTTTGGTGGTATCATTGCTCTTTCTATCTCTGAGGAAGTTGTGGGGTTTTTCACCTTTATGGTTTTCCCCAGTGAAACTCTGTGTGTCTATTGTCTCATGTGCTTGCTTGGTGTGATTGATATGCATTGTTATACTTGATATGCTGTACATGTTATTATCTCAGTAAAGATCCTAGAGTATATTGAATTAATGCTAAAAAATTAACATGGTATCAGAGCTAACCTAAGAAGAAGACATTGTGCAGTGGTGGAAACTAGGGTTTCTTGTTTATTGGGTTTCTCTCCACAGATTTGGAAAGGAATCAAGGTAGATTGACTCTACTCATCAAGGAGAATCTTTCTGTCCAATCAGAATTCAATTTTGGGCACTTTCATTTTTGGCCCTAAAAATTAGGGCTTCACAAAAATAGGAATTTCTGAATTCCGAGGACATAGCTGGAAGATCCTTGGAAAAATCTAATTTTAGAGCTTTGGATTGATATTTTTGGTTGGGTGAAGCTTCGGGAATCTCAAACCCTAATTCAGGGTGCTCCCTAATGAATCCGGGAAGACTAAAAGGCATTTCTGAAGGGTGAATCTTTGCAGATTTCAAATTCTGAATATACTAGGCTTATCAACTCATCAAGACGCATCTTTCTATCCTTTCAGAAAGTTGAAATTCACATTTTGAATTTTTAGGGTTTCTCTGACAAATCATAATCCAGCACCAGATCCATATTTCTGCAAATCAAGTGGTAAGACCTAAATATTTTATTTCCATTTGAGTTTCTCATTAAAATGTCTCACCACACCAAGCTTGAGGATACGCTTGAAGGGGCTAATAAATTCCGAGCATGGAAGTATAGGATTGGGTTAATCCTGGAAGAAAATGAATTGGATATTTACATAAGGGAAGAGGTTCCTGTCCCAAAGGGAGAAGAGGCTAAGTCCTTACATAAGAAGAACTTGGTCAAGGCAAAGAGGATCATTGTTGATTCTATCAAAGACCATCTTATTCCACATGTGTCATTTCTAAAGAAACCCAAGGAGATGTTTGATTCCCTAACCAAGCTATTTGAAGGGAAGAACATAAATCGGAAGATGACTCTACGGAATCAATTGAAAGGGGTAGAGCTTCAGAATGGAGAGACCATTCAATCTTATTTCTCTAAGGTCTCTCAGATCAAGGAACAAATTGAAGCTATGGATGAAGTGGTGGAGAATGGTGAAATTGTTATGACCACCTTGAATGGCCTACCTAGGTCATGGGATTCCTTTATTCAAGGAATTTGTGCAAGAAGATAACTGATCTCCTTCAATAGGTTGTGGGAGGAATGCTCTCAAGAAGAAGATAGGCTTGTGGCCCAGAAAGAAAAGATGGGGAATGAAGATCAAGCTCTCACATCACACACCAAGAAAGGAAAGTTCAAGAGGGAGCCATCCCACTTCAGGAAAACTTGACACCACCATTATCATAAGGATAAGAAAGATCTCAAATGCTTCACATGCAATGAGAAGGGACACTTTGCTGCAGATTGTCCCAAGAAGAAGAAAGACAACAACAACAACTTCAACAAGAAGAAGAAAAATGACAAGAAGAGATATCATGCTCATGCTGCTGAGGATGATGAACCTCCCAAGAAGAAGGCTAGAGCAGAAAGTGATGATTCATCAAGTGAAGATGAATATGTTCTAATATCTGCTCTCACAGGTACTATCTCTCATGGATGTAATGATTGGCTTATTGATAGTGGGGCTTCCAAACACATGACTAGGTTTAAAGAATATTTTGCAAATCTATCTGAACATGAGTCACCCCATAAGGTGAAACTTGGGGATGACTATCAATATCATATCAAAGGAAGTGGTGAAGCCTCCTACAACCTAGACTCTGGGGAAGTCTTTGAAGATGAAAGATGTTCTATATGTACCTAGGCTCAAGAAGAAATTACTCTCCATATCTGCATTGGATGCAAAAGGCATGAGGGTTTCATTTGTAGATGGCCAAGTCCTAATGTGGCCAAAAGGTAAAACTATAGATGATGCAGTAGTGATTGGAGAGCAAGAGGGAGGATTGTACAAATTGAAGGGACAACCTGAACATGCCATGGTACATGAATCCATGGAGCCAAGTGAACTTTGGCATAGAAGGATTTCACATGTGCAATATAGAGCACTACCAATTGCAAGCAAAGCTGTAGAGGGTCTTCCTGAAATCAAGACAAAGCATGAAGGTGTTTGCAAAGGATGTGCAAAAGGAAATAGCATTAAGAAGGCATTTCCAAGCAGTGAAAGCAAAGCTAAAGGAATCTTGGAAATTATCCACTCCGATGTATGCGGTCCGATGTCATCCAGTTCTCTGAGTGGGTATGTATACTATGTCTCTTTCATTGATGATTTCTTTAGGAAGACTTGGGTCTACTTCTTGAAGAACAAAGATGAAGTGTTTGATAAGTTCAAGGAATTCAAAGCCTTGATGGAAAATCAAACTGATACGAAGATTAAGACATTCAGATATGACAATGGAGGAGAATTCACTTTAGGTGATTTCAAGAAACTATGCAGTGATTCAGGGATTAAGAGGGAGTTGAATGCTCCCTACAATCCACAACAGAATGGAGTTGCAAAAAGGAAGAATAGAACAATCATGGAAGCAGCATGGGCAATGTTGCATGACCAGGATCGGCCTATGCATCTATGGGCAGAAGCAGCTAGGATAGCTGTATATGTGCAGAATAGAACACCTCACAAGATATTGGACAACATGACACCAGAAGAGGTCTTCTATGGTAAGAAACCTGAAGTCAGCCATCTCAGAATATTTGGTTGTCTAGTATATACACATGTTCCAAAGGAAAAGAGGACAAAGCTAGATCGTTCAGGAAAAAAGGGCATCTTTGTGGGGTACAGTGAAAGCTCGAAGGCTTACAAAATATACTTTCCAGGGTTCAAGAAGAATGATATTAGCAAGGATGTAACATTTGATGAAAACTCAGCTTTCATCAAGTCAAGGAAGGCACCTGTTGAAGATCATGAAGAACCAAAGCAAACCCGATTTCAAGACACCATCATGAATGAAGCAGATCCAGAAGCAGATCATGAAGTTGAAGATCCAAAAATACCTGTAGATACACCTCATGAGGAGAACTCTCACAAGAGGAAACCTGTGTGGGCTAGAGAGCTCATTCAAGATGCAGAAAGGTATGGCATTCCAGAAGAAGAACACAGAGCAAGGAAGAGAACTAGATCTCATACCAGCGATGTTGCCTTACTCTGTGACATTATGAACAAAGAACCTTCCATTTATGAAGAAGCAGCAGAAAAGAAATAATGGAAGGATTCCATGCTCGAGGAATATCATTCGATCATGAAGAATGATGTTTGGGATGTAGTCCCAAGACCTGAAGGGAAGTCTGTTGTGACTTCCAAGTGGATCTACAAGATCAAGCATGCTGCAGATGGCAACATAGAAAAGTACAAAGCGAGATTTGTAGCTTGTGGCTTCTCCCAGAAAGAGGGAATAGACTATGAAGAAATTTTTTCTCCTATAGCCAGGTACATTTCCATCAGATCAGTACTTGCCCTGGCTGCAGTGATGAAATGGAAGATACACTAGATGGATGTCAAGACAACTTTCTTGAATGGTGTAGTCGAGGAGGAAGTGTATGTGGAGCAGCCACTTGGTTTTGAGACACATGACAGGGAGTCATATGTGTGCAGGTTGAAGAAAGCCTTGTATGGTTTGAAGCAAGCTCCTAGGACTTGGTATGGTAGGATAGACAACTTTCTATCCAGTTTGGGATTTACCAAGAGTAAAGAGGATTCCAATCTTTACTACAAGGTTGAGGAAGGAAATATTGTGATACTACTTATGTATGTGGATGACCTGTTTGTTACAGGTGAGGATAGATTGATTGTCGATACCAAGAGGAAGCTTACAGCTGAGTTCAAGATGAAGGAATTGGGGATGATGCATTATTTTTTAGGCATGGAGGTGTGGCAAAGTGCAGATGGAATCTTCCTTGGACAAGGGAAGTATGCAGTAGAGATCCTGAAGAGGTTCAGGATGATGGACTGCAAGGCCATGGCCACACCTATGGCATCTAACTTGAAGCTTCTATGTGATACTTCATCTGATCCAGTTGATGTCACATTGTATCGTCAGATGATTGGATCCTTGATGTACCTAACAAACACGAGACCAGATATTTGCTTTGCGGTGAACACATTGAGCCAGTTCCTGACAGATCCCAGAGGTGTTCACCTGTTTGTTGTAAAGCATATTCTGAGGTACCTGAAGGGTACAATTGATTATGGGCTCAAGTATGATGTGAATCAAAAGTTTAACCTGCAGGGTTATGTTGATTCGAACTGGGCAGGCAGTGCTGTAGATAGGAAGAGCACATATGGGTGCTGCTTCAGTATGGGATCAGGTGTGATCTCTTGGTTTAGCAGGAAGCAATCCTGCGTAGCACTGAGTACAGCCGAGGCAGAGTATGTTGCAGCTTGTTCGGCTAGTTGTGAGGTAGTATGGCTGAGGAAGCTACTATCTGAGTTATTTGATCTCCCGCTGGAGGCTACTGGTATCTTTTGTGACAACCAGATTTGTGTGAAGTTGTTTGAGAACCCGGTGTTCCACAACAAGTCGAAGCACATAGAGATCAAATATCACTATATCAGGGATATGGTGTAGAGAGGAGCAGTGAAGCTCCTGTATGTTGCGATGGATGAGCAGATTGCAGATGTGCTGATGAAGCCACTAGCCAGAGTGAAGTTCGAGTACTTCAGAGAGAGGCTTGGTGTTCTTCAGATTGATGACACTTCGAGGAAGAAGTGATGGACACATTTGTTGGATCCATTCCAAGCATAGTGAAAGGAGGATCCTTCCCATGGCTGTGGATGTAAGCACTGGATGATGAGCATCAGGACGATGCTTTAGATACTGCTCTGTATATGCAGGATGTTGGATGCTTGTTATGATCAGTTAGATCATGTATTTATCTATGCATCATGTTGGATGCTTGTTATGATCAATTGGATCATGTATTTGTATATGCATCATGTTGGATGCTTGTTATGATCAGTTGGATCATGTATATGTATATGCATCATGTTGGATGCTTGTTATGATCAGTTGGATCATGTATATGTATATGAATCATGTTGGATGCTGGATATGATCAAGTAGATGATGTATTTGTGTATGTATTAGGTAGATACATTGTATGATCAGGTAGAACATGTATGATGATATATATCAAGTGGATACATTATATGATCAGGTGGATCATGTATTTGATATGTATCAGGTAGATACTGTATATGCATTAGATGGATGCATTGTATGATCAGGATGATCATGGATGATGAGCTTTAGGATGTTGCTCCAAATGATATGCATCAGGATGATGTAGTGGCGATGATCATGCGATGATGACATGCATCAGGACAATGCAGTGACGATGATCAGGATGATCATGTGATGATGACATGCATTAGGACGATGCAATGATGATGATCAGGATGATCATGTACATCAGGATGATCTATGGTGAGTATCAAGATGATACTCTATGGCCGTGGATAGGTTGTGCTTGAGAGGACTTGTAAGACCTAGGAGATCCGAGAGGTTGGGCTATGTGCCCGTAATAAGTCATGGGATTCTCTTTTGAGGGTTTGTCTTGTGACCACATGTAAGACCTGGGAGATCCGATAGGTTGGGCTGTGTGCCCGTAATAAGTCCTGGGATGCTCTTTCGAGGGTTTGTGGTGGTGACTACATGTAAGACCTAGGAGATTTGATAGGTTGGGTTGTGTGCCCATAATAAGTCCTGGGATGCTCTTTCGAGGGTTTGTAGTGGTGACTGCATGTAAGACCTGGGAGATCCGATAGGTTGGGTTGAGTTCCCGTAATAAGTCCTGGGATGCTCTTCCAAGGGTTTGTAGTGGAGATCACATGTAAGAATTGGGAGATCCGATAGGTTAGGTTGTGTGCCCGTAATAAGTCTTGGGATGCTCTTTTGAGGGTTTGTGATGAGGGTCACATATAAGACCTGGGAGATCCAATAGGTTGGGCTGTGTGCTCGTAATCAGTCATGGGATTCTCTTACGAGGGTTTGTGACGCACGTAATAAGTCCCAAGGATTCCACAGTATGGCCAGTGATGATGAAGACCTGTAGGTGGTGGGCCTACATCCAGTATGAAAAAGGACTGGCTCTGTAGAACTTCCTATGACGAGTAGACTAGAGATTGTTTGAGATAGCAGCAGCAGTGACGATGACAGTGATTCGAGGACGATGATTCGATGACGATCACCCAGAGAAGAAGACTTGTGCTAGTAGATTTGTGTCGAGAAATAACTTCCTAGTTAAGAGGGAGTGTTGATATATATGTAAATTCAGAATGTATTTCACCCATGTATATTGTACTCCTATAGAGATGTTATTATTCATTTATATGAAAGTGTCGTCATTTGTATTGACAAGTGTCACAAGTGTCGTGACTTGCAGTGATGGGTTATTAGACCACCAAGTGTGGGGTCGGCCCTGATTAGTTTAACCATGGGTTATTATACTGAGTTAGAAAAGTCGGCACTGCTAGGTTATTGGGCAGGACAGGTCATGTATAAATAGAGATCGGGAGATCTCTATTTTGATCATCTCATTATTCACTCCTACATCACTCGGAAAGTGGTGCACTAGTTGAGGAGGAGGAGTAGCTGCTAGTAGAAGACTATCTCTTGTACTTTGGTGGTATCATTGCTCTTTCTATCTCTGAGGAAGTTGTGGGGATTTTCACCTTTATGGTTTTCCCCAGTGAAAATCTATGTGTCGATTGTCTCATGTGATTGCTTGGTGTGATTGATATGCATTGTTATACTTGATATGCAGTACATGTTATTCTCTCATTAAAGATCCTAGAGTATATTGAATTAATGCTAAAAAATTAACAGACGACAAAGTGAAAAGGTTTCTGATATGTTTCGGCGACAAATTGAAAACTTCATCGATGGAGGTGATTGGCATAGAAACAAAAACTTCGTCGATAAACGCGATCGGCAAAGAAAGGAAAAAGTTGTTGATGAAGATTTCGGCGAGAAATTGGAAAATTGCCGAAACGATCGGCAAAAAAGTGAAAAGTTCATCGATCGACGACAAAGGGGAAAGTGCACTGAAACAAGTTGGAGAAAAACTGAAAAGTGCGCCAAAACAGTTGGAACAAAAGTCGAAATTTCTCCGATCGACGAGAAATTCAAAAGGTCGTCGAAATAGGTCGATGTCAAATTGGAAAGTGCGCTGATCAACAACAAATTAAAAATTCTGCCGAAATGGTCGGAGAGGAATTGATAAGTGCACCGATCGAAGAAAAAGGGGTAATTCTGCCGAAACAGGTTGGAGGAAAAATGATAAGTCCCCCAAAACAAAGAATTTCAACAGTTTTGCAGTGAGATTTCCAGGGACCAGAAATTGAAAATTTTCATTGAATTTATGCGTTAGATTGCGTGAAATCGAAAGATTTACAAAAAAGAAAAAAGAAAAATGAGGGGGCTGCCCTTGACCCCCGTCGTCCCCCTGAGACGGTTTTTTATTATCGGAGAATTCTGTGGCAGACAAAAATTGTCAATATGGATTGTCTCCATAACAAATGGAAATTATTTTGGTATTTTTAAGAATGCAATGAGGCTAAAATGTAGAAAAATCAACAGAAGGATTCTTATTTTGAAACAGGTTTCCATTTGTTTCAAATAGAAGGTAGAGTAAATCCTCTAGGCTTGATCGAGCAAGAAATTCTCATTGTGGGTGACCTCCAAAGCAGCCAAAATGTTTGGAAAGACCTTATATGATGGTGCAAGAGTACTTGAGGTGAAAGTGATTCAAGGTGGGAAATATGTTGAGTGGGTAAAAATTACACTCTTGCATATTATATTTTATAAGCACGGAATGGAATAAAGGAACTAAAAGGAAGTGATGTTACTTATCTAGAATGCATGCAATGCATTCCCTTTGATCAGAATGTGCGATATGCATTGCATAGAGGGGTTGTGTAAGCCTTATCAAGAGTAATTGGTTGTAATATCCATTATGGAGGAGTGATAGATATGTTGAATCATTGGAGGATGAACTGGACTAATAATGGGCATTGGTACCTTGGATAAGAACACATCCAATGTACTATCTTAGCAATGTATGCAATTTGAATTGCAAAGAAGAGCCATGGGAGCTCTTGATTATCAAATATGGATATTGTATTTCATAAGAAATGTTGAGCAAGTATGGAATATACCTGCAGGTAAGGGACATGTAACTTGTAATGATGATGGGTAAATCATCCTTGTGGGAAAGTGCATGCATGATAAGAGAAGTTACAAGATATGATTTAGTAACATATGAGTAAGTGACAAGAATGGGTAAGGAAATTCCATTCTCCCAAAAAATTTCACTCATAGGAATAAGACATCCCAGTATGTGGAATTGGCATGTGGCTCATGATAGTGACATGATGGCCATGTAAGGGCCGCTAATTGGGGAATGAGACATTCCCATGGGTGAATCAATTGTGTGGATCAACATTGTGGGAAATATTTCCATGAGAAAGGAGAGAAATTATCATAATTGAATGAAGTACAAGGGCATATAATGGACCTCGAAAATACTACTTGTGGATTTAGTATTGAATCAATTGCAGTGTTGATTAGTGCTAGGAAGTTAAGAAATGTCGAGTTGAACTTGGCCATAATTTCCTAAAGCAATTGAAGAAGTAGGGAAATGTTGATAAAGAGGGAAATTTCTCATCTTAAACTATTTATGTTTATAACAAAATAATTTTGTGCTTGAAAAGTAGCAAGAATTGTGTGCTTGAAAAGTAGCAAGTAGGAATGTTATACATGAGTATATGTATTGAATTGTTGTTGGTGATAAAATCATAGCTAATGATTCCTTATGTGCTCGGTAGAGAGGCCATGAAATTTGATCAACTATGATGTGGAAGAGAAAATTCCATGCTATGATGAGGGATTGGAAGGGGAGAATTCCTTAACTCCTCTCTAACTATTGAAATTATATTTTACAAAACATTATGGCATAGAATTGCTGAAAATGCAAGAGATTAGATAAATGAAATGAGTACGCACTAGTTGGCATACTAATAGACATTGCATAGTGCATGTAAAGATGTTTGTGCATGTATATGATGTTGCATGTTGGTAAAGCTAGCAAAGTTTTACATATGCAATGAGCCACTTAAGATCATTATTGTGATTGCTAATAACTAGTGGTGTTTGCATTGGTTGTAGGACCAAAGACAACCGAAGCATGACTAAAGATGTTGATGATGTTGTCGAATGTGACCAACAACCTTATGAAGAAAGGTTGGGGCAACAAATATATGATCATGAGGTTGGTGGAAGGATGGTGAAATCATTTGCAGGAGACCAACTCATCAGGTAGCGTCGAAGATGTTAATGGAAGCCATGCAGGTAATGGTTTATTTATGATTGCATGAATAAGGTATTCACGTTTGATTGGCTACCTGTTGGTATTTTCCTATACTCCATCCTAGTCCTAACAACCTTTTCCATTTTTTCATTTTCAGTCATGCAATTGCATGCATCCCAGTCATCAGTCCCAGCACCTAGCCCTCAATTAGCTAGCCCTGAGAGCTTTCTTATCATTTTTAGCCCTCCTAGTGCTTAGTGCGCCCTCCTTTCACCTAACACTTGTGAAAGGAACCCTCTCTCACCTACCACTCAGTTGCACTTCAGTTAGTTGAGTTATCTTTATATCTTTCCTTGATTTAAGGAGTCAACTGACTGTATCACTACGATGGACCTCCAGTGAGACTAGACTACCTATTCTGACTCCAGTTAGCTCCTCATGCGCCCTCCATTGAGCCTCCTTCACTATATTAGTGCTTCCATGTGCCAGTTACACCTACCACACTCAGCTGGACTCAGTTTGACACCTGGTTGACCATTACTTGTGCATTGATGACTTCACTGATGATGATGAGGAATCCTAGTTGTGCTTTGATGCCACTCCACTGATCTTTTGATCTATCCATGCAGTCTAATTCGAATTATACCTATTGTATTCCAATCCTATGCATTGTATCATTATTGTTTATTATTCAGATTAAATCAAACATGTGTTATATTATTCTGCTTCTATCTGAGTTCTACTGTATCGTAATTCTACTGCTCTTTTACACTGCATTGTCCACTCTTCTTCTATTTTCTCGCTTAATATTTATTGTGAGGTATACATCAGCTCTTAGATCTTCTATGAGGATTTTCACATGGTATCAGAGCCATTTGAGAGTATATTGACTAGTACAAAATGAGAGATAAGTGACCAAGTGACCAAAAAATTTGGTCACCACAACTTTTTCAAGGGATAAATGACCAAAATTGAGAAATTTTAAGTGAAATGACTAAAAATGACCAAGATAAATGACCAATTTGGTCATAGGATAAGAGCTAAACTAAAAATGACGAAGATAAATGACCAATTTGGTCAAGAGATAAGAATTAAACTAAAAATGACCACATAACAATTGGTCATTTATGTGGTCATTTTTAGTTGTGTCATTCCGACAATGAAAAATTATAATTTTGATAATGAATTTGAACAATTTACTAAATTTTAACACCGCGGATGGATTCGGAGACCCCTTATTTTAACACCGCGGATGGATTCGGAGACCCCTTAAAAAAAGGGGTCTCTGAATCCATCCGCGGTGTTAAAATTTAGTAAATTGTAACATTAATAGTACACAACTTGGATTATTTTTCAATACATGTCTTCTAAGGGATCATTTCTCTTAACGATTTGGGAAAGAAATTTATCCTCGGGGAAAGACTTGTAGTGCATATGTTGTATGATCACAATGGAGTCTCCAAACACCATAATTCTATTACCTCTTAATGAAGAAGCAACTTTGATTCCTTGGAGGAGTGCATTTGCCTCTACATGGTTGTTGGAGGCTTTCCCTAAACCCCACAAGTAGCTGCTTTGTTGAGTTCCTCCAAGATTGATTAGGGACCCCCTCACACTTATCGCCCCTTATTTTTCCAACATTGTTACATATAAAAACAAAACAAATATGATTAAAATCAATATTTTAGAGCCTTCATACTGAAATTGGGAGTTGAACTAACCCCAAAACCCTTTGGGATACATAAAGTTGTAAAATTTGTGATACAAAGTAGGTTGAAGATGAACATCATTTTAATGTGCCATATCGTTAATAATACAAGACATAACTTCACCAAGTTTCATAACTTAACTACTCTTCAAAACCCCTAACTTACAAAACCTTGACATTTTCATTTTCGTCACGTTTAATTATAAAATTGACATTTCAAAGATTTTGTACTCACCTTTTGTTTCTTAATTTTTTGTTAGTCTTAAAGAGATGGTAAACATCATCATCACATAAAGATTGTTTTTCCATTAAATTATATAAAAGTTGAATATTTTTATGCTTTTATAATTATAAATTTTTGACAAAAATAAAAAACATATATACCACATTCATTCGATTGTGATCTTGACCTTGATCATTTTCCATATACAATACAAAACAGTGATGTTGTCCCTTGATTTTTTTATGAATTTTTTTTAATTGAAACACCATCCACCTTAGTGGAACCATTGTACATTTCCATTATGTAACCATCGTATACTATCATGGAAATGACTAATAAAGGTAAGATTTAAAACCCAAGCTCATCATAAGTATCCCATTCGTTTCAAAGAAAGTTTGAGATTCTAAGTTTGGAGAAATAGGAGGTCCACCTCCAGGAAAAGCAAATATTTTTATTAAAATTTCTTAAAAATAATCTATTTTCACATTCTTCAAATTACAATAAAACCCCAAAAACACTTCCAAATCACAATCAAAGGATGATCCACTCTTATTATGGTGCTAAAAAATTATTTAAAAAGAAAAATCTAGTAAAAGCCATCGTATGAAGACTTAATTTAATAGTAATAAAAAAAATAGTAAAAGCCGCTGCAATATGGACAACCAAAGAATCCAAGTGTGATATCTAAAGCCAAAAGATGGAGTCCAATTTCTTTTAAAAAAAGGAAAAAATACAAAATTTCTAAACTAAATCTGATAGCTGCCACATGGACTTGACTAGCCGATAACAACAAACCAGTAATAGTTTCCTATCCCTCAACAATAACAAATTAATCGTAAAAGATTATGTCTTATAATTGGGGGAAGACGAACAAGAATTGCAGTCGTTTTGGTGGTGGTTCATTTGTACTACAACTCGGATTCGATAAATTATTTTCGCAGAGCCCAACACCTGTCTCGATAAGTAGTGCGTCGTGGCGCTTCCTTCTGGTCTTAGATGATTAACTAGTGCACGGATTTTTCTGGATGGAGGGTTTTATTGTTAGGGTATTGTTGTTATGAAATTGGAACCCTTGGAGGTTCAGCCATTGACAGCTGAATCGAGAAATATTAACAGAATCGAAGGAAGTGGAGGAGGGGCGTTCATGGAGTCTAACTCGTCGTACAACGGGGGCATCAACATGCCACCGAATTTTGCCTTCGCATTCAATGACAACATTTTTTCCGATCGCATTCTGAGGATCGAAATCATGGCCAGGCCGACGGAAAGCAAGTCTGACGGTGAGGGTTGAAGCAATATCGCGGAGGGGGCCAGGAAAAAGAAGCGCAGGAGAGAGGATATTAGGAAAGAAGCTGGTATGCTTAAAATTTCACCTGTTTTTGATGTTGTTCAATTTAGGGAAAATATTGTTTCGGCATATATTAAACCTAGAATTTTTTAATATATTATCAATTTACAGAAAATATAAAACCTAGGATTTTCACACGTTTGGAGCGCCCTTGCCAAGGGCCGCCTTCTGCAATTATATTGAATTTATTTTATGTTACGGTTAGTAGCTGTCCTCTGTAATTTATTTATTCTGTTTTCATGTTTTCTGTTTTGTATTAAAGATTTTTCTCAATGCAGTTTCTTTCCCTAAACTTTGGGCATTTTATATTCCTAGATCAAATTTTTGTGGCCGCAAACATGCAGAAGCTCCCAGCTTGTAGAGGACTGTCTGGATGCTTCTCGATAGAAAAGGAGCTTCAGAGTGCTTCTGGCCACGTGGGACCCAAAATCCATGAAGAAACTGCAAAAGTTTGCTGCCAACAGCCCCTATGTGAACCCAAACTTGAATTTTGCTCAATTTAGTAATAAAAAAGCAAAAAAACACACACCTTATCCTCATAAGAAATATGTCTATCTGCGGGACTTTGGTGAGCTTCCCACTTGTGATTGGTTGGAGTCTTGAAGCAGCTGTTAGGGTTGAGCCTTGGAGCTGTGTGTGGAGTTGGAGTGGAAACAATGCTCATCTACACAGCATTGTCCTTATCTTTCCTAGCATCCATGAAATTTCCATTGCAGTTTGGTAATGTTAGATCAAACAATAGTGGAAACAGTTTTTATAAATATGCAGAATAAAGACTTTGGAGGCAGATTTAAGAGTATTGAAGATTTACCATTTACATTGAGAAGCAAGGATATTATAGCAAAATCCCACAAGGGAGGACTGCAGAATCGCAGATAATGCATTAAAGGGTATGTTAGTTAAAAATCAAGACGAGGTTTTCGAAAAAAACTGGAGAATAACAAAGCAAGTTCAGCACTGTACATACATAATTCTTTCTGAGACGAAAGCTTTTGTGAGCATAGAAAAATTTACTAACCTGATTCCAACCACGCTCTTGAAGTCATCCTCCAAAGATCTTTTGATATATCTCTGAAAATGAAACTTGCTATTTGGTGCCAAGTGAGAATGTACATTTCAAGGAAATGAAAATTTTAGCACAAATCAGATCCAATAGAAGGGTGTTTGACATAACCAATTAGATGAAACGTGAAAGACGATTTGGAGAATCAAGACTTACAACGATGAAGCCATGACGCAAGGTCAGGTAATCAACTTTAGTTACAGACCAACAGAATTGACGAAAGAAGCATACCTGCAGATCTAAGGAAAGCTAATATTAAACCAGAAATAGGTATTTCTGAATTAATGCAAATAGGAAACAAAGATATATCACTAGAAGATTCGGAAGTGTGAATAACTTACAATCCATTTAAGAATTGTTGTTTGGCTCCAGAAATTCATATGGATGTTGGATTTAGAGACGTCTAATTACAATAATTAAGTTGGACATACGTGCATTATGATTATGATATCAAATACTGTCGCAAGATTACATTTATGTAATGATTAAGAAATGCCAAACAATGTGATTAATTAAGTCATGGAATTATACGTATTTAAATAAGGTTTTGGATACAAATACATATAGAATAATGTTAATCAATTATAATTGTTAATGGACCAATTATAGTTGATTAAAATAATAGCAATAATAAATTTGAGCTAAATAAGGAAATCAGAATTTATTCTAATTTATTTCAGTTTTTTCTGAAGTTTCCCGATTTCAAGATTTTTATAAAATCAGAAATTCCAGATTTCTTTTCAGACTTGTTTCCCATGTATTAGCTAAATTTCAGCAGCCCTAGGATTAGAATTTTTCTTTGGCACTGCTATAAAAGGGCTGAGTCTCCAAGGCTTGTAATCATCCAGAAAAATTGTCTGCTCCATTTGAAGACAGGATACTCTCCAGAGAAAAGGATTGCAAGTTCTTGGAAGGATTCGAGAGCCAACAACTCAAGTCAAGACCAGGAGCGTATCAACCCAGAGCCTTGGAAGATGTCCGCGGCCTTTGAAGATGGAAAGTGAGTTCTGCTGTGCATTAAGCTTGATTTCTAAGTTCCGCTGTGCATTAAGTTTAATTTATTGCATAGGAGTAGATCTTGGTTAGGGTTTAAAGTATTTAGTTATACCCACAAGTAAAACCATCAATTGGTATCAGAGCCTCCCTTATGTGAGAATTGCAGTTTGAAATCCAAGTCTCCATGGCTGAAATTGCTGCGTGTGATCCCCTGAGTATGAGATGTGTTTTCTATGAAATGTTGTGTGTGGAAACGATTATGAAGTATTGATTTTTTAATTCTTTTGTAATCTCTGTTTGGTGCTTGATTTTGAGATCTGGGGAATTAATTTTATTCTCTTATAATCGCTGATGGAAAGAGGGATGTACACCACGATCTCAAATTGGGTAGATGCAACGTTGCCTGGTTTAAATGAGTTTTATTGTGGGCACGATTCAGATCTGGAAACCCATGTTTATGCTTTGTTTTTTTTTTTTAAGTGCCACAAAATCAGATCGGGCAGCCTACGTTTATGTTTTTTCTGATATGAGTTTTACTGTGCCACGAAATCGGATCTGGTAACCCGTGTTTATGCCTTGCTTGAATTTAATCTTTATAAGTGCCAGGATTCGAATCCAGTGGTCACAGAATAGCTGGGTTTACGCCTTGCTGGAAGTTGATCTTTATAAGTGCTTTGATTCAGCTCTTGTGGTCACACGATAGCTAGTGTTTTTCCTTTGTTTGAAATTTAATTTTTATACATGCCACGATTTCAATCTGCTGGTTGAAAGATAGTTTGGAATTTGTTCTTGGAAACCCTATTTTCTAAATTATGCCCATGAATTGATCTCGCGATAGCTTGGTTCTTGTACTTGTCACGATTCAGAAGGAAATTGATCCAGGGTATTAGCTATGGCAGGAATATGGTTTTATTTTTAAACTCTGTCTTTTATGCCGCAAACTTCAGAAAAGGAAATCGTTCCGGTGATTAAATGATGGCTGGGAATTGTTCGTATTTTCTTTATCTTTGCGATTTTGTTTCCCCCTTATGCCTGTTAACGATCTGAAGCTGAATTGCTATTTTATCTCTGCAAAACGATCTGAAGTTCAAATGCTTTTCTCTATGAAATCTATGCATAACGATCGTAAGTTCAACGTTCATTTATGTTTGTGCTATAAGTTGTAGAGATGTTAGAAAGTCACCTCATAGTTGTCTGGTATATGCATTTGTTGTGTTAGATATTAGTTCCAGATTGTAGTCACCATAATGGTTGTAGTGAGGACTAACCAGACAACTACCTGCTATGGTATTGGTTCAGTATTTAAACTGACTTCATTTATGCAAGTAACGTAATGGTGGATTTAAGTCAGAGCTTTTGTGTGTTTTGATACTCTTACACTGATTACTGGAAAGACATATATTATAAATAACTTTCTATACTGTCTGCCTGGAAATGGCAATCTTAAGTTTAGTATTTCTGAATGTGATACTTTCTTTTAGAGATGTTAATATTTTACTTGAACAAGCACATATTATCAACTGTTAAGTTAACAAATAAGGGTGATGATTTTAGGTATAATTTTGGAATCTAACTAAAGGCGTTTTATGTATACATGTGTTGTTTTCGCATGAGTCAAGCATTGATGTTCGCAAAACGAACCGCTCTGTGTAAGACGATTGCAAGGATGACTCATGACAAGCTCAATGGACGTGGGTGTTAGCTTTCCCAAAGGAGGGTTGGCACCTGCTAAGTTGTTTGGTGCATAAGGGTGATGTATAACAAATAAGTTGCAACACACATATGCTGGAAATGTCTAGAAAAGCATTTGGGGCTTGGTGCACCAGGTCCGTTAGTGACCTGCCTTCCCCACTTGACTGGCCTAGTCGTTAGCAAATGGATATGTCAATCTGGCCCAAAGGCGGAAAAGACAATAAGGTAATGATTGCGCCCAAAGGTGTTTTTTATTATTGAGTGGTGTTTTGGCTAAAAGATTCAATGGAGCACATAATTTAATTTGGGCCTTTAGATGGATTTTAGAATTATGATTAAAGATCAAATCGTGATGTATAATATCTAATTTTTCCTTTTGTTCTTCAATTTTCAGATCTAAACATAATGTCAAGTCTAAGTCAAATTAAGCCCCTCATGGGGAACAATTTCAAACAGTGGGAAGAAAAGCTGAAATTAGTCTTAGGGATCATGCAATTGGACACTGCACTGAGATTTGATCGCCCCAAGCCCAATAAAGAGGGTGAAGAAACTCCCCAAGAGAAGGCTGATATTGATAGATGGGAGCATTCAAATCGCATGTGCATAATGGTGATGAAGCAAACGATCCATGAGACTTTTCGGGGCATAATACCTGATACAGAGACCGGCGCTATTAAATACCTTAAGGCCCTTGAAGAGAAATTCACAAAGAGTAAAAAGACTGAAGTTAGTACACTCTTTGTGAAGTTGGCAACAATAAAATACAAGGGAAAAGAAGGGGTTAGAGAGCATGTTATTGAGATGACAAGACTGCAACGTGCCTTGAAAGGGCATAATTATGACATCTCTGATGAAGTTCTCATTGAGTTCATTTTTCTGTCTCTCCCGTCCAACTTTAGTCAATTCAAGATGACTTATAATTGTCAAAAAGGGACGTGGACACTACCTGAGTTTGAGGCTCAGTTGGTGCAGGAGGAAGAGAGACAGAAAATGACTAAGGGGGAAAGTGCTCATGTAGTAACATCTAATCCTAAGGGTAAAGGCAAGAAGCGCAAGTTTGTTGCCAAGGTAGCTGCAAACAATGCCACGCAGAAAAGCAAGAAGGAAGATACTTCTGCGAAAGCAGAAGAAAAGAACTGTTTTTTCTGCAAAGCGTCAGGACATACCAAGAAATTCTGCACTAACTATCATGCATGGTTGGCAAAGAAAGGTATGTCTCTTGCTTTAGTTTATTTTGAAGTTAATTTAAGTTCTGTATCTAGATATACTTGGTGGATAGATTCAGGTGCAACGACTAACATCAGTATGTCGATGCAGGGTTGCCTAAGCCATCGCAAGCCAAGTGAGGCGGAGCGCTACGTTTACGTAGGAAATGGCAACAAAGTAGAAGTGAAAAGCATAGGAAAATTTAGATTATTATGTAAGACAGGATTTTATTTAAGTTTTGATGCTTTAGTGGTTCCATCTTTCAGAAGGAACCTAATTTATGTATCTTATTTGGACAAAAATGGTTATGTATGTTCATTTGGTAATGGAAATTTCAGTTTGTGTCAAAATTCTAAGCTTCTTGTTTCTGGTATCCTGTCTTCTTATGATAATCTTTATTTTCTAGATATAGACACTTCACATTCAGAGGCACTGCATGTAGATAATAGAAAACGTAAATTAACTTGCGAGAAATCTCCAACATTATGGCACAAGCGATTAGGACATATCTCTATGAAAAGGATAGAACGTCTTGTGTCTAATGATATTCTCCAACCTTTAGATTTTACAAACTTAAGTGATTGTGTGAATTGTATAAAGGGAAAACAAACTAATAAACGTAAGTATGATGCAAAAAGATGTAATGATGTCTTAGAATTGATTCATACGGATATCTGTGGTCCTTTTCCAAAAGCTACAAGAAATGGTCACCGTTACTTTATCACATTCATAGATGATTATTCAAGATATGGTCATATTTACTTAATAAAAGAAAAGGCGGAAGCATTAGACGTGTTCATAAAGTTCAAAACGAAAGTTGAGTTACAACTTAACAAATGTATAAAGTCCATTCGTTCTGATCGTGGTGGTGAATACTACGGTCGTTATGATGGATCAGGAGAACAACGTCAAGGTCCCTTTGCAAAATACTTAGAGGAATGCGGAATTGTGCCTCAGTATACGTTGCCAGGTTCGCCTGCAATGAATGGTGTTGCTGAACGGCGAAATCGCACCCTTAAAGACATGGTGAGAAGTATGATTGCTCGTACAACTCTACCTGAGAATTTGTGGGGAGAAGCCTTAAAGACTGCAGCATACATACTTAATAGAGTGCCTACTAAAGCAGCTAACAAGACCCCTTACGAGTTATGGGTTGGGCGCAAGCCTAGCTTGAATCATTTGAGAGTTTGGGGATGTCCATGTGAAGCTAGGCCTTATAAGCCAAATGAAAAGAAACTGGACAAAAGGACCATTAGTTGTTACTTTATAGGCTATTCTGAACGATCTAGGGGATACAAATTCTATAATCCAACAGAACATACAGTTTTCGAGTCAGGAAGTGCGAAATTTTTTGAGGATAATGAGTTTGTGGGGGGAGATATGACAAAAGATAGTATTTTTGAAGAAGAAGAGACGAATGCGAATGAGACTATGGACCAGAGTCCTGGTTTTGTTCAAATTCCGATTGCGTTTAGAAATGAGACTATGGACCAAAGTCTTGGTTTTGTTCAAATTCCGATTGCGTTTAGAAATACATCTTCTGACAATATGCAAACTTCATCATCACAAATAACTCAGTTAGAAACTCAACTTGGAATAGAGAACACAAATGGACCTGAACCCAACCCAAACCCTGACATTGACATGACAAATGTTGATGGCCTAGGGCCTGTGGGAGATTCAGAAATTGATAATGATGTTCCTCCTCCTATTGAAGATCAAGTTGTAAATGAACCTCAAGAAAATCTAGTACCTGTGCCAATTAGGAGGTCTACTAGAGAGAAAAGATCTACACAATCTAAGGATTATTCATATCTTCAAGAACATGAGTTTGACATTGGCATGTTTGAAAATGATCCTGTTAATATCAAACAAGCTATGGAAAGCTCTAACTCTCAAATGTGGATTAATGCCATAAATGAAGAGATGAAATCTATGTATGACAATGACGTTTGGGATATCGTTCCGTTGCCTAAAGACAAGAAACCCGTTGGTTGCAAATGGATATTTAAGACTAAGCGGGATTCTAAAGGCAATGTTGAAAAATACAAGGCACGTCTTGTTGCGAAAGGTTTCACACAGAAAGAAGGCATTGATTATAAAGAGACTTTCTCTCCAGTTTCATCGAAAGACTCTTTAAGGATTATATTGGCACTTGTAGCACATTATGATTTAGAACTTCATCAGATGGATGTAAAGACGGCGTTTCTCAATGGTGACATTGATGAAACAATCTATATGAAGCAGCCAGATAACTTTGTATCAGGTGATGCAGGGTCTATGGTTTGCAGACTTAAGAAATCTATCTATGGGCTAAAACAAGCATCTCGACAATGGTATCATAAATTTCACAAAGTTGTTAGCTCTTTTGGTTTTGAGTCTAACATAGTAGACGAATGCATATACCTTAAGTTCTGTGGGAGTAAATTTATTTTCTTGGTTTTATATGTAGATGACATATTGCTTGCCAGTAACGATAAGGACATGTTGCATCAAACTAAGAATTTTTTATTTAAGAACTTTGAAATGAAAGATCTTGGTGATGCATCATTTGTTCTAGGGATTGAAATACTTAGAGATAGATCTCAAGGTATTCTAAGGTTATCCCAGAGGAACTATATCGATAAGATTCTAACAAGATTTGGCATGGAAAACAGCAAACCAGGAGATACCCCTGTATCAAAAGGAGACAAGTTTAGTCTAAAACAATGTCCCAAATTGACTTAAATAAAAACATCATGAAAGACATTCCCTATGCCTCAGCCGTGGGTAGCATCATGTATGCACAAGTATGCACGCGTCCAGATATTGCGTTCATCACTGGAATGCTAGGGAGATATTTGAGTAACCCAGGTATGGAACACTGGAAGGCAGCCAAGCGAGTGTTGAGATATCTAAAGAGAACAAGGGACTATATGCTCACGTATCGAAGATCGAAACAGCTCGAGGTCATTGGATATACTGATTCTGATTTTGGAGGATGTGTCGACAGCATGAAGTCAACATCAGGATACATCTTTATGATTGCTGGCAGTGCCGTGTCATGGAAGAGCACTAAGCAGTCATTGGTAGCCTCCTCCACTATGGTAGCTGAATTTGTTGCATGCTATGAAGCATCTAATCATGGCGTATGGCTCAAGAACTTCGTCGTAAGTCTGAAAATTGTGGATTCTATTCAGAAACCACTCAAATTATTATGTGACAACAATTCAGCAGTGTTATACGCAACCAACAACCGAAGTTCGTCAAAGTCGAAGTACATTGATATTAAGTTTTTGGTTGTAAAAGAGAGAGTGCAGAATAATGAATTATGTATAGAACACATAGGTACAGACTCCATGATTGCTGATCCTCTTACTAAAGGATTACCACCCAAGAAGTTTCACGAACATGTTGCTCGTATGGGTGTAATATCTATTTAGGATAGTTAGAAAATGTGGGAGTTTGAATATGTTTTAAGTTTTGGTTTTTGATGTTCTATGTAATGCAATTGTAAACAATTTTGATGATATATACAAATTGCATTCAGTTTCAGTTTCATTATTTCTTTCTTTAAAGTTTGATTTTTGACCTCATACAGTAAAGTAAAGGTGACTCAATTAGAAATAGGCACGTATAATCACACTTGCGTGTAATTTCTAAACTATATGTCCAAATCAGATTCATGTCATTTAGTTATGTTGGCAGCGTGATTTATGTCGGTTTAGTTGCGAATAAATGTGACAAGTGCTGCTTAAGTCCTTTGTTAGCATAATTGATGGACAGAATTGTTTAAGAAATACGATAAGAAAGATAGAAAAGTTGCATGCAATAAAGTTAAGGATATATAATCAAAAGGTTGCACTTGTCCATGTGGGAGATTGTTGGATTTAGAGACGTCTAATTACAATAATTAAGTTGGACATACGTGCATTATGATTATGATATCAAATACTGTCGCAAGATTACATTTATGTAATGATTAAGAAATGCCAAACAATGTGATTAATTAAGTCATGGCATTATACGTATTTAAATCAGGTTTTGGATACAAATACATATACAATAATGTTAATCAATTATAATTGTTAATGGACCGATTATAGTTGATTAAAATAATAGCAGTAATAAATTTGAGCTAAATAAGGAAATCAGAATTTATTCTGATCTATTTCAGTTTTTTCTGAAGTTTCCCGATTTCAAGATTTTTATAAAATCGGAAATTCCAGATTTCTTTTCAGACTTGTTTCCCATGTATTAGCTAAATTTCAGCAGCCCTAGGATTAGAATTTTTCTTTGGCACTGCTATAAAAGGGCTGAGTCTCCAAGGCTTGTAATCATCCAGAAAAATTGTCTGCTCCATTTGAAGACAGGATACTCTCCAGAGAAAAGGATTGCAAGTTCTTGGAAGGATTCGAGAGCCAACAACTCAAGTCAAGACCAGGAGCGTATCAACCCAGAGCCTTGGAAGCTGTCCGCGGCCTTTGAAGATGGAAAGTGAGTTCTGCTGTGCATTAAGCTTGATTTCTAAGTTCCGCTATGCATTAAGTTTAATTTCTTGCATAGGAGTAGATCTTGGTTAGGGTTTAAAGTATTTAGTTATACCCACAAGTAAAACCATCAATGGCTTCTTACAAATGAAGTTTCGTGGGTTAGTCTGAATCTTGCAGGATCTGCTTGACCAAAAAGCCAACAAATCCCTCAAAACTCATACAGTTTTCTTAACAACTCAAAAGTTACCCAACCACCAAAGATTCATGTTGTACCCTCTAAATATTTAATTTTGAAATCGAAAACTCTACCAATCAGCCTATAACACAGTATATGGCATGGTTGCACTTATAATATTTTTTGTGTTAGTGCTATTAATGTTGACGGGCTGTAACTTCTTGTTTAATTACAACGTGGTGCAGGCACCCACCTGCCATGATTCTATGCAGACCTTATTTTGACAAAAACTCTGCCCAGAAAGTGAATTACAAGCTTATTCTCTTTGGCTAACTATCGCCAGAATTATCGGTTCCGCTGGTTATAGCAAAGAACCTTTAATTGAAAATCAACAGCAATTTCAGAAGGGTTCTAATATATGGTTTATAAACCACTTACGAAGAATATTTTGGAGGTCCCACCATACACTTTGGACTTTTCCGTATTGAATAGGAACTGTCGGATCCCAGAGATTGGATTCCAACCAATTTCAAAATCGTATTGAATAATTCTTACGGGAAAACATAACCTCGTTAACCTCTGTCCACTTAACTTCTCCATAATGCCTATTTACTGTGGATCAAACATAACTTGCATACGTTTTATGCTAATTATGCACAGTGACTTCCCAATAGATTGGTAACTGTATATTCACAAGCTTTAACTGCGATTCAATTGAATACGAAGGAACATGTAATAACTTACGATTTTATATAGTCGTCTTCAAGCTGTAAATCGATTCCTCCTGGGCGATTCATACAGTTTCTTCCTTTGTATGCATACCGCAAAAATGAATTTGAATGCAAGGGCTTCAAATGTCTCCAGATCCGTCAAACGCATTATCACCTGCAATTTCTCAATGAATCTTCAGCACTCAATAGAACATCGATGGGTACAATCATATAACAAGTTTTAAACACGAGATCCTCCCAAATTCGATCAGAAACTTACTCAATCACTTATTATATATGCCATCAACATACAAAGTATAAAAATTCTATGTATAAACAAGAAATTAACTCTGTCGATTCAAAATACAGAAGTGTAGATCTTAGTCCAAAAACAACACCCTCGATTGAGTGTAAATGCAACAAAATGGGTCTTTACATCCAGAGATCTATCATCTCATTGTATGCTCCAGGATTTTAATCCAAGCTTTTCCTCTTGACCTAACATTTCTCGAGCTACCCACCAGCTCTCGAGCTAACCTAAGCTCAAATGGGCTAACAAAAAGCTATCTAAGAAAATAAATCAACTGAATTAAATACAAGAGGATTCTGTTTCCAGATCCTATAAACAAGGAACTCAATCCCTATTCAAACTCTTAATTGAACCCTATGACTCATTGATGACTCACTATCTGACTGCTTGAATGTTTCAACAGACTTTAGTTCAACCCTATTTGTTACACATGGAAAGATCGAAGATTCTTATCCATCCTTATTCAACTTTTTAGAAAATAAAACAAATTTACAAAGTTTCAAGACCCTAGGCCTTGAAATTCATTTGATGGTGATGAAGTCTTGAGTGACTTCATATTCCTGAGTCTATGCTCCTGCATCACAATGGTGTATTCATTATGAATTTCACTTCTGCAATTTCTATGTTGATGGGTTGGACCTTATTGTGTAATCATAATGCTTTACTCACTCTAGATGTTACTTCTACGATTTCTTTTTTGTTATGTGACTTGACTACACAACTATCACTTGGGCTATCATCTCTACTTATGCTTCTCTCACTAGGAGAGGGGTTGAATGAACAAGATTCCGATTGATGCAAGACTATCAACACTGCAATTTACTATGTACACCTTCAGTCTTAAAGTTATTATATCATTTTGTTGTGTTTTCTACAGAAAGTATAGAACCTTTGCCACTTGTATTTGTTTCAATCATCTTTAAATCTGTTGAACCCAAACGATGTGCAACAATGACCATAGCAGCAGCCTTGCATAGTGCATGCCCACAAACCCTTTAGAGGATAGAAATTTTCATGTGCTGAGACACAAACAACCAACAAAATTCCAAACCTGAAGTGAAATACCATGCAAACTTGTAGCATAAAAACATGAAATATGTACAAAAATTATCTGTATGGAAAATTGAATTTAAATATTTAAGTTAGCCGATTAGTTTGCAATGCTTCCCCCTGTATGATTTTATTGGTATTCAGGAAAATAATATTTTGCAAACATATATTCTTTAATGTTGATTTCTGCATTTGAAACTGTTGTCTCAAGTCTCAACATCTAAACCCTTGATCATTTCCAATTATGTAGTGCATGCCTACAAACCATTTAAGGTGACATTTTCAATTGAGTTCTGGGTAGTTTAAAACGAGTTTTATATGATGCTTTTTCTGCGCAAGGGGTCTAGCCTCAGCTCATTCTTCGTGGCATCAAGTTCTTTCTCTTTCGTCACAATATTTTGCAATTGCAAGATGCACCACCCAGTTCAATAGCCACTTTGGTTGTTGATACAGTTGAGATTTCAAAGCAAATGGCACAGCAGTGTGTAGTTGATACTCCTCAAAAGCAAGAAAAGAGTAATAAGAGGTCAAAGTCAGAAGCCTCACAAGTTCCTTGCAAAATGGCAATCAATAATATAAAATGGCCCTGCTTCCCCAGCAACAATAAAATACTTGAACTCCACACTGATAACATGGTTACCAATGCTACAATTGTGCTATCCTTGAAAGTACAATTAACCCTCTCCAATGTTGACTGAATTTTATAAAACAAAAATATTGTTAGCCCAGCAGTAAGAAGATAAACTAGGCATGGAAACAGAATTCTTGTAGTATCTTTCAACAAATTCAGAAGAGCGATAGATGGCATAAAGGTTGTATCTTCCAAATCCAATTGAAGATTATCAAAAGGTAACTTAGAATTACCCCATTGTAAAAGGTATACCAACAATATTTGTCCCATGAAAAATGCTTCACTCGAAGCCACTGAGAGACTACCAGTATTAGAATGATGAGAGGAAGAACTGCAGCCAAAATTGTCGTAGAACTATGCATGGATATACTATTGAAGATCGCAGAAGAAGAAGCATTTCGTACTGGTTGAATTACTGTTTCTTTTGACACCCCATTACCCCCAATGACACCAAGAAGAGTGTTTAGTATCAGAAACAAGACTTCCTGCAAAAGATGACAGAGGTCTTGAAAACCATAGAGTCATTCTGAATAGCAGGATGAAGATTTAAGACTCCTGTTGAAGCCAGAAGAAAATTTGCCACCCCTCCCTCAACAAGAATAAAACTATTTGAAAGAAAACTGCGTGCACGCATGATGACAGTAGACATATCTACCACACATCTTAACAGATTTACCTGATAACTCACGAATGAACCCAACTTAATCTCACTTATGGAGCAGCATTGTTTCCTCTCTCCATATGAATTAACATTCAATGGTGATAAATAACCAATTGCTGAACCCATAGTGAAGGTTATCACAACTAAAAGGAAACCATTATGTTACAAAGCATCAACTGCCTGAGGAAAACCCACACTTTCAGAAATACAGAAGGCAAATGGGAAGCATAAAATTCCAAAAAGATTTGAAGATGATCCGATGAAAACCAATTTCCTCCAGGGGAAGCATGCCTCCAACATTTCATAATGCTCCAGTAGTTTGTACTATTCCCCTATTGCTTCTCCTTTATTGTTTTGATTTCATAAGTTCTTTTCTTGCAGGTGAAAACTCTTGAGTTGGAAAAGGTATTCATGCAGCGAGATTTAGCTAGGCTAATGGAACTGACCAAAGAAGAGAAAGAAAATGCAAAAAATAACATTTTAAGAAGTGTGTTAATCTCTAATCTCCCCACTATTGGATAATTTAAGCAAGTCAATTATATGAAACTGTTGAATCTGGGTGGATCATTTAAGCAAGTCAATTATATTAAGTTTTGAACATTGCTTGTTATCTTGACATATAGGATGACAATCAAACATTGAATCCATAAGCAAAACCAATATTTGTCTTGCATTTATATTTTTTCTCTTGAAAATACGTCAACATATGTTATTTATGATAATCAAGGTATGGCAAAATTACATAATCCACTCAATCATTACATAGGGGCTCAATAAGAGCATTAAGTCACTTGCAAGAATTGATGCTAGGTGGGGAGGGTAACAATCATTCCTCCAAACCACCCAAGCTACATCCAATAAACAACAGAACCTATATATTTGATCCAGCAGAACCTACCTTTTCAAATCTTTGCAAAATTGTCATTTTCCTACTTGAGATATATAGTTTATAAACTTCATCAATGATTTTTTAGAGAGTACAACGACATGTGCAATAAATATACCATCATCTTTTCACTTTGTTTCTTTCACACTTGCTTTGATAATCCTTAACTCACTTTTATCTTAGCCTTAAGCATGTTGGACTCGTGGAGAGTTTCCTACCAAAAAGCTACGGTTAATCAAACAAATGGTTCCCAGATGTGAGGTTTTGGAGCAATTAAAAAGGAATCATTGTGGCATTGTGATTCAAGAAGTGTGCTTTTTTACTCTATGAAGGTAAGATGAGGCTGTGTTGGATCTTGAAATTGAAATTATTGCAGAGCAACTTCATTGGTATTTTCTTTGGAGCTTAAACTAATTTGTTTTAGATAAGATTTTTTCCTCTTAAAGGGAAGGGTATTATTTTGAACCCTCGCATGTGGATTTCAAATAATTTCAGTTCACTCTACTTGCAGTATTTACAATACAATGAGTAATAACTTGAATCAACAGAAGCTATATTTAATAGTCACTTATTTAGGTGAAGAGACTGGATCACAGTTAGTTCATGCTTCACATGGTTATTTTGTAAAAAAGAGAACATAATTCAGAAGTAATTACAATCCTAGTTTCACATCCATTCGCTGCAAAATGCAATTGTGCCCTCTATTGTTATTGTCAATTATCCTCTGTTTAACCTGGCTACTTATATCGATTTGTGGGCATCGCATCCATAAATAAGCTGAGAATTGTTGACAATCTTGGTTACGCCATTATCCCATAAATAGTTTCTTTGGAGGTATTACTACAATGATTTATTTCCTCTATCTACAACATTACAGCTTGAAGAAGGCTAGCCTCCTGGAGTTGTAACGATTAATTGAAAAATGTTTATTATGAAAGAATATTGATTCTTAAGGCCCTTTCCACTGTCTAGATTCCACACAGTCTCCTTTTTTTTACCCATATTTGAAGTTAGTGCCCTCATTTGAGGACGAATTTATTATGATAATGAAGCACCTCTCATTTGGACAGTGTGGCCCTCTCTTTTTTAGAAATGAGGTTTGCTTTCCCCAGAGTCACACAATTTAGACTCGACAATGAGTTGACAAACCCAAACTGGTGAGTCAACTTGGAAAGTTGGAAAAACTTGACAATATGAGACTATGTATAAAATTATGAATGGTGTAAAGCGTAAATGATATCGATCCTCACACAATTTAGACTCGACAATGAGTTGACAAACCCAAATTGGTGAGTCAACTTGGAAAGTTGGAAAAACTTGACAATATGAGAGATAACACTAGTACAAAATGAGAAAAAAAACAAATAATAAAAACAAACACATCGGCTATGTCTAGAACTATATATTTTATAACAAATTCATAAAATATTTTTAATTTTTCACATTTTTGTTACCAAGTACAATACTTTGGAAAATGTATTATATTCTAGTTATAGGAGAGAAAAACAAAGAGCTTGAATACTTTTCCTTGCTCCTATTACAGTAGAAGCGGGGAAAAATAAACAGACAAAAAAAATGTTCATGCTTCAAACCCAAATCTAATTAGAGCGATTCAACATGTTGTAATATTTTTTTCCCTTTCGCCATGCAATGACATGTTCTTTTCTTGTCAAGTATTTTATGGTAACATAGTAAATATAAAATCCTTTTTTTATTTTTTTTAATGGACTTCACCTATTGCTTGGCAAGGCCTATATACATAATTAAATTACAATTGTTTTTTAGAAACTATAGAGTGGCTAGCAGCAAGACTTATCTGAAGAATCTCGTGCTCTCATGGAAGAAGGAAGAGAGAATGTGTTGTTTCATACACTCGATATACAGAGAGATGATAGTGTAACCGCATTTGCACAATGGTTGAAGAATGAATTCGGTGGCCTTGAAATCCTGGTATTCTTTCTTTTCTTTGTTTTGGCAATAATTGATCTACTTCCTCCCCCACATATATCATTGGAATATATATATTCTTTTTCAATGGAATGGCTAAAGTAAGAAATTATCTAACAAAGATTAGTACAGTTTACTTGTTCATTTCTCTGCTCTATAATTTCTATGATCCTTCCTGGTATGTGCTGTATTTCTTGCAATTTGAACAATTGAATAACTAGATGTGATGTTCAGTGGATCTCTATTACCAGTTCTGATTGTATTGTGGATCTTTATTGCCTCTATTTATAATTCAGTCATCTAAATGATCTATATTTTGATTGACCTTTCCAGTTGACATCATTCACAACATACTTATCGGATTGAAATTCTATATTGTATTATTTTATTGTTTTTCTATATTGTACTATTGAGTAGTTTGTGTTGATTATTTTGGTGCTTCCTTCAAAAATCAGGAACCGAATGATTTTTAAACTTTTATTTTCTTTAAGGTATTTTTTGATCTAGCTATGATCAAATAAGATGGATAGAAGCCAAGATATGAATGGACTTATTATACTCAAGTATTTTAAGGTAATTTTTTAAAATCAGAAGTTTCTTTCATCCCAAAAATTCATGGACCTTATTTGAGAACACTAAAATGCATGATAGAGGCTAACCATGAGACATAGTCTCTGATCTATGAAAAGTAACCATGGGGAATGTAAAGGTTAGATGAAATTACTACCCTGGTACTTTGAGGAAATTGAAACAACATAAAAGATAAGACAAGCATTCTCCTTGAAACTTGAGCCAAGGCTTGCAACTTTTTATGCCAGATGAATTTAGCAACTTGCTTTTCATTTGATTGAAAGATTATACATTCACCGTCAAGACCCCAGGAAGGTAAGACCAGCATTCTCATTGAAAGTTGAGGCAAGACTTACAGGTTTTTATGCCAGATGTATTTAGCAACTTGCTTTTCATTTAATTGAGAAATTATATTTTCACAGTCAATAGTCAATACCCACGAAGATCATTGTTAATCCAAAGTTAATCATTGTGGATTAGTGTAAAATCCCTAACTTGCTTTTCATTTGATTGAAAGATTATATTTTCACAATCAATAGTCAATACCCCATGAAGTGCATGGCTAGTTCCAAAGTTAATCATTGTGTACTAGTGTGCAATTCCTACAACAATTCAACTACTTTTGCTTCCTTTGCCCAACATGGCTTAAAATATCAACAATTTCACTACCCTCAAACACTTTATAATGAAGTTCTAAATGTTTTTGTTTTTAGAATACCAATATATATTAGTGTTTAGATAAAATTTCACATACTTCCATTTTGAGTACAGTTTTCCTATTCATGTTGTTGTCTTTTATGTTTTGACTTGACTGTAGATTTCACTGTCACATGGGATAAGTTCTGAAACTTAAAATCTAAATCCATAATTCTGCACTTCTACACTATATTTAGAATGAAAAAGTTAATCTTTAACACTATTGATAAATAATCCCGCTAATTAATTCCTACTTACAGATTGGTGTTATCTATATGCATTTCAAATATAATAGCTTCTGAACTATATGTTGAATGCCAATTTTTGGAGCTAAATCCAAATTTCTAGAAGCTATTTTGAGGAATTTCCTACTTACAGTTTGTCGTTATCTTTTATGCATTTTAAATATACTAGTTGCTGAACTATATGTTGAATGCTAATTTTTGGAGCTAAATCCAAATTTCTGGAAGCTGTCATTTTGAGCAATTTCAAGTAGATCCCATATATAAATATTATGAGAATCAAACCACATATTAACTACCCAGCCACTGCTTAACTGACAGAATCCTCTTATTAAGCATAGAGTTTCAGATCCTTATATCTATTAAAAAAAAAGGAAAAACTTTAAATACATTCAGTTTCCTAAATTGGATCCCGAGGATCACTGTGCTGTCTTCAACCGGGAGTTTTAGAGCCATTCAAACCCTTTTCAAATTTATTTTCTAGCCCTTATTCCTGTCAACTGTTTAAAAAAACATTTTCCTCATTTGTGGCATCTTTGTATTCAAACATGCATGGCCGGATGTGGCCAAGGGAAGAGGGATGATGATATTTTGATTTATTTCTTGAAATGTTATCCCCTGCCCATTATTATGGATTACTAGTAACCATTCATTTCTCTCCCGCATATCAATGCAATTTAATAGAGATATGTTTGCATAATTACAGATCAACAATGCGGAAGTAGGAGGGGTGAAAATCGACTGGGATCTGCTGGAGAAGCGCTAGATGGATTTCAGAAAGATACTTGTATTACAACCTTATTGGAGTTTGATTATCTTGTAAACCCAAATAAGTTGTGTAATTCAAAACTCTAGATCTTAATGGGACATGAAATGAAATTAAGCCTTGATTTTCCTAACAATACAATTGCTTCACAGGAAGATGACTTGTATGCAGAGGGGCTTACAGAGGACGAGGTGACTGCAAAAGAATGCCTGGGCACAAATTGCTACAAGTCAAATAGAATAACCACCTCTGACCTCCACGTTAGAGGTGGGGCTATTTCGTGAACTTTACATAGAACATGAAAATTTCTCCAACATGAATCATCCATACTGACTAGCTGCTAAAAGATGATATGCAACATGATGATTCCCGCCTTCAGCTTTATGCTTTTGCTTCTGTGTAGCTTCCGTGTGGTGCATGGCCCACACCCTTTGGTAGGGACTAAGTTGCCACGCAGCTTTTTCTCTTGTTTATTTACTAATTGTAAGGTAAACCTTTTCCTATCCTTAATTATTTGTATACAATAGGTGTAGTTTTTTCTTTGTTGTTCTTTTTTCTAGTTGTCTTTTGCTTGTTTATTGTTTGTCTAATTTGTGATCTTGTACACCATTGTATGAATTATTACTGAATTATTACTGAATTATTACTTCTTGACGGTTAACACACTGAATTCCAACAACAGTTCACATTCCAAGCTTTGGTTTATCCAAACCTTTAGTGAGAAAACCTTCAAGAATCAATATTACTAATGACACCATTGAAGTTGGCACAACTTCAAGGCTTGTATCATTACCTTGGCTCTCTCTTCAACGTTTGATACTTGGACTTGTAATTTAAACATATCATTTATCTCTCATTTAATTTTGTACTAGTAAAAGTGACCAAGGATTTGTACTAGTGTACAAATCCTTAGTCGCCTAGTCACTTATCTCTCATTGTTTTGACATATTGCTAATCTTCCACTTGTCACAAGACTACATTCTGAAATGCCTAGACTGTTCCTTCACTCTGACTTGTAAAAATTTCAGTTATTCATAAATTTGTATTTACATGTAGACGCCGGTTTGATGTGTCCAATGTTAATATCCCACTCCTTACATTTTATTCTCATATCAATCCATAAGGAATCTATTTAAGGGTGCTAGCTCAATGGTAGAGCACCTGCCTTATAGGCAGGAGGTTGGTGGTTCGATTCCACCATTCCCTATTTATATTCTGAAACCACTAAAAAGAGATAAATGACTAAAAAAATGACTAAAATTTGCATATAAACGACCACCATTACAACATGAGAGATAAGTGACCAAAAAAATGATCAAAATATGCATATAAATGACCACTTTTGAGTTGGCGATCGCCGGTAGCAAATTAGCGGTCATTTATCACATGACCATTAATGACCAAATATATTACCAAATTAATGGCCAAATATATGACCAAATATATGACCACAAGATAAGCTATAAATGACCAAGCTAAATATGACCACATTTTTGGTCGCGTGATATATGGCCACTAATTTGCTACCAGTGGTCACCAACTCAAAAGTGGTCATTTATATGCGGATTTTTGTCGTTTTTTTGGTCACTTATCTCTCATTTTGTACTAGTGATTCTACCTCCATTCTTGAGAGTTTTTTGCAGTTAATTCAAATTTCCAGCAGTTACAGCAGTAGTAGCAACAGTTTCACTTTGCATTTGCTCCAACAGTTAAGATTAGCAATTTGAATGCTCCCCTCTCTCCTAGATTCTCACTCCTTTCAATTACTTTGATTGGAAGGTTGATATGGAAATGTGCTTGAGAAATAAATCTCTACACAGGATAACAATGGGAAGAGAAGTCGAACCACATGCAGCTATGGAGAAAGCCAAGCATCTAAATTGATTAGATGAAGCCTTTGGTTACATGTGCCTTCATATTTCTAGAGATCTATTGTTTCATCTCAAAGAGTTGAAGAATCCAAGAGAGTTATGTTTGAAATTAGAGGGCCTCTTTGGAAAACAAGATGAGCTAAGAGGCCATGCTCTGGAAAATGAATTGGTTTCCCTACAACTAAGCAATTTTGACACCATTCAAGAATTATTCTCGAAATTCAAAACTTTGGTTATGCAATGCAAGCATTGTGGCATTGATAAAAAATATTACCAATTGGTGCTCTCCATTCTGAGTAAGCTAGGATCTCAATTTTATGTCTTTGTATCTAGCTTCCATTCTGGGAGAATGTCAATCCCTGGATGGAAGATGCCAACCTTAGCAGTTTTTACTGTAGCTCTCATTCAAGAAGAAGACAAATTGATTAAAATGGGTGCCATCAAGGCCTCCAAAGATCTATCTCTTCTAGCTGGAGAAGCAAATAGTGCGAATGTGAAAGGGAGGCAAAAAGGAAAGGACAGGAAGACATATAAATCCAAGCTGAATGACAAGCCAAGTCTATCAAAAGGAGCCTCCAGTTCCAAGAAGGACAAACAGAAAAGATATGAGTGTCCCTACTGCAAGAAAGGAAACCACTTTGAGAGATCTTGCATGCATAAGAAAATAGATCAACTAACCAAGCTTCTTGAACACAACAAAATTGCTATTCCAAAAGATGCAAATGTGTCTGATTCTGGAAGTGGATCTGATGGTCATGAGGATCTCCATGCATTGATGGATGTATTTTCAAAATCAAAATCCCTCCTCATAGATTTTGGAGCCTCCAACCACATGGTTTCCTCTGAAGAATCATTTTCTTCTTCAGATCTCAAATATGGGCCTACTATTCACATGGGAGACAACTCTCAGATCTCTACCAAAGGGTTGGGTACAGTACATATGGAGCATGGCAAGTTCAAGAATGTTCTATTCGTTCCCTCCTTGACATAAAATTTGTTGTCTGTATATCAGATGACTTAACCGAATCACCAAAGAAGGTGACTTTTGGTCCCAACACAATTTAGATTACAGATATCTCTACTGGGAAGACTATAGAAAAAGGGTTTGCAAATCATGCCTCCAAGGCATATGAGTTCTCACATTTTCTACCCTTCTCTCTTCCTACTTCTTCGGAATCTGATGAAGATCTGAGTGACTCTTCTTCTAATGAAGATGAAGATGAAGATCTTGATGTTGAGATCAAAGTTCAAGAACATTCAGATTCAGATCCAGAACGAACACATGTTCTCAATCCAGAGCCAAGGCCAATATGGGCTCACACAATCCTTGCAGCTACTGGGAACACAGTTGAGGATTCATCTGATCATAGAACTACTAGATTTCAACATCATTCCAACCTTGCATTATGCCATCTACCTCTTCATGAGAGATGCAGCATGATGGTGGGGTTCACTCTTCCATCCCTTGGGAAGACTCATCATGATCCATTTGTTCCAGTAGCAGAAAGGTTTCCTGAAAGACTTTCTTCGTCCAATACATCCTCTACACAGTGGGAGGCACATCAGAAGACCAG
Source organism: Larix kaempferi (assembly GCA_027924585.1). NCBI lineage: Eukaryota > Viridiplantae > Streptophyta > Pinopsida > Pinales > Pinaceae > Larix > Larix kaempferi. The sequence goes on from BSBM01000361.1 coordinate 13,139,109, forward strand.
ATCCAGATCTAGCACATGCATTGGCATCCTACAGAGGATCAACTTGCCAAGTTTTTTGCAAAAGTTTTCATTGAGGAAAGCTTCTTTCTTTTCTGCTTAGTATGATGGTTCTTTGAGTTATTTACTGTTCTTTTGAGGGGGGGTATTTTTCCCATGAGGTTTTCCCCATTTCCTCAATTTATGGATAGTTCTTATTTTTATCATTTATTTGATTGTATGGGTGACCTTTGGTCCTAGTTACCAGGGCCTAGGATGGATTAAGGGGGGGTGTTGGGATTTTCCTATACTCCATCCTAGTCCTAACAACATTTTGCATTTTTGCATTTTCAGTCATGCAGGCATGCAATTGCATGCATCCTAGTCATCAGTCCCAGCACCTAGCCCTCAGTTAGCTAGCCCCGGGAGCTTCTTTCTTATTAGTTTTAGCCCTCCTAGTGCTTAGTGAGCCCTCCTTTCACCTACCACTTGTGAAAGGAACCCTCTCTCACCTACCACTCAGTTGCACTTCAGTTAGTTGAGTTATCTTTAGATCTTTCCTTGATTTAAGGCTAGATTGACTCCTCAACTGACTGTACCACTCCGATGGACCTCCAGTGATACTAGACTGCCTATTCTGACTCCAGTTAGCTCCTCATGCACCCTCCACTAAGCCTCCTTCACTACATTAGTGCTTCCATGTGCCAGTTACACCTACCACACTCAGTTAGACTCAGTTTGACACCTTGTTGACCATTACTTGTGCATTGATGACTTCACTGATGATGATGAGGACTCCTAGTTGTGCTTTGATGATACTCCACTGATCTTTTGATCTATCCATGCAAGCTAATTCGAATTACACCTCTGGTATTTGAATCCTTTGCATTGTATCATTATTTTTTATTATTCATATTAAATGAAACATGTGTGATGTTATTCTGCTTCTATCTGAATTCTATTGTATCATAATTCTGCTGCTCTTTTACACTACATTGTCCACTCTTCTTCTATTTTCCTACTTAATATTTCTTGTGAGGTATACATCAGCTCTTAGATCTGCTGTGAGGATTTTCACACTACCAAGAATGCTTTGTTGGGAGGACAAATTTTCCTGAATGGATATGATTGTGTAACCATGAGAATTGGAAGTTTTATTTAAATTCCATACATAATGTGATTGCATCCTGCAATTTTACTATGATAAGGATGCACACAAAGTAGGTGTATCTCATTGTATTTGAGAAAATAACAACTGGTAGTGTTTGGATTATTTAGTACTATAATTCTGAGATCACCCCATGGCTGTTATAAATGCTGCAATGAAATGATTATGTTAATGGGTACTCACCAAGTGTTGGGTTGATTGAAATTTCAGATTTACAGATAGAAATGTCTTAGGTGTGGAAATGTGGGTAAGTCCATGATAAGACTGGAATTTACCATGTACAAAAGCCAAAAATTATGAGGAGGATCTCATGGAGATGAAATCTGATTTTTGGTGTAGAACAAATTTTGTAAATTTGTGGTTATGCATTGAGTGAATGCACATGAACCGTTTGTGTAAGTGTTGTGAATGTGTATGCATGTTTGTGGGTGCACATGTTGTGATGCATTGTGTGAATGCATGGTTGTGATGTAGGTTTCATGGCAAATAAACAAATTATAGATGAAATGATAAATTAATGGTAATTCTGAGATCATTTCATGAGCTGCTATGAATGCAGGAGAAAGATTGCATGAAGGTAGTCATACTTGATGGGCTACCAGAGTGCTCTTTTGGAAAGACAGAGTTGCATAAAATAATGTGATTATGTAGTCATGAGTATTTAAAGTTATATTTGATTGCATAGATGATGTGAATGTATCTTGCAATTCTATGGTTGTATTGATTCCCATGAAGTAAATGTGGTTGTGATATGGACATGTTAACAGTTGGAAGTGTTTGGTTGATTTAAGTTTTCATATTTTAGGAAGGAATGTCTTGGGTATGGCAGCGTGGGTAAGACCATATTGAAGGTTGGAATCTTCCATGTACAAGAGACAAACCGTATGAGAATGGTCTCATGGTTGTAAGATTAAATTTATTAACATCACATATTTTCCATTTCATATTTGAAACCCTCTGATCTAAGTTATGAGAATAATTTCATGGCTGCAAATCAAATTCTGTATGAAACAAAATTGTAAATTCGTGTTTGAATTTAATTATTAATGCCATTGAATGATTATGGAAAACATATGTGAATTTGATTGTTAAGTGCTGATTGACTATTTGACTATTTGAGAAGTGTGTCAGGAAGACACATTGCAGGAAGACCATGTGTGATGGCCTGCAGAATTCAGACTCCATAGGAAGGACCCCATGTCTTGGAAATGGGTTTTGGGTGAAACACCATTGGATATTTTGACAATATCTCAGTTGAACTACATGTTACTAAACAATGTGTGTGAGATGATAAAAATTATGCCAGTAATGCATATGTGGGTTATAAACGTGAAAAGGATTGGGGTGTAAAACCGAGGAACTGTCAACTCAGAGAAGGGAGCTCCCATTCTTCACAAAAGAAGAAAAGATACATTTGCAAAACAGATGAGTATTATGTAACCCTAGCTAAGAATAGACATGTCTAGTGACTAGAGTTAATGTACAGAACATGTTTTATTCTTATTTTTATTGTTTCATAATAGTTGAGTGTGATTAGGGCCTACATGACTCACATCGGAAAGGGGTGAACACCTTTCGGGTGCTAGGTTATGTTAGGGTTGTCAATATTGACTACACCCTAAGGGAATGGACACATTCCTGGTGTTTCAATATTGGAGAGGGAATGTTATGAAATATGTTTACAATTTTAGAGTAGTAACACTGATGAACTTGCTTATCCATATTATGTTGTTAGCTTGAACAAATGCAATTGGGTGCTGCACACTAAAGAAGCAAAGTGAAAGGTTGTTGTGAGGGGTTGTTGGGAAGGGTTGTTGTGAGTATGAAGGGTTGTTGTATGCCTAATAAACCAAGTCGGTGTACTGGCTCGGCATTAGTTATTTGGATGTTGTGATGATGTGGCTCTATAATAGAGCCTTGACTTGGAAATGGTCATGGTGCAATTTCATTCCATTAGCATGTTGACCCAGACGAATGTACTGGATTGGAAAAGGAGAGGGAAAACCATGTATGGGATTGGTTTGGAACCATCAATGCCTGATAAACCCAGTCGGTGTACTGGCTTGGCATTGACTACTTGATGTTGTGGAGAAGCATGTGTGCTAGCCAAAAATCCCTTCCACGGGTGAGCCAAGGCTTGTAAAGCAGAGAAGGAACCTGTGGAGTAGTGAGGAAATCTCCAATAAAGATAAGTATTCGGTTATATTGCAGTTTCTCTCTTATTTAAATGAATATACATGTGTATATGATTTTTAAAATCTTGTTTAGAGATAAACCCTATGAAAAAGAACCTGACATGTGAATTGAATCAATGTTGGAGTGTAGGTATTGTTGGAAGAAAGAATCCTGAAGGCATCCTAATGATGCATGGGGACATGTGACTGTCCTGGAGAGCTTAGTATGAGCAGCAATGGAAGTGGTACTGGTAGACCTATGTGGGTTCTAGAAGCCAAAGGTTCTTTAGGAAACAATGGGGAAGGGTTCCCTAGTTGAAAAGCCTTAGACAGACCTTAGACACTAAGTGTCATCGCCAAAGCAAGAAAGGGCAAGTCAAGCATTCACAATTGAAGTGAAAGAGACAAAGGAGCATGGAACCATAGTGGTGGTGTGAATCTGGATTGGAACAAGACTAAGTGGGGGAAAATCTTACTCTTCTTTTTCCTTTTTTGATTGATGCATTTAGAAAACAAAAAATTGTTGAATGCATGATATGGCTGAAAATTGATTGTGTTTAATTGCTTGAAATAAATTGTGAATGCTGAAATAGTAAATTCCCTGTGAAAGGATGAACATGAATAAGTTCATGTGTATGTTGGGAAAGCATGAAAACTAAGGAAGTATCATGAATAAATCATGGACTCTCCATGACAATTGGGCAAATAATTGGTTGAATTTAATGTTTATATTATGCTTGGCCTAACAGGAATTGCCATTATGAATTTCACAGGTGAGAAATTGAAAGAAATTGGTTGCAGTTGTTACAAGCCAAGTGTTTCTAGTGAGAAAAGCTAGAGCCATCTGTGCACATTAACCATGGCAGTAGACTAAAAGCTATTGGATTTGGCTGAAAAATCTTCCTCAAACAATTGCCAGGGCAGCAAGGAGCTAGAATCCATGAAGATTCCAGGCTTGTGGATCAGCTGGAAGGTAAAGAGAAAGAAGGGATTGTTGTAGAACAATTCCCACAGATGGAGCTGGAAGGATAGAGCCAGCATGAGAAGCCTATAGAGGCCAAAGGAATTGGTCCTTAAAGTTCAAAATAAAGGATAAAATGCAGGGTAGACCTGCAACATTTTTGTAAATTTTGGACATGTGTAATTGTGTATTTATTCCTAAGTGTTGGAACACTGAGCACGGTGTTATTCTAAGGGGGAGGGGAATGTAATACCCCCGTTTTGTCCCTTAGAATGTATCAAATCGATATGTAAGTATTATGCACATGTGATTTATGATTCCTAACATGGAGCTCAAGGCCAAAACCCCGCTAGTGAATGCTCAGCCTTAAAGAGTTGGTATTTTATATTGTGATATCCATGTGCTAGTAAGCCATGGGGAAATTGTAAGTATCATGTAAATATGCATTTTAATAAAATACCCACAACTAGCTATGCAATCCAATGCAGCAAGAGTATGGGGGCTTGATTTTTACAAGGAATTGGGAGGAAAATATCCAAACCCTTGAACCAATCAATTCAAGCCAAGTGTCAATGAGAGAATGCATGAATCCTCAACTACCCATGTTAACTTTTGTACCCAATCATGTATTTCTTCCAAGAGTTGGTTGATGTAGTTAATGCATTGGGAATGGGGAGGTATGGATGTCCAAATTTGAGTATGGAAAAGCCACCATTTTGTGAAAAAAGAGCCTTGGATTCATTGGCAAGAAAAGAGCCATGAATTTTCTCCCCAATCCATTTATCCATGAAGCAGTTTGGCTCTCTCACGAGTTTGGAGCTTGTTGGGCGTTGTTCTCCATGAAATTTATGTGGTTTCCTTCATTTTTCTAGCCGGGATGGGCGTTTTTGTGTTATATAACAATGGGGAAGAAGCGAACTCATTTTGGGGGTCCATAGTGGATGTGTTTAGCCATTCGAATGCTCATATACTTGTTGGAAAAAACGTTTTCTTCCCTATGGTCATTTTCCTTTCCCACAACTCATTTTTGTGGGGCTACAATTTGGGGAAAACCCATGGACCCTGTTTTGTAAATCCCATTGTTGAAAATCTGTATCCATGCCCGATATTTGAGATTGTTGTGTGTGGGAGAGAATGTTGTGGTTGAGATGGGTGTCCATTGCTTTGGCTATGCATGAGCTTGAGTGTTCCCTTTCCTTGTAGAAATCATGCCCAGCTTGGGGGTGGCAATTGTGTTGAGAGATTGATAAACACAATTGGCCTATGGCTGGGTGGAACGTTGCAGTTGCATAACTAGTTTCTTGGGACAAATTCACCTTCAAGATAAGTATTATTTGTGTGTTTTAATTCTGCAATGTAATCAATTTAATGATTGTTATTGATATGCTGAATGCATGTGAAATGTGTGTGGATAATTTACTTCCTCTGTGCATGTTTATTTGATTATGCATCTAGACACATGTGTTTTATTTTCTATGAAATGATGAATGGGGTTGATTTTTGTGTAAAATCCCCATAACTATATCATTTTCCCTTCCTTGCGTTGGATCGATGAGAGGGGACATGACATGTGTTTCAGTGAAACTTGAAAATTGTTTGTCGATGAAGTGTTTTGATGAAGTTTCGAGAAATATGCCGATGTGTTTTGACTAAGTTGGAAAAATTTTCCAACGAAGTGTTTTGGTGAGTTTTGAAAAGTGCACTGACCAATGTTTTAGTGAGTCTTGAGAATCACGCCGAAATAGAGAAAAATAACTCAGTGAATTCCACCGAAATGCAGAATTTGGGCAGCTTTGTAGGTGTATTTCCACGATGAATTTCAGGTGCCATAAATCGAAAAATGACATTGAACTTATGCGCTAGATTGCATGAAATCAAAATATTTACAAAAAAAATAAAATAAAAGGATGATGCCCTCGACATTGCGCAAGGGGCAAGCCCCTTGACCCCCATTTTATTTTTATTTTTTATCTACAAATTTAAATCTTGGGTTCAACCGCGACTGTTGAAGTAGTGTAAATTTAGCGGGTTGTGGATTTTGAAGGTGTGATTTAGAAGCTCTATGATTTGACCAAAATTGTTAATATGAGATTTTACCAAATGCATGAAAATAATTATATATATTTTTCAGATAATTTAATTGTTAGAACATTATTACACCTAGGACAATAGTCTCATGATGTTTTATTAATGATTGTTGGTTCAAGCAATGTTAATGATGTTTCCTAAGGTTGTTGTTGACATAGTTCTTTCAACAGGGTTTCACTTCGCACTATTGTCAACAAACATCAACTAGACACCCTTAAGCATTGGCCCAGAAAGGTTTTACTCTTTCCAGCAACAGCGGCAGATCGAGTGAGGTCTCACCCAAGATGTCTAAGGGGGGATGCAGGAACCAAGTTTCCGTAGTAGGGAGAAGGAATGCATTAACTCTTACTCAGTCTCTATAGAAAACAGATATTTGTCTTTGCATTATACTAGCAATTCAAGTGTGCAATATAACTCATATCAACCAACATTATTGATCAATCAACAAAAAAGCAAAATTGCATCATCACAAGATATCATTCATTCTTCATAACATAGCGAAAAATAGAAAGCACAAAGTATAACTCATGTCGACAAGTAGAAAATATAGAATAGAGACATAGCCGAACATCCTCATTCATTAACTCATCAAAAGGACTGCGGAATGAACTTCGCAGAAAAAATTTCCGAGCAACTTAACACAGATTCATATACTCAGAGCAAAAACTGTCGAAGGCTGACAAAATACATTAGACTTGATTGAATTATCTGATGATTCTTCAATATTGCTTAGATGACTATCTATTACAATTGTGTTTCTATTTATAGATACCTATAGCAGTTACAAAATGGTCCAAATGACGAATTCTAACTAATTTGGACCAAAACTTCTGCTTCTATCGGCTCCTTATCCTTTGCGAATGGTCCTTTTCCTTCACTGATGACCCCTTCTTCATTGTCAGCTCCGCATCTTATGCGCTCTAACCCTATTCCAACAAGCCCCCAACACAAAATTGTGGCTCTCCCTCGAGCTACCTCAGCTGGACACCACTTCTACGGTTCTGTTTCGCTAATTTGATCATCCTTCGCTGACGACTCTCCTTCCAGAACATTTGTTTCATGAATTTGATCATCCTTTGCTAGGAATTGTTCCAATGACTCTGCTTCTGTCACATCCGTTTCATGAATTTGATCATCCTTCGTTGGGCATTGTGCCGATGACTCTAGTTCTGGCACATCCATTTCATGAATTTGATCATCCTTCGCTGGACCCGGGGTGCCCTCTCTCTTGGTGTTTCTATAGACGAAAGTCCCACTTTTCTTCCAACAACTAAAATTCGCTTAGACATATCGGGGGAGAATTCACCTCTTTTCTTCTTGATTTTTTGTGCATACGCATCTGCCAGTTTCTCATGAACACTTGTTGTCCTCGTCCTTACCGCACCTTGGGTGCTTCCGCTCGAAACAGAATGCACCATCTTACCCCTCTACCCTCACTTATTTACTCTTCAACTTTATTACCGCTCTATCCATTTGTTTGAGTATTTATATCTTAACTTGCTCGTTCCCTGTCCATCTTGTTTGTTCTTGAGACATAATTACCAAATCGTTCATCAAATATTTCACTGATTTGCCAAATTCTTTCATCGAGTGTGTCATCATCCACCTCCACCACCTTCCGTCGATGCTTAAATGTTGTAATTATGATCTGATTTGACTGCCATGTACTAAACGTTGACAAGCATTGAGCCTTGTCTCTTACTCCTTATCCTACTATTGTTCATCGGCAAACCTAACATTGCCGAAAATTTTCCAACCTTTGATCATCATAATCATTTTATCATTTTTTTTGTGAACTCTGTCTCAGTTGCTATATGCGACTGACTATGGTGATAGGGATTCAGCCGACTTCCATTCACTAGGGGTGTCAACAGCGTCCTGTCTAGTTTTTGTAACTCCACGGTACCTCCATCAGTAATAAAATTCATAATATAGGGACCCAACCAATGCATCTTCATCTTCCCTGTGTGCTTTGCAAACTTACTGTCGTATAGCAGTACCATATCCCCACGCTGGAAGTGCTTTTCTTTGACATGGCGATCGTGCCAAGCCTTCTGGCGATCCTTTTCTACCTATTGGTGGAACCCTGCAATAAACCTGTCCTCGTCAAGTTGTACCAACTGCGCCAACCATTCTTCGATTGCTTCGTTGTCACTCATTCCTGTTGCTACTGCGATGCACAGACTGGGGACAATATATTCCATTGGCATCACCACTTCTTGTCTGTAAACTAACTTGAATGGAGTCTGGCCTATCAAGCGTTTACAAGTCATTCTGTAGGCCCATAGTATCACTAGAATCTTCAAATCCCATTTGTTGCAGTTTGTGTTACACACCTTGTTGAGAGCATGCTCCAATACTTTGTTCAGTGCCTCCACCACACCGTTCTCCTGTGGGTGATATGGGGTACTCCGTCGATGTTGAATTTTGAATTCTTCCGTCATTGCCTTGATAGTTTGGTTGACGAAGTGAGTACCTTGGTCACTCTTCATTATATTTGGACACCCAAACCTAGTGACCACATTATCAAAGAGAAATATTGTTGTCGTCACAGTTGTGAAATATTTTACCGGTGTAGCTTCAGCCCATCACGTCAAATAATCAGTCGTAGTAATTATATATCGCGACCCTGTTCTTTTTCCTGGTGGGTTGATAGGTCTACCAAGTCGACCGCCCATTTATCGAAAGCTTGTAGCGTTATCTGAGGTACTAGCGGCATTTAATCCCTTCACTATGGTTTTCCTGTTCTTTGGTATACATCGCAGCTCCTAGCGTAATCTGCAACATCTCCATGCACCGTCGGCCACCATAGTCTAGCTCTACGTATCTTCCTAGCAGTGGAACTCCCTCCATAATGTCCTGCAATCCCGTCATGAGCTTCCACTAATATCCTTTCCTGTTCATGCGGAAGGATATATCGGCAAAGGATTTCATCTGGTTCCATTTTGTAAAGTTGACCTACAATTAGCTGAGAGTCGGTAGCTCTCACAACTAGATGCTTTTTTTGACTAGTATTCAATCCTTCTAGTATGCATCCTCTAGTCAAGAACTGAATGATTTGTTCATAATGGTCATCAACCATTCCAATTCGAAATAATTGTGCATCTGGTAAGCCCTTGTCAATGCTTCTGGGTTCTTCTCTTGACTGAATTCAGGACGGGTGATCAGGCCCTGCATTCAGTCGTCCTGGTTTCGAAATGATCTCAAAGTCAAATTCTTGAAATAACAACAAATAGCGTGATATTTCCTCCCCCAACACAAGCTTGTTGACCAAATATTTCAATGTCGAGTGGTTAGTAAACATCTTGAAATGGCCTCCAAGTAGGTAGTGGCGGATTTTCTGTAGTGCGTAGACCATTGCTAACCCTTCTCTTTATGTCGTCGTGTAGTTTTTCTCCGCAGTGGAAAAATTCCTACTTGTGAATGTGATTGGATGATTGATCACTCCTTCTCCTAGCAAGGCCAATACCACCCCTAGTGCAACTGATGATGCGTCCATGTGAACATGGAATTATTTTTTCGAATCAGGAAAAACTAATATTGGCGTTGCAACCATCTTTGCTTTCAGTATATCGAGGATCTTCTGGAACTCTTCATTCCACTCGAACTGTTCATCCTTTTTTAACAGTTTTTCCATTGGCATTGTGATCATCGCATACCCTTTGATAAAATTTCTGTAGCACCCATTATGCCGCAATGTCTCCCTTAACTTCTTTACTGTCGTTGGAGGTTGTAAGTCGACAATAATTTAAATCTTTGTTGGGTCAACCATCATCCCTTCCTTGCATACAATGTATCCTAACAGAATCAAAAATGGAGCACATAAGATGCACTTCTTCAAGTTTAACGAAATTTGATGTTTCCTACATCTCTCCAGCATCAACCTTAGATTCGCAACATGGTCCTTCACCAAGCCATGCACGGTCCAATCATCCATATATACTCCGAGGAATTTATGAATGAAATCTTCGAATGCAGCAACAACTAATCTTGAAAAGATTGTCGGGGCGTTTTTGAGACCGAATGGCATTACTGTGTATTGAAAACAACCCCATTTTGTTATGAAGGTTGTCTTATTTCAATCCTCCTTCACAATATTTATTTGATGATATCCTTAGAATCCGTCTCTAAACGAATATATTTCTTGACCTCCAACGCTTTCTAGCACTTCATTCATGAATGGTGTCGGGAATGGATCATGCAGACATGTGTCATTCAATTTCCTTAGGTCGATGCAAATCCTGATTTCGCCAGTCTTCTTATCTTGGAAAACCATTGGACTCATCCATTCAAATTCTTCTACTGGATCTATGATGCCTGCATCCAACATTCGCTCTATTTCAGCTTTCACTCGCTCCTTGTACCTGGGATTCAATCAATAAGGTCGTTGCTTTATCAGCTTCACATCAGGTTTAAGTGGAATCTTCATTTCTCCCAATTCCCCGGAAATGGCTTTCATTTTCAAAAATATCATCGGGAACATATCTTGAAACTCGTGTAATAGATCAGTGACTTTTGTGATTGCCACATCAGCCCAATAATATCCTATTCTTGCGAACTTGGGGTCTTCCTCCGACCTAATATTAACATTCTTGATGTGCTGTTGAAATTTTTCGAAGGGCATATCTAGTGCTTCTACATCTCGGCTTCCTTCTAACTTTGGTATATAAATAGCTCATGTATCATCCTCGTCATACGGTCCTCCTGTCACGTTGTAACACTCCAACAACATTTCTGGCATCGCAGTCCACTGTAATCCCATTGGTTTTTCCATTAGGATTGCTTCAAGTACCTTCTCCTGAATATCCTGTAGTGCACTATGGATGAAGGGGTTTTCATCCGAGAAGATGAAAGTCCGGCTAAATTTAATAGTTATCTCTTCCCACGTAGTTGTTATGTGTCATAGTTATGCTGCGACGTACCAGTTCCGTGGTACCTCATCCAATGTATGGATGAACGCATGGACCCATTCTTGTTGTGGTCTCACTCCCCATGCGCTTTGAAATTCCTCCAAGTGATCCCTTGGGTCACTCCTTCCACTGTATTTCCTTCCGAAATACCCTTCAATTTCTTCGAAATTGACTTCCATTAGTTGTCAACATAACGGACATCTTGTTATCGTTGACTTGTGCGTTTCCCGCCATCGCGCTGGTGTAGTCTTCAATGCTTCCTCTAATTCCAGTAGTCTTTGCGGTTCTGCTACTCTTTCTTCAAATTCGGTGATGAATTTAGTCAGATTAGGAAATCCTTCGTATGTTGGTAGTTCACAGACTTATGTTTCCACCCATCTTAGCAACTAAGTGATGCGTGGGCACCTCCTGAATGATGCTTCATGTAGTCGATTCTGCCAATTCTCAAGTGCTTCATTGGAATCTGACAATGCCGAGATAAAGCTTCACCACCCCAATTATCCGTCGGTGGTGGGATTAAGGTAGTCCTACGAGATGTTGTAAACATTGTCCCATCCTTCTGTGAATTCATCCCGCATTGGCTCGACATACCTCTATCCTTTTGATGGATCCACTAGGGCGACAACCCTCATGTTGCGGTTCTCAAATGATATTGTTCGTTTCCTAAAGTTGATCACAACTTGATTCTTCATTTCCCAGTCTATCCCTAACAACACTAGATAGGGGATTTTGTCATCAACTATTTCTATCACGTCGAAATATGCATAGGTCATTAGTCCCTCTATCTCAACTGGGATGTGACATAGTCGATCGATGGGCGTGATATTTCTTTGGTTCGCTAGTCGAAGATGTACAGGGTACCATGCCAGCTGTGATTTCCCCATTGGCTCCCTTGTCTGTTTCGTCAAGATATTTACATCTGATCCCAAGTCATGAATCATAGAGTTGAAATTGAATGCACCAATCTACGCATTCATCCTCATTTCTCTTCATGTCTTCTTCCCGTGCAGTCGATTTACTGTTGGAATTTGTTGTTTGTCCTCCTATCAGTGTAGTAGGATGGCTATCTCTGCTAGCGCATCCTGATCTTTCACCAGTTCCAAACATATTTCTAGGAAGGCCCTCAAGGTGTTAATTCTTCCTAGTGGTCTCTGTGAGTTCATCGTATCGAATGCCAATGGCATCTCATAAGTGGGTTCTTTCTAGCCAATAAGTGGCTACCTCATCCATCTCATTGTCTCTTGTGCTTCTAAAAAGGTCTCCCTTTCCGCTTCCACATCAAATCAGACTTGTTTTCTTGCTGTTGGTCAGACACTCGACTGTGGCCTGTCTTTCCTTGTCGTAGCCCTTCCCATGGTCACTACTGCGACATTCATAGGTCAACTTCTTATCTCTTCCAAAATATTCTATACATTTGGAGGTGGATTTTGATTCTAATTTAGATTTGGTTGAGGTTGGGGTGGATTTTTAGTTTTCCATTTCACAATCAACTAGGGACATTCCTCAACACTATGGTTCGCTGCGCTGCAATAAGTACACTATGAAAGTGGATTCGGACAATCCATTTGGTAATGTCCGACCTGACCACAATTATAACATACAACTAGCCCTCGACCTCGTTAGAATGATCTCACAATAAACCAGTGGTAAGAGAGTCGAAATAGTTCCACATCCCTTTACATAGATCCCAAGCAAATACCGTGCAGGCTTTCAATAGACAAAAATGAACTCCTGTATATTCATATTTGGAAAATAGTTCCCACACATAACGCATTTTTCTTTCTTTGCCTGTCAAAATTCCTTATTCTGTCCTTCGTTCACATATTTATAGATTTTACAATCTTCTCATTTTCCCAAAAACCTAAACCTAAACCTAAGAGGGAACTAAATTTGTCTTCTAGTGGTCAATAAGACAAAACCCAGCACGCAGCTGTCTTTTACAAAATTAGAACAAAACAGAAATAAAATTCCCTTGTCCTTATTACAAAAAAAAAACAAATAACAGTTGTCTTTTGTTTGCTGACTACGATGCTTCTGTTGCTGTGCCTGCTTCCTTAGGGATATCATAAATTGTCTGTGGTAGGCCTAGTTGGAATTTACTGAAGGATTCCCTAGTTCTTGAGTATAGGATTGGCAGGTGCTAACTGTCTTCATGATTTCCACACGGCTCTCATCTGTCATGGTATGCTTCTCTGATATCCCAATAATAACCTTTTTTTTCTTGTCAAAAAGAACGGAATTCAGGTTGACCACTTGGCGCTGCCAGGAAGGGGTGTATGTGGTAAGAGCAAGTTCCTCAACTTCTACATTTCCTCCTCCGACGATCCCTGATTGTTCATTCATAGACACATCCATATCCATGAGTTGTGAGCTAAGTGGATCCTTTTCAGCTACCTTCTTGGCTTCTTTTACTGCTTGCAATCTCCTTGACTCGGCTATCTCTGTCGCTTCCTCCTGTTGCTCCTGCAATAGTGAAATGGCACAAGTAAATATTTTGGAAAATACTTCAAATGAACATTTCACACCTCAAGCCTCATTATATTTGAGAAAGACACATGCATAATAGTTAGATTTTACATTCAAAATGGTCCTTATAAGGTGATCCTGCTTTTCCCATATAATAGCTAAAAGAAACAAAAATTTGCAATTCAGCTGTTGGGTGTTTCCAGTTATCTGTGGGCATTCCAATGCAACAATCAACAGCAACAACGCCTTTTGGTTCTAAAAATAGCAGTTCCATAGTGTTATGGAGTGGGCGTCTTCTCTTTATGCTATCCCTAGCTACCGAAATTAAATATGTCAATACGGTAGCCAACGTTAGTGAACCGCATAGTGAGACAGATAGCTCCTGGCAAGGATACAAACCCCTTTGGAGACTTGGTGTGCTCAGCCTGTTTATACTCTTGGAAAATGGCGAGATTTCTTTGGCCTCAGCAACAGTGGAATGGGTTGATAATCCCGCCCTACGCGTATATATAAGGGTGGCCATGAATTCTCACTAACCCGTATGACTGCACTCAAACCCAAAAAGCGGGTTGCGCTGTGGCGAGGAGGATAATACTAATTGTTGCACTGTGACGGGAAGCTTAACATTAAATCACCTACGATCTAGAGTGGGAAATGCCGGCAGCGTTTTATGATCAGGAGTGGCGCAATGGGAAGAAATATTACCCATAAGTCGCACGATTGGGTTTTATGGCGAAAGGGTGCGGCATAAAACAACGAAAATTTTAATTTTAAAGTTGCACCATAGTTGGTAAAGATGACATCAAAATTGCGCCGTGATCGGAAGAGATGTGGTCCAAACCTGCACCGTGGCAGGGAAGATAACGATAATTGCAGCGCAATGGATGGGAAGTTTGTGATTAAAACGCCCGCCATACAAAGTGGGACCCGACAGCGACCCTTTTATGATTGGAAGTGGCGTTATAGCGACGATTTTATGGCTAACGTTTGCGCCATAGTCAGAGAACTTATCACTAAGACTTGCGCTAGGTGTCTTGCAAAAGGTCAGCGAGGATCAATTTTCAACCTTGTGATGGTTTGGGAAAGGCAGAAAGAAACTTCAATTGGAATTTTTAAGACTATATTTCGTGCTCTTGGACAAAAGTAAAACAATAACTCTTGCGCCATTGTCGGAAAAATTAAGACTGACTCATGCGCTATTATCGCCCAAAATAAAACTAACTTTTGTGCCTTTGTCGTGAGATTTAACATTACAAAATGTGCCCAACTCCGAAAAGAAACTTCTTTCCTTAGTCAAAAAATCAAAATTTCTAGGAAGTCTACAGAGGTAAGAAAACCACTTTGGCAAACAAATTTAAGCAAAAAAATCAAAGGAAAACTCCAAAATAATAGGAGGGACCCAAACAATCAAAAAACAATTTGGGGGGATGTTACAGCAACAACAATTAGCGAATCGCTGGCGAACACAGATCTCTGAAAAACTCTCTTTCGTCCATAGGAAATTTAAAGTTGATCAACTCATGTGCAACACTGGTCTTGAGCGTTCGAATTTCCGCAAAGGAAGTGATCACTTTATCCGTTCGTCATTAGGAAAGGGGAGCTTCGATAAAGACATCTTTTAAACTCTCCAAGGGCCAAAATATGGGGTTCATTTTTAGAAGATCCATCTTTCAGACGACCACTGTCATCGGACTCCACAGGATTGTAACAACATCTCATAGACAATATTCTCTTGTTCCTCATTCCCATGTTGCTTGCATCCTTTTGGATGTTCTTTAATTAGCGACTTTTGTCGTATGAGCATTCCAGAAAAATTTCTTCAAGAATTAGCCATTTGCCTGAGTTCTTCAATCCATTGATGTCCTTTTGTGTGAGCAGTATATTTTCTTGGTTTCTCGTGCTCACGGATGGAGAAGAACTCTGCTGGGAATTTTGGTGTGGCTGCTTAAATTAAAAGTCTTTATTGTTCTTAGCCATGCTTTAATGGAGGCGATATTTTGAAGAAAACAGACTCTTGATTATAAGCTCTTTTGGATTTAGATTTGCAGCATGGAGTCATTTTAATACCCTATGTCTTTGAGATGTGCTTCCTTTCCATGGGTCTAACTATAGCGATCTTCTTGAGACACTTATAAATGTGAGGGTGGATGGAGCCCGAAGATAGTGATAAAGATAATCATGGATTTCTGCTATTAAACAGGGGTTAATGCGACCAACAGAACAGGATCTCTTCATTCTGGAAAACGATCAGCAAAAGCCAAAATGCATAGATAAACTTTCTTTTGAGGGTACATTTCCAGCGTCATGATTTGTGAGATTTCTTGAGAGATCTATCTTCACGAAAGTCCCAATTACAGGGCTAGCGGGAAAAACTATACAAAGGAAAGGGGAAAGGGAGAACTCAAAAAATTGAGAAAAGAGGACAACTTGGCTGAAACAAACAGAAATCAAGGGACTAAAGTAAAAGTAAAAAGAAAAAGAACAAAGCCTTTATTTATGTATAGAAAACCTCAACGAGAAAGTATTGTTTCAAGGCGAGGACATTGAGGGGAAGGGTTACTTCCTCTCCCTGGAGGTCTGTTAGCTTGTAAGTGGATGGGCCAAGCTTTGCAGAAATTTGGTAAGAGCCTACCCATAAGTGTTGGAATTTCATGTGTATTCCCTTGCCTTCATGATGATGGTCCCATTTCAGAACTAAATCTCCTACTTCAAAACTTCTTTTACTGGACTTCCTTTTATCCCACCATCTTTTGACTATATCTTGGTGTTGGTGGAATCGGTTCTTGGCTTTCTGTCGGGCTTCTTCAAGTTGAAGCAGGGTGTCAATCCTAGATTGAAGAACTTGACTACTGGAACCTCGGGAGGCTTAGGACAGCTACAAGGACGGGAGTAATACATTCGGGGGAAGGATGGCTTCCTTACCGTAAACCAAGGTAAATGGGGATGAACCTAAGGCATTCTTGAGGGTAACCTTGTCTGCCCATAGAGCATTTGGAAGGGCTAGGTGCCAGCTTCTTTGATTTTCAATTACAGTTTTCTTAAGAATTCGGATGAGGTTTTTATTGGTTGACTCAGCTAATCCGTTTCCCTGGGCATAGTAATTTCCTGAATAATGCGGTTTATTTCCTTTCTCATAAACAAATTCATTGACCTTAAAAGACGAAAAATAAGTTGCATTATCAAAGACTAGGGAAATTGGAACCCCAAACCTGGTTATGATGTTTTCTTCCAAGAATTTGATAATTGCATCTTCGTTGACTTTGCGCCGCGGGATAGCTTCAACTCATTCTTGATCTATTGAGATTCCTTTTTTTGAAATGATATGGCCGAGAATTTTTCCGCCCAATCCTCGGAAGGAAATATCCATGGCACGCTAAAAAGTTGCTCCTGCATTTATCAAACCAAATGGCATCCTTCGGTACGCAAAGGTCCCCCACTTTGTTCGAAAAGTGGTTTTGAGTCGGTCCTCTTCCGCTACGAGCACTTGATTGTATCCGGAAAAACTGTCTAGTAGCGAGAACAATTCAGATCTTGATACCATCTGCAAAATCTACTCCATTGGGGGCACAGGATAATTGTCTTTATTTGAAGCCCTATTCAAATTCTGGAAATCCACACACAGTCTGATTTCTCCTTACTTCTTTCGTACAAGGACTAAGTTAGAAACCCACTCAGAATGTCTGCCTTTAAAAATAATCTTTGCATCTAGCAATTTCTTCAATTCCTTTTGAATTAGAGGCTCGAGAGTCGGATGCATTCTTCTTAGCTGCTGCTAAAAAGGTTTGACACCTTCTTTCATTGGTATTACATGCTGAATGATTCGAGTATCATACATTTCCAGGTTGTCGTAAGTCCAGGTGAAGACATCCTTATATTGCTTTAAAAGTTTGATAAACGTTTCTCTTTCAACTGGCGAGCAGCACTTACCAAGATTAATGTATTTTGGATCTGCTTTCGTACCCAAGTTTATTAATTCATGCTGTGTGGATGAGCTGTGGGTTTTGGAATTTACCGGCTTCCTGAACTTGCTATGCAAATCAAATAAAGCTTCAAGAGTTCTCACTCCCTTGGGTATGAAGTTTCTTTTGAGAGCATCTTTACTTTGCAGATTTGAATCATGTTGTTCTTCATTTATTACAGCCTCCTGAAAAACATCTTTACTTGTCAAGAAATTGATGATCTGATTATCGTCATCGAACACCCTGAAATTGGTAATATTATCCGACACCGATGGCCTAAAAATCAATTCAAATGAGCATTTATTATTAGTAGGAACCAAACTCGAAGTAGATGTAGCTAATAGGTCTGCTGCAGCATTTTGTAATCTAGGAATAGAATGTATATATATTTTTTTTACAGAAACGGATATATTTATATTATAAGAAAGGTAGGACTACATCTGGTGGGGAGACTGTACCCACAAAAATGAGGGAAGAAGGCACCTCCAAACAGTCTTCTGGAGTTCAAAATTGACAATATTTCTTGAGCTAACAGGGTAGGACAGAAACAAACTACATAGGGCTATACATGCCACAACTTGAAAATTAAAAACCATCTACAGAAAGGAAAGAGCTTGCTGATTGACCAGAGCTTAGAGGATTTCAGTGAGGCGGAACTTCTTCTTGTTGCTAGCTTCTGGGTCCTCTTTGTCCTTCAACCCTGTGATCACTGCTGGGCCATTTTCTTTGTTGCTCCAGATGCAGTCAACCTTTGCTTCAACTATCCTCAGACAACTGTGCAGGGAATCAATCTTTCCCACTATCTTCTCATAGAATTCCTTGCTTTTGCTGTTGGTATTGCTGGCTTCCGAGCTGGTAATGTGAGAGAGATTTGAGAGAGATTTCTTAAGTTCTGAGTTTTCCCCCCTTAGCCAATTTACTTGTGCTTCTATGTTTTGCAAATGTGAAAGTAATCCATGGGATGGACTTTCTCTGCCAACCGGGGAGTCCAGGTGAACGAGCCCCAAGCTGTCACCTACCACCTTCCATGCTTTCCCGGCTTCACTAGAATTGGTTCTCTGGCTACCATAATGCTGCAACGCTTCCTAGAGGGAGTTTTGGTATTGCAAACCCCCAAAATTCTAGATTTTTTCCACCTCAATGGGACGCCAGAAGTGACCGCCATCAAACATGAAACCATTTTGGACCGGGATTGCATTATGCCCGCGAATTCCCATTGCCTGTTGAGTCCAAGCTTGTCCATTTTCCTCGTTGCGACAGACATGCTTCATAGGAGCTCTAGAGGGGTGGAGAACTTCAATATCGCCGCTCCCTGGACTCAACATTTCATCAACCACCGAGGGGTGTCTCTTCTGTCCAATATTAACCTTGCACCTCTTGCATTTCAACCCCGGAGGGCATACACCAGCGTTCGACCCATTGTTTCCACAATCCATTCTGCGAGTTGCTTGCCAGATGCAGAGAGAAAGCAAGTGCTGATAGCGAGGAGAGGAGATGGTACTGTTGGGCCCTGGAATTGTCCATTTTTCCATCATTTATCGACATACCTTTCATCCATTTTCTTACCATTATTTCTCATTTATCATTCCATTTTTTATCCATTTGTTGTAGCTGCGCGTTGAACAGCCTGCTACTTCCATTGATTTTTTAAGTGGTTAATAGTGATTATTTTCCTTTATATTTGATGAATTAAAAGACTATTATGCATAATTTTACTAATGATAGTTTGTGGAGTGATTTGTCACGTACAGGACGCTCATAGCTAGCTGTTACAGCTTTAACCAAAAACGTGTGCCACATAAGAACACCCTGATTCGCGTCTTGATTTGCGGGCAGATGCAAATGAATCTCAAAAATCTGAGACATGGGTTTTGTGCGCGACATCCTCATTCACAGGACTTGAAAGGAAATCGCCAAACAAAGCTACGGTTTGCGATATGTAGGTGGTTCTTCAAGAGGGTATTTTCCAGATTTGGTATTGCGGTCGGTTCCAAACTTGCCAACAGTTACGGCCGTGTTCCAGCTGTTGCAGATCACAAGTTGGGGGCTCAGTTCTTCAGTTCCATGAGATAATTTTATGTATAAATATGTAATCAATATCATTGAGAAAGGGGGATAGATTGATAGTGATTAAGCATGATATATTAGGCAGGATAGGAGATGGATGATAGGAGATGTAAGATAGGAGAGAACCCAATGTTATGATGTAGAATTTGATTCAGATCTATTGTAATTCTTCCATTATGATAATATATGCTAGCAGTTTCTTAATTATGGAGTTGTAGACTTTCATTATGGAGATCCAGATCTGCTCAGTGGAGGAAGGGCCCTCTTCCCTGAGTAGATGCTGGTAATGTTAATTGTAAGTGTGTTATTGTTTAGATCTGCTTATTATTTCGTTTATGCTTTCATTCATTAAGCTTATCATAGTTGTATGCTTTCATTCATTCGATCTGTCATAATCATTGTGTTGATAATTCATTTGTTAGATCATTGGACAACACAAGAATTATTTTAGATTTATACAATCAGATCTTGTTTCATAGGAATAGATCTGTTGAAGTGTGTTTGATTTATAGTTTGATTTACTTTCAAGAAGTTGTGACTTAGTTTACAAATAGTTTCGATTGCATACCAATAGATAACAATGTCAGGTAGAAATTGTACTTGCATATATCTTACACGATAGCTTTGAAATAAAAGACTTCCTCGGGTTGATAATTTATGTTTAGCACTCTGCATGTTAAGTTTTAATTAACTGGCATATAGTGGGCACGACATTTTGGCGCTGTTGCCGGGGAAGTTATCAATTGTGCAATAGTATATCTGACATTGTTTTGCATATGCATTGTTAAAATAGGGCATGTAGGTTGCATGATTACATTTCAGTTTATTGAATTTATTTGAGGGTTAATTTTCTGTCTTTACATTCAGTTTTATTTTATTTTCAATCTTTGCAACATAAATCTTATCATTCCCCTTAGTGGTGTTGTGAGCACCACCCATTCTACTAACAAGTTGACAGGAACATTCGAAGGAGGAGCCTCAAGATAACACACAAAGAATCTAATGAAGAGATGGAAGGTGAAAAAGATGGAGAAGTTGTTACCTTCGAATTTCCCATCAGAGATTCGAGCGGAGTGGCACCAACAAAAATAATTCCCCCACATGTTCTACCAAATTTTCACGGTTTGGAAAATGAAGACCCTAATGTATTTTTATTTCAATTTGAAGTACTTTGTAGAGGATATGGTTATTGTGCTAATGATCAAAAGTCGAATGTATTTCCCCTTACTCTAAAAGGAACAGCCCTCCGATGGTTCATGAGCCTCGGTGGGAATTGTATACAAACTTGGGAAGACATGAAACATGTGTTCTTGAAAAGGTACCAAAATTATTGCAGGGTCAATGAAGACATATTCGAAATGACACAAGGAGAAGAAGAGTTTGGTTGATCCGGTCCTGCTGAGAAGAGAAGGTGCAAAGCTGCTTGTCCTTACTAGGTAGGGAAAGGACTACTTCTCATTTTCTATGGCAGGTATAAACCGCATATATACGTTTCAATTTTATTTGTCATAGGCAATAGATAAGAGAGACCAACTTACTGCTATTTCCACTTAGTGCATGGACTTCAGCTAGTAGTTCTGAGTGTGCATGTGGACTTACGGCTACTACCTACTAGTTGTTATATAGTTGTTAGTTCCAATAGAATAACTATTAGGATTTCAATCTAGATAGAACCATTTCTTATGCGCTTCAGAACTAAAGCTAATTCCGCGGCAAGGTTCCGCGTTCCACACTAAGAAAACTATATGGCAAGCTTCGCTAAGGCTAGCTCAATAGTATAAACGAGCATATACATGTACACGAGGCTAGGTGCAATACTATCTTATTTTTAAGTAGTTCACATGGAACCGGCTTATTAAGTTCATTGTTTCTCAAGTTCATGGCTTCTGCTGAGACTCGCATATGTACGATGCATAGTTATTTATTGTCTCTCCAATTCTTTTAGTAAATATCCATTTATCAGAGCTTCCTAGACTTATCATGGTCCTGAAGATTATAGTTACCTCAACTTAATCACTAGGTTTGGCAGCATCAACTAGTTTTTAATGCATTAACAAGCTGTCTGTGTATGGGGTTTATCCCAATTGTGTAAACACTCTTTACCTCAAAATATTGTAAATGGTAAAATATTATATCCAAGCACTTATGCAAGAGACAACTTATGGTTAGCATTTGATTAGATTCAGTATCATATGTCCAACCATCCTGATTAGGTAAAAGCTTTTCCAAAACATCATACCATCCCTACCTATCTTCAAAAGTATTCCCATAATGCTACCTGTTGCCAGCCGAGCTGCTATTTTTGGTGATAGAATCACAAACCTAT
Source organism: Larix kaempferi (assembly GCA_027924585.1). Taxonomy (NCBI): domain Eukaryota; kingdom Viridiplantae; phylum Streptophyta; class Pinopsida; order Pinales; family Pinaceae; genus Larix; species Larix kaempferi. The sequence continues at coordinate 13,161,204 of BSBM01000361.1, forward strand.
ACAATAAACCTTTGTACTATAAAAGGGACATTTCAAATCCCAAAAAAATCTTTCATAACTCTACCAGCTTCTTTCAAATAAGAGGATTCATCTTTTTGCCTGGTTGAGATATATGGAGTTCTGAGGAGAAACGAATTATAGAGGCTTGAAGGGATAACATATCCAAAAATATCTGTATTTTGGTGCCATCCTGGGAATCACTCTTCTCACAATGTCACCAAGATACATTCCTGAAGCCAGTTCCTCAAAACTTTGATCGCCTGGATTCAAGCGATCTACATAAAAATCCTTATTAAAGGAGTCCATAGAAGATGAGATGACCAGAAATGAAATCATTCCATGTTGATTACCATGCTACCATCTTTCGCAATTTGGCATTTAGTTATTGCATCTGCACGCTCTACATAGCATGCATTCGTTCATGTCCCAAGAAATACTGCAGCCATCACATCTTCATCATAATAGTGTGCTCTAGCAAGTGTTCCAATAGTGTCATTAACTAAAGCTACAACTCGCGTATTCAGCCTTTTTATAAATTACCTACTGCAAGCAAAACCCAATATTATTTATAGTTGTTTCTTCAAGTTAGAACCGCATAAACTGGTTTTTGCTGGACCACAAGCACAAGGCTTGAATAGACCTGGACAATCCAATAGAGGTATTGACTACGCGATATAGGCCTGGACATGGAGGTCTGGACACTGGAGGCCTGCAACTTTAGGTCTGGACATATACCTCTGGAACAAGCAACAAACCTGGAGGAGGCAGCTATATGTGGTGTGCTATATGTGTGCCCAACAGATTTGCCACGGCCTTATGCTCACTGTCTATTCCACGGACTCATTCATATCTGGATGTGAACGCCAAACTATCTATCTTACCTCTCCCCCGTAGGGGACTTATGGGGCGGTATTGGGAACCTTATCTCCTCTAGGTCATGGGGGCAAGTGGTTAGAGCAATCATCAATCAAACCAGGGGATCTTGCGGTAGCCATTATCTGCGGTATCCATCATCTCATGGGGATCTTGCGTAAGCCATTCTCCTTTGGATTCAAGTGATAAGATCCAGTTTGTTATAGAACCTCTCTCGGTCCACCCTTTTCATATACAAAATTTCTGGTCACTGATACCGGAAAGCAACATTAGAACCCGGCAAACCTTCGCATACAAAAGCTCTGGGTCCATCTCCCGGTAAGCAAACATATACCGGCCAAAAATAGTGTACCCTCTCTCTATGGGTCTACCTGGCATCCAACATCATTATGTTAATTGAGCTAAGTTAATTGGGATCAACTAGGGCCTCTTGCTCTGGTACCGAATCAACGTGTTATGAAGTATATAAATTACATATATTTATATATGCTGTGAGGTGCTTCAGTATCCGTATCCGTATCTGTTGTCGTTGTAGCTGCCGTTTCCGTTGTTGCTGTTGCAATGTGCCGCCGTATCCGTTGCCGTAGCCTCGCCCCACCCCCAATGTGACTATGGGTATTGGGTCCAGAAGGCGTGGAATGAGGATTGTTTCCATCAAGCGTTAGGGGTAATATGTCAATGTGAGGCGGTAATGTCAGTAGGGTGTGTCAGGTCCTATTCTCTTAAGTGTCCCGGCCTCTATTGTCACAAGTCTTCCTCTCTTTTCAAGGCCTCTCTCAAGTGTCCGGGCCTTGTGCTATGGGATATAAATAAATATAAGCAATGTTTTATGAATCTACGTATATAAATATCTATGCTGTTGGTTGTAATGTAGCTCTCTTCTATGCTGTTGGATGTTGGGTGCGTACTGACTACTGAATGTGTAATACGGTTGGAATGTGGGGGGGCTGATTGGGAACTAGATGGGTTACTGAAAGCATACATATAAATAACGTAATGTAATATTTCACTGAAGTAATGGAGGATTGGTAAAATAAGGCCGAATGGAGGATGGGGCTTGGACAAAGTGAAAGGGTAATGGGTAAAGGCGGTAATGGAACAGCATGAAGAGCATTCTCCCCCGGTGTCGGCTAGCGGCAGCTCACATGAAGTATCCAGTGTCTCGTCTATGCGGCAGGTTACTGGCTTCGGGGTCTCGAGTGTTAGCGTTCTATCCTCATGGGGGAAAGCGGTAGGATCATTCCTCTAATCATGGCGTATGATCGAGGGGTCGACCAGAGGGAGAGGGAACAGGAGGGAAACTTGAAGGGGTGTTTTAAGGCGCTTGTCGAGGGAAGCTCCGAACTAGCTATTGGAGGGGAAGGAATAATTGAAAGGCATGGAATGAAGGAAGGCGCGGAGTGATGAAGTAGATTCTGGAAGCACTAAATGTAGCTGGATTTTGTGTTAATAGGGCTTGAATGAATAAATTTTTGTATTTGGCCGGGTGAAGGCCCAGCCTCCCAACAAGATAAAGAGTGTTCCCAACATTTCATGCCTCAAGCAAGTGGTATAGTTCAAGGTGCTCTCTCTAGGTGCTCCGGTGAAAGGTTTGGGGATTCCTCTCTAAATGGATTTGGTTAAGCTCGACTAAGTTCACCATGCCTCTTTCTCAATACTCATCCTGGTAAGGTTACTTTGCCTCTTTCTCGGTCAAGTTGGGGAAAAAGTTGGGGGAATAGATAAGAAGGGGCAAATAGAGTGCTAATCACACCTTATTTTGAAATAGGCCCGGACTCCAACAGTAATAAAGCGCGTTTATCTAGGGAGATAGATGTGATGGGAATAGGTGCCTTATGGAATAAAAAGAAAATCTTCAAAGTTCGGCTTCGTTATCCCACCCAATCTAAGTATATAAATATCAAAGTTGTATAAAGGAAGCTATCCATAAAAAGGTTCGTAATAAGGAAGATTCCCTCAAACAGGCACCCATCCCAGAGTCGGATGGTTCGTAAGTAAACCAAAACTTCAGGTTCATAGCATGCATGGGTAACTCGGAACTCAGGTTTGAGAAACCAAAAGTCTTACCCCCCCTAACCAACACACGTTCCTACCTGGGCTTGGCTACTCGGCGGGGCTACTCAACTAGAAACAGTCAGACATAGGCCTAGACCCTCGAAATCGACGAATCCATAGCCCTTGCCCGATGTGGACAAGCGACTACGTTCCTCGACTCACATCGATACGGGTCTTCTATGTTAACCCTAGCATATACTCATACGAGTCAGCATCCTAACTAGTCCCAGTTTACGGATCAATTCTAGATTATCCAGGTGCAAAGAGGGATCCTATATACTGGTGTGATAATACAAAACTAATACTACACCTTTGGTCTCCTTCCTTATGAGGAATCCTAAATCCCTTGTTCTTAGAGTTGGGGAGGTTCTATCTTAACCCCTACCTATTCTTTCTTGAAGAGCTTAGGGTTTAATCTAACTATGGGTTGATGTTTATAAAAGTATAAGACATATAATTTATACTTAATAATTCCTGAAGAAGATAACCGGATCCTACTATGAATTCCTAATGTAATTCTAATTCTACTGATATAAGATTACTCTGTTCGGTTATACCTCAATAATAATCATCTAAACAATCCTTGTATAGTTATCTATTTTTTATATAGTGAGGAGTTTTATAAAGATAGTAATAGATTCCTTATGGAATTAGGAGTTATCAATAATTAGTTAAGAGTATATTCCTTTATTTATAGTTGTAATTTTGATCGAGTGAGCTATAAAGATGCTAACTTTATATCTCTTTAGGCCATCATTTAAACACCTTAAAGTTTATACCATAATGAGCCAAGACCTCCTTAGGTATAACCTATATCACTTGTTGAGACATATTTAGCCTATAGTCAATTTTAGCTACCAATGTGGAAGGAATCTAAGATCTGTTTTGAAAGCTAATTATACTACACACCTATTCAATTTGTTTTAGTTAACGCGTTAGAGACTCATTTGAATTTGAGAAGTGCCTGTGGGAGTACCAATTTTGTGAGAAGGCACAGGGAGAGTAGATCTCACTAGTAATAAATCCTAGGTCTATCTAGCTTCTATAGTTGAGGCGTTTACTTAAGCTTGGAGAGTCTTCCTCTCTTGTATAACAACTATTAGTATATCCCTAAAGTAGTCTCACTTCCTCACCCTCTCTTTGGTCGGGTAAGCAATTCTTCCTCTCCCGTTACCATTTATAAGTACGAGCCCGCTTAACGCTTCCTCTCTTTCTCTACATAATTTTGAGTGGTCATGCAACTACCTATGTTGAATCCCTCTATGAGGTAAGAGATGTTATCCTACTAGTAAAACCTATAAAACCCTCACCTAAACTGGTATTTATCTACTCTCAACCTGCAAAGGACTCATCATCCTATCACCTATGTACATTGTAACTAAAAACTCCAGGCACATCATGCTTCCCTAAGCATAATTATATAATTGGCGTATCTGTAAAGATCCTTTGTTCAAATTGGCCTCACAATTATTATAATAACCTTTCTATATTTGATCATAATAGCTAATATCTCTACCAAGTACTCAGGTCTAAAACTCAGGGCTAACTTTTTATCTATGATCTTATTCTCATCATTTAGAAGTACCTCAGTCTCTACATCACCATCATGACTCTTAACCATCTTAACATCTGCTTGCTTTGTCTGCTCTAATAGTGGCCCCTATGCTTTACCCTATTATCCCTATCCATGTAGCTTAGCTCTTCTATGAGCTTCTTCTCTTTATATTATATTAGTAAAAACCCTCTACACACTTGTAAATATTTATGTGGTAGCTTCTACATGCATGCCAACCCAACATAATCTATATACTATTGTACTATAGTGGCCTAAGATACATCCACCCTCTACCTCAGTTATGGGCCACCATAGAACTCTTTCTTTTCATTTTACTATTGTGGCCTGTACTAAATAACCTAAAGCAGTGGACCAGGTGCCTTATCATACTTGAAGGACACTCTAGTTGTTAGATGACTTAAGGATCATAGTCCATCGTTACTGTGAACTGTATTTCTTATTTAGGCCCAAATAAAATCTGCATACTTATCCACGTTTAAATGGATGAGGATTTATCTTGTTGTTTATCCATGTACTTGTTTGGATGTCTTTATCTTTTTTTTGTCCCTGTATTGCTCTTGTTCATTGCTGTGGGAAGCTAAAATTCTGCTGTATGGTAAGCTATATGTAAGGTAGAGTAAGCTAGATTGTATAGGAAGGGTACTACTTACTGTTGTCTATCAAATTGCTCTATTTAATGGTGTTGGATTTTATCGAGTTTTATTAAGGGACTAAATAGCATCCTCACCGGGTTAGTGGAGATGACAAAATATATACTTCTACCTCATGGATGGTCCAACTCATGGATGGTCCAAAAGTAGGTGTTTGTCTGTGAAATTGGAGATGGAAATAGTGATGCGCACCCGATAGTGAATTGGAGATTTGAGACAGTGGGTAGAAGGGAAGATCGTCTTTACTTACTTTCTTTGGGCTGACTATCACCTTACTATAAGCCAGAGAGTAATGCCTAGCTAGCCTAACTATAAGTAAGATAGTGAGGGATAGTGTGTACACCTGACTATCTTAAGTAAGGGTTCAAGTACATACCTTCAGATTGTAGTTAATACCTTTCCCACTCCCTCCAAGGTAAGGGTTAAAGGATGGTACCACCCTCTCCTACCCTTGTAAGAAGGCAAGTCAGAAGGCAAGCACTCAAAATATATCCTGTAGGCAAGTGTAGGCAAGCACTCACCGGCCTAAGATATGCAACAAGGAAATGCAGCAAGGCCCCGAACAAATTATGAGGGGACGGTAATAATAAAAAGAAGGAATACGGTAAGGCAGTAATCGTCAAATTTGTAACCCAAATATGGATGTGGAAAAGGCAATTAATCAGATATGTCAAAACTAATAGGGTAAGGCAGTAATTTAGTATATCTGCCATAAAGCTGCCTACGATCTCTGTTTATTCCCCGCGTCAGTAAGGCCCAACAGCAAGGCCCTTAACTACGCTCCCTTTCTTTCTTACGTACCTTGCTAACTTACCTACCTCGATAATGGTTCATATAGTCGATAAGAACAAGCATGTCTCGCCCGAACTTACCTCGCCCTATCTCACCATTCGCCCCTCTTAGTTTTGCCCCTATGAGTTCCGCACCCTTTTTGTTTATCCCCCCATCTTATCTTATCTTATTGGTCACCAACAATAATAATGTATTTAAGGCGAATATGAAAGTATGTCTCTCCCGACCTGGGCCTCACATTGTGAGACTCGCCCCTAGTTGGTTATCTTATAGACTCAGAATATTGTGTCCTAGCACCAGCCTCCCTGCTAGTCGTAGTACATAAGATACTCCTCACATGTGCCCCAAGCTGCATTACTATAGTCTACTCTCAAGCCACCTTTGTATCTCTAGCAATAATGACTGAAAAGAGGATCCTTGGATGATTATGGTATTATGCAAGAGTTACTAGTGTTATTATTGCTGTGAATGATCTCTTTTGCTTTGCACATGAAAAGGGACTAAGTGTGAGCTTCTCAACCCTCCTTAGCCCTTGATGTAATCTTGGATATTGGGGAATATTTATGCTGTAATAAAATATTTTACGTGGCACATATTAATGGCTCATTTAATCCTATGATATTTTTCTTGATGATGTGATTTGTTGCTTGGGCTGTCCATTCCTTTGAAGGCTGTCTTTCTTGGTCCTTCTCGTTATAATCTCATGTTATGGTTCTTCTTTCAATATTTTTAGTTGCACATCATTTATTGGCTTTAATAAATTGGTTGTGATGGTGCACCTGTTGTTAGAGCCCTCACTCGCTCCCATAGAAAATAATAATCCATTTGGACTAGTCATGGTACATCAGTGTATGGTTTGACTACGTATTCTCCATATAATTAGAAGCCCTCTTTGCTAGTATTTTTTTACTCCATAACCCTTGGATTGGCACTGGTCTTAGCAACCCACCATCCACTTATTTCTCAAAGATTTCTCTTGCATTTCGTTTTGCTAAAGCTAAATCTTCATATAATTTTGAGCTTCTGCCTATAGCTTTAGTAATCCTATCCTAGGGACACCCCCTTGTGCCGGAGAAGAGCCGGCCTAAAGTCAAAGGAAGGGCTGCTGTGGCGACAGTGGGCAGCCTTCCTTAGTTCCCTTGAAGCTGCACTTGTGTTTTAGGGCTTTACCACTTAAGGTGCAGGTTTTAGTAATAAAAAACCCCAACAAGGGCATTATACATTAAGCTCTTCACTTTAACCAATTCGCACATCGAAGATCCAAGTGGCAACAGAATGCACTAAGGTTAACTCTCAGGAGCAGAACCAACTCTTGGTTAAAGCTCTGCACATCCCCTAGAAGGGGGGGGTTATAAACCTCATTGAAAGTAACTTTACAACGATGTTACCACAAAAATCCAATTGCAACCAAACGGACTGAATGCCAAAGCAATTTGGTGCTATCCCTGACCATCCGAGTGTTCCTCAACAGGGGTCCCTTCCATTAGAGTAGGGGTACACAAAGGGATCGAAATTCAGCTTGAAACCATGCCCAAAAACTTTGGAAGTATAACATTTAATAAAAACATGTTTAACTGTTTCGTTCTTAAAACAATGCGTATGTCAAATTAGTAATGCCAACTTTGTTCAAGCTACTCCTTACAGCCAATCCTTGATGGAGCAATAGCCATCCCCCAACTTGATTTTCAGGAGAGCCTAGCATAATTACATATATAAAGAATGGTTATCGCCTAAGAAAGATATCTAGTTAAGTGATCATTTCGAGATCTAAATCCACTTGCATAATTACATATATAAAGAATGAATGGAAGACGACTCACACCGAATCTAGTGTTATTACATCTATAAAGAATAACCAGCGAATATAAGTCCCGTCTGCCCTCTAGACTGGACTGGAGCCTTCTCTTTTAAGTATTATAGTAATAGGAATTTCTATTCTTTCATATTCTAGGAATTTCCCATTTTCGCTCAATCACAGGCCGCTCCGTAATTGCCTGATTCTTGGCGTTGAGGGGTCCATTTCATATTGAGGGGTTCGATTTCATGTATTTACTCATAGTATCGTTGCCCTTGCTCGGTCCGTAGCAGGTGCTTTCGGACGTTTTCTAGGTTCAGAAGGAACCGCCATAGTCACCACCACATGCGTTTCATTATCTTCTATCTTATCCTTGACTGCTTCTCATGAAGTCGCACCGGGAGCTAGTGCTTGCTATCTCAAAATTGCTCCACGGCATCTTATCTGAAATGTTTGATGCTTCTCGGGGCTCCTTTGGCGACCGTGAAGTCACCGGATGAATCGCCGAGTAGATGGATTCGATCCGCTGCAGTTTCTCCGCGGCGATACAGACTCGACTCGCTCTATGGGAACTACCCTGGACACCATAGCATGTCGGGAATAAGGGGGGGCCGGCGGCCGGGCCTCCCCTCTTCTTTCCCTTCTCTGCCCTTTATTTATTCATTCCCCCCAAGAGAGAGGTGCAACCTTCCCAAACGAATAAGAAGTAAGAATCCTCTGGAATTGGGGAAATAGAAGTATCAATATTTTATGGGTATTAGTTGCATTCTCCTAGAGCTGGCGTCAACGAGCTCATGCTAATGCTTGCTAGGACCTGTCGCAAATGTTTCGATCAATGCAAGCAATTGAACCTTCCCCATTCGCATTCATCATTCATCATTACCATAGCGAAAATGAGGGAACGATGCGCCCACCATTATGCATGCAAGTATGCATGCAATCGCATCACCACGTAATGGCACAATTCAGAACCAGAAAGAACCACCACCAAAAGGAACGACCGCCAAGATACGCATAGTGATGAAATCTCCTGGAAAGAAATTATTGGGAAACAATTTAGGGCGTTGCACACGCAAGATTGGATTGCCTGAAAAACGAGTATTATATACAGTGCTACGATCACCTCATATTGATAAAAAGTCTAGAGAACAGTCTGAAATGGAGATACATAAACAATTGCTGGTCACAGAAACGGAAACGCATGAATTGCGCAAAAAGTTATTTCGGTCAAAACGCCGTGCGACTCGAAGGACATAAGACTCTTTGGTCAGGCCCAAGATTGCCCAGCCAACGGGATGCTCCTACCCCACCATGCGCTCCTGGCCCTTCACCTCATATAAGAGGGGGAGGGGACGGGGGTATGGAGCGTGGGGAACAACGCGAGAAGTTATATAACCGGCCAGGAGTGGCGGCAATACTATTGATCAACGCGAGTGAACTATGCTCATACGCTTCATAAAACTGCACCGCATCCATCTACGAGAGGAGTTGTATTGTATTTATGAGTACTCCTTTATATCTACGGAATGTGATCTGGGACACGATGGGAGTTTGCGTGCCTCGATAGGAAGGCAAAAGATCACCGGAGTATAGCACAAGATCGCCTTTTATCGCTGCCATAGAGTCAACCTGTAAACGAGGTAAACCCAATGGGAACCATGGAAGGGGAGGTTCGGTCGATCAGATACCGCATTGGGCAGGAGACGATCCAAAAAGCGAAGGCTCACCCTTACTTCAAAGAAACGGTGAGATAGGCGACAGGGATAAAGAGATCTTTTCTCGCCGGTGCTGACTCGGATCTCGTGAGAGAAACACTATTTATTATTCTTTAGGCCACTCACTCTGGTAATAAAGTACGGAGCCCGCAAGCAGTGCTTAGTATATGTAAATCGCACGCAAATGAAGTTGCCAACTACTTACCTTTCGGGTTCAAAAATAGTGATAAGGTTATAACCTACCAGGATACTTTGCTATGCCTTATGTCACGTGTAAGGGCGCGTCTATTTGCTACATACAGTTAAAGCCCGGGACTTATGTCACGAATTTGCCTAACGCCTTTTGGGGCTAAAAATAGCAGTTCCATAGTGTTATGGAGTGGGCGTCTTCTCCTTATGCTATCCCTCCGAAATTGATTTAGTTTTTTACGCTATAGAAACACTTCGCGCAAGGCGGGAGCATCTGGGACCATTGTTTCTATGGAATTATTTCTTCTCCTTATGTTATCCCTAGTTACCGAAATCATATGAGTCAATACGTTACACTTCACCAAGGATCTTTGGAGTTATGTCTTCTCTTTATGCTATCCCTAGTTACCTAAATGAAATATGTCAATACGGTAGCCAACGTTAGCGAACCGCATAGTGAGACAGATAGCTCCCGGCAAGGACTTACCAAGCCCCATATTAGACGAAGTGTTTATTTAACGTATTTACATAATATCGGAAATTAGCCGGGGAGAGAAGTGCATAAGGAGAAGACATTACTCCATAACACTATTCTACACTATTTTAGCCCACGAATTTTAGGCGTTAGTTTACTACTTTCGTTATAGGCGGATTTTTACAGTAAAGGTCTTCATTCGTTAATTAAGGGCCGACTCCCCGGGGCTATTAAAAGACTTCCCTGGGGCCATTAAAGTCCCTCCCTGGACTTGCCTGGATATATCCGTCGAAGCAGTTAGTAACCACTCTACCTCACCTAACGATTGCCTTAGTGTTTGCGCGACAAGGATACAATAAGGTACGGTTAGTGACTCGGCCGCCCAAAAAGGACGAGGAAGCGTAGCGTCTCGCCCGAACAAAGAGAGGGCGAGGTACGGAGTTGCGAAGACCAAAGGGAGAGGAGAGGACACAACACCTTACTTTCAGGACCTTTATACATTTATCCATCTTTAGGGTGGCACTTGGTCATAGCGTAACAGATTAATAAGTGATTCCCAACCCCGAGTAATAGGTCGGGGCTGGGCCTGGGAACTATTCCTCGCTCGTCACTTGAGCCGTATGCGGGGGAACTCACACGTGCGGTTCTTGGGGGGGGAAAGCTTGTAAGAGCCTACCCATCCCAATAGAGTCTATTTGGAGCTCAATACGAAATCATATTTTATTACAAAACCCGTTCGGATAGAGGCAAACCATTGCCTCGAAGTCGGGATTTATGGATGGAATAGTGGCTCGCCCCCCCCTCTTTCCCGTAGCTCGGGAAAGGTATACCCTTTTATATATAATAGTAATAGTAGCTTCCCGGCCAAGGTGATAAATTTGTTACGGCAATGTAGATCTATCCGTCTATAGTGCATTCTGGCTGGGATAACCTTTCGTTATATCTGTATCTATACTTGAATATATTCCCGAACTAGCTTACTCAGGCTTTGGGGGAATAAATAAAGGGCCAGGACCTGACAAATGCTCGATGGCCTAACACCGATCTGGCAAGACAGAATGCTCACCGATCTAAACATTTATAAGGCAGGTTTGTTTTTACAAAGCTGGCTAGTTCTGACTGGATCTACCTACGTTCGTTGTAGGGTGGGGGCAGGCAGAGACATACGGATTCTTCTGTCCATCCCTAGCGGATACGTATTCTTATACTGGGATACTAAATAGGGCCTTTTCCGCCGTTCCGTTCATGTAAACTCTACCTCCCATCATTATTCCTGTGCTTTACAGAGAGAGATAGAGATAAGAGATCAATCATTTGGCCCACCTCGCCTTGATCGGAAAAATTCGCTTGAGCACTTCTATAATTTACAAGTAAGGCAAGACAGATACTTTTGATTGATAATAATATCTTCCCTTCGGTCATATATTCCCAGGCTTATCAATCCCCTGTAAGTACCTTCGGTCTTGTGATCGATGGCTGGAAGCTCGAACTCGATTTACCATTACTGATTGGGCGAGTCTGGCTTCCATACCTCGAGGAAAGGTTCTTGCTTTCTTTCTTCTGGAAGGAATACTGGATAATACTCCCTGGCAAAGCTTCCTCTCCCCATAGGTCTGGTTTGCGTTCTTTGCTTAGTTGGTTACGGGGCGCTCCCTTTCATTAGCTCTCCTTTCATTAGCTCTTAAGAGTCCTTGCTTCCTGGTTGCCTGGGATAGGTAGGTCTACCTTGCGTGCTTCCCGATCTTGTCTTCCCCTTTCTTGCGTGAATGAATAAGCTTGCATGAAAGAGCGGACAGTATTCTTTCTTTTCTGTGATTAGCTTCCTTTTCGCTTCCTGTATGATAGCGTGCTTTCCAGTGAGAGAGGTTAGAGCTAGCCTTACTACTAGAATGAATTGCCTGCCTTAAAGCTTTGAATAAAGGATAAAAGAGAACTAGCTAAAAGGAGGTAAGCTTGCTTCTTGCGTGCTTTCGCTATCACTTAGAGAGAGCTTTATTTCCGGCTTTCATTTCCTTGCTTCGCTCCCACACCTCGTAAACTCATTTGGGATAGCTTATGCATTTGCTCTAAACAAGTTAGCCTCGCGTGGCTTGCTTGGTGCGAGGTCTGGTGTCCCTTGGTTGGTTAGAGCTTTGTGTTTATACATCATGAAATCATAGTGGAAGAATACTGGACAAGACGCTTTCTGAACTCCCTTTCTGAACTTCCCAGCTTGCCTTGCCAAAAGCAAGCTTCCCTTTTGTCTTGCCTACCGGACTACTATAAAGATTTTATCCCTTTATGAACTTTCAGGCTTGCTTGGTCCGTGCTTCCTTTAAAAAGTAAGGTATCCCTACGACTCTGGATAAGGTGCTACTTCTAGCTTGATTGAAGACTATAATTATGGTTCTACTAGCTTGCTTTAATACTCTAATTATGGTATTACCTATGGATAGCTATTACCAGCTGCTTGCTCCGGCTTCCTTGGTTTCTTGCTTCGCTCTCCTTGCATGCTTAAGTTATAGCTTGCTTATGAAATAAAAGAGCGTATTCCAGAGCATACTATTTATGAATCATAACTCCCTTTCAAGAAGCCGGACTCTATGGCTTGGTGCTTGCCCGAAGACAAGCTTCCCTCGCATCCCTTGCTTGCCTACAGGAGAGCTTGCTCGAATTAATAAAAATACTTGAGAAAGGGTAGACTTCAGGATACCTCAACGAATCTGATTGCTGGCTTACGGGTCTGACTTCCTTGCCTGCCGGACTACTATAATGAAAGAGATTAGTGGTATCCCTGGCGTGGGTGGAGCCTGCCTTACTACTTGTATTAAAGAGCTTCCTATTGAATCAGTACTCCCTTTCTTGGAAAGTTAATACCACAACGAATCTTATAGCGTGGGCTAGTGTTTAAATACTTTTTAATAATACTATCCCTTGGAAGCAGTGGAGGCTCATTCCGCGAGGGGAACGTCAGTTCTCGGGTCTCCCTTATTCATCAACAAGTGGTTTCCCTAAGACGATATAGAAGCATAAGCAATAGACTCTATAGATGGAATACCGGATCAGAACCACTAGAATAAAGTGTGCTTAGTAGGCTGCTCGCTCCTCTGCCTTTCTTCCCTTCTTTACTTTATAATAAAATAACTACTAGCATTCCAGAGCGAGAAGTATAGCTTCCATGAATGAGCAGTGCTTTCCTTCTTTCTTCTGCATTCCCGGATCTTCACTCTATTGCTTACATGCATACTAGCATTAAAGAGCATACTTTCAAGCAGGTCAGGTGTTCCTCTCTTTACTTTAGCTGGCAGCATTGTCTTTATAAACTGACTTACATACCTAAACGAATCTGATTGCCTTACTTAAAACTCTCAATCATTAGCTTCTGAATTCCCGATCTTGTATCCCTCCATTGCCTGCATGCTTTCTTGCTTGGTAGCAGCATTCCAGAGCTTACAAGAGTCCCTGCCTTCAGGTCTCCCTTATACTATTGTGTTTAATACGGTTTTTAGAATCAGGATGGAATACTGGATTCGAGTCACTACCTTTCTGAACTTGCTTACTTATTGATTACCTACCTTACCGGAGAAGAACTATTCGCTTTAAATAGCTTACTGGATAAGAAAAACTATACTGTATGGATTGAATACTTTATAAGAATAACTTGCTTCTTTTTTTAATCCCGGACTACTATCAACTAGCCTTCTTTCTTGTTAATTCACTATAAGTACTCCCTAGGCTCAGATGAGTTCGGCTCACACAAGCTTTTGGTGGTTTATGCCTACTTTAGTAAATTGCCATGTGCTCATAGATCGTCATTACTCGGTGACGGATCTTGGATCTGTTATCGGAACCAACTATGCTCCTGTCTCTCGTGTCTCTATTTTGTTACCCATGTTCACATTGGTGCTCAGCCTCTGTCCCGACCTCCGGGTCTCGGATCAACGTCGGGGTAAGCCACGGGAACTGTAATTGCTTTAACAAGATCCACTGGTGCTGGTTCACTAGCGTCATCAGCTTTTATTGCAACTTCGACTTACAACCGGATACCCTGCAACAGCCTATACCGCCTCTTATTCCTCTTCCGCTGCAGTGGGATCTTAAAGGGATTTCGATCTCGATGTGCTGCTAGTGATGGTGCCGATTCGGAAGCGACTGCTTTTGATGGATTAAAGGGGACTAGGGCGCTGGTTCACCACGGTTAACGGGATGGATAGAGATCAATCGATTCAAGGTAAACAATTGAAGGATCTCAGACGTTGGTCAACTATTTATGGCATGGTCCCTGTTCCTGTGGCTTCCACTCCTTACCTTTCCTCACCTTTGCTCTCTTTACTCCCTTTCCCGTGGCAGTTACCCCTCTCTTTATATCTGTCAATGGCAGGGAGATAGAAAGTCAGTAGCGCCTAGGGCTAACCGGGGCCGAAAGAAATTGTAGAGATGAGGGCTCTCTGGATTTGGATCCGCCCGGAAGCTTCTTTTTTCAGGGGAAGAAAGATCTGATAAAGCTTTCCTTAGGGCTCTATCCTGAGATGGAATAAAATAAATATATTTCTTTTTTTCTTAAATGGTAAACTACCTTCGATTCCTGGTTTCCGAAACGCTATACCCTCATGAAATCCTAAGAGTAGCTCTTGCCTGAAAGCGGATCCAACAATCTCAATCAGCCCATCCCAGACTGAATAGGGTTTCGATCATATCTATTGGAACCTAGCTATCTGAAGTTGCTGAAGCTTCCTATAACCACTATTGCTAATATAAACCACCCATTCTGATAACAAGAGGGGGCTTCTGCTTTATGGCTATATTATTTTCGCGCCGGCTATCTTCCTTGGTTGTGCTTCAAAGCCAAGCCAATAGAGAGGGCCTGGACTGCAGCGAGCAGTTACTAAGTGACCAGATTGGAGGACACATCACCCGTGCGTCCAAGATCCGGTTGGTCATCATTTCAGTATGCAGGAAAAGTGGGTCACCACCAAGCTCAAAAAAAAGCTGCAAAGCCCCGTGAAGGTATGGAAACGGACAAGGGACACAGGGCCCATCAAGCGAAGAGACTACCCGTCTACCACTCCTTATATAAAGTAGGACCCTTCCTCGACGTGATAGTCGAAGCCACTAGACGCAGTTTTCTGAGAAGTTATTGGCTAGAGTTCGACCTGCTCTCTCTAGTCTCCAACAAAGAGAAGAGAAGATGACAGACACAACAAAGCAACTTTTCACGTAAAGTCGCATGTGGCACATTATATATTAATTTCGCCACTATAAGATTCACAGAAAGAGGCTATATAATAGAAGGAAGAAAAGCTATAATAAAACAGGTTTGCACTCATAAGATGAAGCTAACAAGCACTGACTTCACACTAACACAAACTGAATTCAACAAAAGAACTACTTGTTTGCACAGGCTATTTTTTTAACCTTTAAAAAGAGAGAAGGCATGGGATTATTGCCCGGATATGAGCACTCCTTGCTCTCCTAATGTAAAGCAAGCCTTTGGAGTTATCTAGTCAATTCTTTAATAAACTCCCCTTGTCCTCCTACGTCGAACAAGTCTTAAACAGTTTATCCGAACAATCTTAGGGGCAGGGGATATGAATTATTACGTATATAAAAAAAACTATTGTTGCTCTTTTCATCTGAAGCGTTAAAACCACAAAACAGAGACGTCTGGATTTGAACCGAAACAGATAAAGCAACCCCAGCCAGCTTTCGCCTCTCTAATCGGGACAGCTAAGCCCTCCCAATATAAACAGTTTAGGATCGAAGAGAAGATTCCCATCATAAAAAGGCACTAGGTTGGGTTTATTCGGTCGATCCAAGAAACGTCCCCAACCGCGTTTTGGATAAATAAAAGTTGTGTTTCTACGGTGTCCAAGGCATATTCTCCTCCATATGGGTTTCCGAACTCAAAAATGTCTATAGGCAATTCAATTAGATTTAATGCATGTAAGGTTATTTCTTCCTTCCTTTCATCCATCCAATCTAAGGGGCCCGGCTGCTGTATTGAATCCATAGGGCAGTTCCCACGCCACAATCCAACGCTAGGTGGTTCCTTTCCTGTGGCACTGAAAGTAATTAAGTAGGCTGACCAAGCTCATAGCAAAGGTCTAAGTGACGTACCAAGTAAACTCCTCCAGCAAGTGTTGTGAACGCTCGTGAATGCTCTGTTGAACGCCCGTACAATGGTAAAATTTCAGGTAATTGAGCCGGTCTAAAAAGGTTAGCCAAAGGTTGTAAGTGGGTAGTTGCTGTAGGTCACACTTAAGTAATCCTTCCGGCAAAAGGTAATACCAGTAATCAAAGTGCCTACCTCCTCTATGAAGCATTCCTCAAGCAAGTGGGGGTTTCGAACGCCGGTGAATACTGTATCGTCGAACGCCCGTGGCTCTAAGTTTAGGTAATTGAGCCCCCGCCCCGGCCTATAAAGGGTTAGACGTCACCCACCCCACCCGTTTCGTTGTCCAACAACTCTATGTGAAAGCCCTTGCTTCCTTCCATCCGATCTAATGCTGTAAGGTTGGGGGCATGACTAATGAGTAAAGGTAAATAGTAATTCAGAAAGTAAAGAGCAATGTTCAGCCCACGCACCCAAACAAGCAAGCGCTCGATTCATTTCCTAATTCCCTGCGGCTTGAGCCTGGGTGTCAGAACAAAGTAAAGGGGCTACCTAAAGCTTGCTCGAGGCACGGAGTGGCCGGCTGGTCTCCTCTCTACACGTTCATTTATTGAAAATCCCTACCAGCGTGGGTAAGGTGCGGGTAGACACTGAAAGATATTCTGTCTTTACTTAAGGTGCCCTCGCAAGCTCGGGAAGAGGCAAATTATCTATTCTTCATCCGGGGCTAAAAAATCAATTTGTTCTATAAGGAACTCGATGATTTAATAAGCATCTCCCACTCCGTGCCTCGCCCCGATTCCTAAATTGTAGGTTCTACCCCCCCACCCAATGTGATATAAGGCGTTGTTGGGAGTTCCGAGGCATATTATCCCTCCATCTGGCTATGCCATTTCCCCGAGGTGTGGTACCTCTATATCGTGCAGCTTCAGGGCTAAAAGGGTTGTGGGTCCGGTCGATCTAAAAAAGGCCTCTCTTTTTAGTCTTCGCTCCGCTCGACTAATAATTTTGATTTATTTAAATCACACGGATGCATTGGTAATAATGTAAACCCAATTTAGAAGATGTTATCAAATGTAAAAGTAAGGACCCACCCGTGTAAGGGGAGTAGTTCTCTCTAGCTTTAAAACCTGATAGGGGAGTGTAAGTTTCCTTAAAAGGGCAAGTTTGTGGTGAGAGGGAGATTGGAAAAGAGTGTAAAAAAAAAGGCCCAATCAGGAACATTGTAAACAGGTAAAGGAATATCGTTGAAAATTTGACTCTTCATAACCCGCAACGCCTCATCAAGGGTTGGACATTCATCCTCAAAGGAAAAGGTTGTCAAAAATTTCATAGTCATGTCAGTCCAACTTGCAGTCCCTCTTCTTAATTCCAGCTCTATGTACCAATTTCTAGGAATAGTGTCCAAGGTATGCACAAATCTATGTACCCATTCGTACTGAGGCACATCGACCCATAACTTAGTGCATAACTGTATGTGATCTCGAGGGTGGCTCTATCCAGAATACTTACTTGTCACATATTATTTACCTTCCTGAGAAGCAAATCTTCCTCAAAATCTGACATTGTACCCAATCTACGATGTTCTCCTTATGGGTAGCCCACCAACGAGCTGGGGTAGCTTTCAGTGCTACATAAAGAGCTAGCAGCTTCTGAGGTTATGGTACACATGCTTCAAAATCTGACAGAATAGTGTCCAAGTTCGTCAGTCCATCAAAAACAGGTAGATTACATACCTCAGAACCAATCCAGCGAAGGGATTTAGTCATCGTAGCACAGCGCCTCATGGACACCTCGTGTAACATGTTCTGCCAGTTCTCCAGTCCTTCATCAGAGTCAGAGGCACAAGAGCTAATACTTCACCAACTCAGGTAACCATCTGCAGTTGGATTCACATAATCTTCTTGTCTTGCTGTCATCTTGTAGATGTGGTCCAACTCATAGCTTCTGTCTTCTTCCCTAACAGGTTCAACATACCTCTTACCTTCTGAAGGGTCTAATGGTGCGATGACTCTGATATCCTCTCCTTCAAATACCACTTGTCTTTTCTTCAAATTTATAATAGCCTGATTGTAAAAAGCCCACTCAATTCCCAAAAGAGCAGGATAAGGGTTAGACCCTTTTCTTCATGCTCAAGATCACCTAGCAATCTTCTTAACCAAACTGCATGACATGCGGCTGATGTCGCTGCAACGTACTCTGCTTCTGCGGAAGAGATGGTGACGATGGGATGCTTCTTTGATGTCCACGAAATCAAGTTTGTACCTGAATGAAATGCGTAACCAGATGTGCTTTTCCGATCATCAATGCTTCATTTGTATAACCAATAAGAGAAATTTCTTTGGAAGCTTTGTACATTATTCCATGCTGGACTGTACCTGCAATATATCTAAAAATGCTTTTTCCAACTTTCCAGTGTGAGTCTTTGGGAGACTCCATGAACCTGGAAATGAGGCTAACTGCATACATGATGTCTGGCCTTGTTGCTGTAAGATACACGAGGCTGCCCACTAACTGTTTGTACAGTGTTGGATTGATAGGTGGCTCTTTTCATCTTTGCTAAATTTTTTGTTCCTGTTGGAATCGGTGTGCTTGCTGGCTTGCAATTGTTAATCCTAAACCTTGTCAATATGTCTGTGGCATACTTCGTTTTGGCAAATTTATTCTATTTTCAGTTTGCTCCACTTCGATTCCAAGAAATACTTCATGAGACCGATATCAGTTATTTTCAAAATTATTGCATTGCTTATTTTCAATCTGTAAAATCAAATTTACTGTATAGATCATATTATCCACATAAAGGATAAAGGCAAACAATTAGCATTTTACCTTGCTGATCTGTTTTTGTGTACATGTGGGCTCATTGTTGCTTCTTTTGAATCCTTTGTTGAACAAATAAATAAATTCTGCTGTACCACACTCTTGGCGCATGCTTCAATCCATATAAGGCCCTTTCAAACTTGTAGACTTTGAGTTCTTTACCTTTTATTTAATATCCTGGTGGCTGATCCACGTACACTTCCTCTTTCAAGATGCTATTCAAGAATGCTGACTTGACATCCAATTGATAAACTGGCCAATGGTTTTGGGATGCAATGGCCAAAACTGTTATCACTGTGTCTAATCTTCCCACTGGGGCAAAAGTTTATTCATAATCTATGCCATGTTGCTATGCAAATCCTTTTGCAACAAGTCTTTCTTTGTGTTTTTCAACTTTGTCTTTTTCATTGAACTTGGTTTTATAAACCCATTTCACTCCAATGCTTTATTTTACTTTTGGCAAGTTTATTTACAAGATCCCATGTGTCACTTCTTTCTATTGCATCAATCTCTTCATTCATTGCTTTAACCCATTCTTTTCTTTGAATGCTTCTTCAAAATAAGTAGGTTGAAATGACAATAGAGCATAATGCACTTGCTCATCCATGTTAACTTCCTGTTTATAAATGTCTCTTAGACTCTTTGTTTTATGTTTTATAAGAGAGGCCATAGTGGAATTTGAATAACTGCTTGAGGATGGACTATGAGGAGCTTGCTGTCTTTGACTTGATGCTTCTCCTTGTACCTGTAATCGTGGCAATCTTTGTGTATATTATTGTTGTCCTGAATTGTCCACTGGTTCAAATGCATGTGGAAAGGGCTGATTACCACTTGTTCCATCAACTTGATCATTCCAGGATTGATCTTCAAGGAAAGGCTTGCTTGACCAAAGGGAGGGCAAGGAATTTGACATTTATTGAAATGATTGTCTTCTTGGTGATAGGATTGTACAGCTTGTAAGCCTTTGCTTGTTCACTGTATCCAAAAAAATGCATTTTTGAACTTATATCATCAAGTTTCCTTCTAAACTCTTCTGGAACATGCGCATAGGCTACGCAACCATAGATTCTGAAATGTGCGACACTTGTCTTCATACCGCTTCATGCTTCAAGAGTAATTTTGTCCTTTACACTCTTTCTTGGTTGGAGATCTATTCAAAATATAAACGGAGCATGCAACTCCTTCTGCCCAATATTCATTTGGCAAGTTCTTGGCTTTCAACATGCTTCTTGCCATGTTCATGATGGTTTGATTCTTTCTTTCTACAACTCCATTTTGCTGTGGAGTGTATCTCGTTGTGAATTGCTTTTTGATGCCATGCTGTCTACAATATTCTGCAAAAGGTTTGGAATCATATTCACCTCCACCATCTGATCTAAGTACTTTCAAGTACCTTCCACTTTGCTTTTCTGTGATTGCCTTTAATTCTCTGAACTTTGCAAATGTATCATATTTGTTCTTTATAAAGAACACCCATGTCATTCTGCTGAAATCATCAATAAAGGTTCTAAAGTCAAAACTTCCTCCTATGGACTCAATTTGCATTGGACCACATAAGTAGGTATGGACTAACTGAAGGGGTGCTTTAGCACGGTAGGTGGCGGCATTAGGGAAACTATCTCTTTGATGTTTGGCAAGTATGCAACTTTCACAAGGATTATGGTGGACATCTATCATGGGTAGCCCTTTGACCATGGACTTCTTTTGCAAAGATTGAACTGTGAAAGGATAAATGACCATATCTTAGATGCCATAACCAAGTTTCATCTGAACTGGTGACATGCTGAGCATAAGACTGTGACTGCTTTGTGTTTTTCATGGCTAGAGAAAACATTCTGTTTTGGGTCATTTGGATTCTAGCTATAACTCTTTTGCTTGGTGGCTTATCCAAGATTGTACATGTGGGACCCTCAAATATGACTTCGTAACCATTAGGACTCATTTGACCGACACTCAATAGATTCACGGGGGCTGCACTTTTTTACTTATATAAAACTATTAGTAGTTCGCTCTTTACTGGTATTGATAACTTGGTCTATAACTTAGGAGGGAGGTACGGGGCATAATACTTTACTTACCTTAACGTCTCTTATATATTCTTCTGGGTATAATGTTACCACCCATGTAGCCCTGCTGATACAATGAGTCGGAATTTGAATCTTGTACCTTCTCACCCTAGAACATGGTGGGCTTAAGCCAGGAATACTCAGTGGGTGTGGGACCCTTGGAATTGCTGCCTCGGAAAGATTATCAACGGCCGGAACTTCAGTCAGAGACACAGCTGGATGGAGAAATAACCTTTAATGCTCTCAGTCATCGACGTGCCTAAAGACAATCGCAATCTTTCGAACCGGATGAAATTATGCCTTTGACCTCCCACAACCCCAGTTTATTATATCCCAAAAACCATCTCAGAAGCTTTTCAGAATTGACCGAAACAAAGTTACTTTAGCAACCCACCCCATCTTCACTTTTTATTTGAACCTAACCCGCTGCTCTTACTCTTTAGCCTTCGTTATCCTGCTCCCCCTGGGCCTTATTTTACAGAAGGAACGAACGAACAAACAAACAAACTGCTTCGCCCCTTGCCTTATTTTAAAGAATCACTTGAAATGCAGGAGCGCTAGCTAGCTATTTTGATAAATAAAATTACGAGTTTAAGAACCCAGTCATATCCTTTGTTAAATTAGTTCCAAGCGAACTTGGTGCTTTCGCCGAATCTGGTAGGCTATGTTGGGTGTCCCCCCTTCCGAGGTCAAATCAGGATCTTTCTCACGAGTGCATGCTTCTTACTCAACCAACTGGAGAAAGTTCGGCTAGTTTCGAAACACTAGGAATGGTTGAGGGAGAGAGCTCACTATAGAAAGAATAGGCGCTATAGACTCGATTCATTAATACGTTTATAAAGCGACTCACTCTGTTGATATACTCTATTCGTAAAACGATCGAGTAGTGAAAATAGCCCTAGCCCTATTAATGCGAGCAATCCTATAACCCTTCCTGGCCTTGATGCTTTATGTCTTTACCTCTCCCATAACCCTAACTCCCCGGCATAAAGAAACTATTACTCATAGGCCTAGTTCCCTAAACCCACCCTTTCTTGTCCCGAAGGAGCCACCTTTTCAAACCCCGCCGAGTAAGCGACCAAGCATCCAAGTGTTCTCTTATCTCTCCTTGAAAGGAGAAACAGCTTATTGAGTAGTTTAACCCTTTGACACCCAATCCCTCAATGCGCCCTATTCCACACTCACTACTGCAAAACACTTTTCTTGGTACTATTTGAAAAACGTGATTAGGTACTATTTTACTAACACAAGCCTCATCCTTTTTCAATTTATTGTTAACAACTATCATAATGCTGTATAGTTACCATAGATAGCATATTGCCTTACAATCATTGGTCAGATACGAGTCACCCTTATTAATTTTTAATCAATAAATGAATTAAAGGCTGTCGCACAACCCACAATGCCATACGACTTTCACGAAGAACAGAGTACTTTTCTTGCCATCGAGACCATAAAAGAAAAGGGCGGGGTTAGACCATTATCACATGGGAGTTTGCATTTACAAGTGTTTAGCAACTGCACGGGTCCCAACGACAATTACAATGAGCCCAACAACGTTTAAGCATTATACTGTTATAACATAAGTCACAAGGATTCCAAAGTCAGTGTTATTCAATGCCCTTTTATAGCTAGCTCTCTTTCAACCAATATTGAGAAGGACAGCCTCTATCACCAAATATAGTAAGCCAGCCAAGCAAACGACTCCCTTATTTGGGAAGTAAGCCTTCTAACGACCCCATTATCGAGAAGGTAAGCCTTTTAAGGACGAGTGGAATGAAAGATATAACTCCACTATTTCATCAATTACTTACCGCATTAGTGCCTATGAAGGGGGGCTCCGCCCATTACTAACCTCTATCTATATCTTTCCTCACCTCTAGATCAGCTCTTCCCTCACCTCGAGCTCGTCCCCCCGAAAAGCTAAGCTGCTACGACCATCCAGCATGATAGTTGTTATCAAGGTAAAACCAACCCTATTCTATTGGCTACTCGACCATCCAGCCAGCAGTCGTGCCATCCAGAATCGAGGGAGCAAGGGGAGCACGGGGAGCTACAAATTGACAATCATCCAGCCGTGTCTCTGAAGTTATGGCTGTGGTCGATCGAAGGAAGAAAAGAGACTGGCTATAACGCTATATAAACCGGGCTATATAAACTATTCTGTAAACCGTGCATAACGCTAGAAAAGCTGGGTAGCTCCGTTCATAACACTATAAATAACCCTCGTTCATAACGCTATAGAAACCTCGTACCATCATTACCGCTAGCACTCGCATATCCCCATCGCTTACCATTACAGCTACTGCCACTTCAACTAACCTTAAGAACTAATACTTCCCATAATAGCTACGCTCACTTAACTAATATCGCTAGCTAACTGAACTACGCAACGGTCCATTCCACAAAGCTGTTAAACTGTGCAAGTAAAAGGTAAGCTACTGCTATTGGGACTATTTCTGGCGTTCGTGCTATTAACTATTCTACTTCATCCGATAAATGTAAGGATCCAATGGATCGATCAGGAACACACTTCTTGATTTGTACTTTTTTTTACCAAAAAACCAATCACTGCCGCATTGAAGAATTTCAAAAGCAACTTATGCTGGATTTCTGTCTTATTATGAGTGATTCTATCAAATACTTGTTGCTCGGTACAGGCATCCCTTTGGGTAAATCCTATCTTTATGTAGGAATTCATCCATTATTATATTCCGCTTCTTTAATAACTTGGAAAAATAGAATAGATAAAAAATTATCCTATTGGGAAGAAAATGGAACCCTGGAAATAAAATCTTGAAAAGGATTGAATTCCTGGTGTTTCCATTTGGTTGAACTGGGAAATCCTTTTTTCGTTTTAGGTATTTCAAACAAGGAAATATGTATTCTACATATAGCCTATACAAGAAAACTGAGTTATGATGAGGCTAATAAGCTTTTCAATAAACAGAATCCATCGAAGTAGCTATATTATAGAAAGGCGGGAGATAAAGAGGGGGCCGGGGGAGAGACCGCTATTATACTTCCTCCTTGAGCAGGTTTTTATGCTATTGTAGTCGGCAGTTCTACGCATTTGAACTTTATACTTTTCTCTATTATTAGCTGCTTAGCGAGGTGCTTTGTGTGGCACTAGAAGAACGGTTCGTATTCCTACCTAAAGAAGTCACAAAAATCGGCCCTTTCTAAGGCCCGTGAAGACGTCCTCTAATTGGTTAAGACACCCCCTTCTTTGGGTGGTCAATCTTGGTTCGATTCCAAGCGTCTTTTCATGTGCACCTCGTTTTTAATTAGTTGATTTACCGTATTCGCCGGGAGCTCTAATTTGATACAATAAAATGCTAGTTCTCCTGATGTGCGTTGAGACATAGATCTACTTTGTATTTTCTTGTGGCTATGATCTTTTTTTTACATGGATCCACTGTGTATTTATTTCATGCCCATGTTTTTCACTCTATACACTTAATGGATTCGTATTGTACTTTATTTTGTGGCCATGCTTATTTTATAGCTGAGCATGGGTATGCCTGCCTCAGGGAAGAGAGTTTTATCATACTTTGTTTTTTTTGCAAGTAACTTTATGAACCTTGGTATATTGGACTCCTCCTTGGTTTTCCTGCCAAAATTCTTAGGGCTTTAGAATATATTTTGGCCATCAATTTCTCTTCTTCCCTCACACATTAGGGGACATCTATTATAGATGAATTTGGTCATCCCTGACCTTATGAGTTGAACTGAGCCATTGCTACATCCTATTTCAGCGGTTATTATTCTTCCTGAACAAGAGACGGAGTGTCCTTCCTTGTGCTTGTGCCTTACCTTGAATAAACCCATAAGAAGCTCACTACTTTCCAGTTAGCAATATGCGAGCACCCTTGCCCTCCCTTTGGTCAAGCAAGCCTTTCCTTCAAATAGCAAAAAAATATATAATGAAAAGTATGGGCTTTGAGTGGAGGAAGCGGAGGACGTACACTTGTACTGCCCAGATCCCGACCTCTAACTACTTGAACCAACTCCAAAGCATAAAAATAGAGGGTTCATGGTAGGATAGGGTTATATTCACCCACACTGTGATGCTTGGAAGATCTATCAGAAGGCTATAGGTTTAACTAGGAAATACCTTAGTCACATTATTCATCTAGTGATAAACCCTTGTTTCTCTCCAAGATTTACTAGATTATCCTAGGGTTTTTTGAGCCACCCCTTCACTATTGTTGTGGAATCATAGTCCTTGTTGATAGTAAGTTTGAACGATGACCAAGGTTGGAGGAACACCATAGATCGAGTTGCTTAACAAATTGGATCGGGTGACAAATATGCTGCAACAAAATAAGGTATAATTCTTTCTTTTGTAAACTTTTTAATAATATAATATATTATTAAATGCTTAATAAGTCATGAGGGAGGATAGTAATAGGTCTTTGTGGTGTGCAGGCATTGAACATAAATTTGTGTTGGATATAATTTTATCAATTTGCTGGTGACCAAGACCAAGAATTGGATAGCTACTATCCAGGTATTCACCTTATTATTATTATCATTATTAGTTATAAAGTATTTAATTTGAAAGAATACTTACTTAAGGATCTCTCTCTGTATGTCAGTGAGGTTCGAACCCCCTCACCAGGGAATTGCATCTTAGCCTTGACAATAATTCCTAAAATAGTAAGCGGCTTCAATCTCATACAAGGGAACAACTTAACCTATATATCTAGTCTCCGACTCAAAAGTTGAAGTGTCTAGCATGAATCCCTAGTCCCTTCCAAAATAATAAAGTTGAAAGGGAACTGAGAAAACTAGCGCAGAGCTCTCTCCACAGTATGTAGTTTGGAAGGGAAGAGAGGATGATTCCTCAGCAACAGATGATATTTAATATACATGTGACAAGGCTACATAATTAATAGGTGGAGGGAGTTAAAAAGTATCCATCAACAAAGAGTCTTTTAAACATCTAAACACCCACGCTCTCAATTGAAGCACTAGAACCATCCATTGAAAGAATGTTCATCTCAGATTTAGTGCTAGGATCGGGCAGACAGTATGACAGCTGGTCGATAGTCATAATATTGCCTTGGTTAGAAAATAAGGCTCACCTGACAAATATTGGTGAAGAAACTTGATTAAGTAAAAGATAGAAGACATGATTTCCTTCATCTCATACATGAAGCTATGTCCCAACGGAAGATTATGCATTTATAGGAGCGTCGAATACTTCTACTTCTATTGATATAGTCTTACCTCCTAACTCAACCAAGATATTAGGAATGATTTAGTGCAGTTTGAAAGATCAACCATCGAAATATTTCAACAAGGTAGCCGAGAGATAAAACTAAGCAGAACCTAAATTTATACAGACTGAAAGTTACATAATACAGGTGGAGGATCCTTTATAAACAATTCATCTAAAGACATTCATGCCATGACAAGATATTTCAATTTGAAAGGCGACATGATGAGAGAGCCTAGGAACTGCTGGTCTAGGTCGAAGGTAATCAAAATGGCGTCAGAAGAGTATATCCCACCAATATTATTCAATAATGTTTTTCACTGTGGGGGTAGCTCTGAAGAAGCTCTAAAGCAGACATGGCACACGGTGACTGACCTAAATCTTACACAATACTGTAATTTTGGGCATCTATAGAATGCAGATTGTGTACAACCCTATAAAATACACCCTAGGGAGGGCGCAGTATTGCTTCCACCGATGGTTTATCTATTTGTAGAGGCCCATATTATTATAACGTGGAAGCTTATTATTTACTATTGATCTTAACTCCTGACGCGATCTCATCCGTCCGCGGTACTCTGTTTATTTATCCTGCCAAAGCATTTCAAAATCCCATAGAGATCCTCCACTGTTTCTCTAATACTCCGATTTCATCCTGGCCGTTCATAGCAAGGCTTTCCCGAGTGGAATTCCGCGGATCCTTATCCGCCATTAATTTATTTGACCTCATCCATAAATTCCTTCGAGCCAACAGGTGCTCGACATTTACCACTGTCTCTTGTAACAGAGATATTCATGAAATCAAAGAACTGTGGCGGATGTATTTACCTGGATTTTCACTGGGCACACCCAATCCAAACTCAACTATGATTTTTTCACATAGCAACATATAAGCAACTCTCCTTGAAGACATAATGGAAACAACCACCCATAGATTCTTCTTCACATTGATTACATATTATGAACACAAACCAAGATCTTCGCATTGATTACATTATGAACACAACCGAAGGCATTATTCTTTATTCACATTGGATCTATTAACTAGCCACAAGATCATAATTAAGCTATCAAAAACCTACAAGATTACATATTCACATTGAGAGATGGATCAACTAGCAATGACAAGGGTGCATTGTTATATAAGATCATCTGTGCATTTATCTCGTGAAAAAGATGGAATGGGACGAGTCATCAGTAATATCATTATTTCTTTTGGGTCTGGTCTCGCTATGTTATATATACGAAGCAGGCTAGCACTATTCCCAACTAGATATGATTATTACTAAATACCTGTACTTGGATTATCTATCTAATACTTGTACTTTATTGTTCTATTTTATTTCCTTATTGCATCGTTAAATAACAGATATGCGTGTTTGTATTTATTGATCAGTCACAGATTTCGTTGTAAAGTCACAGCTTCTTTATAATTCGATGCAACGCGCAAACATATAGGGCTTTTCACTCTTACATCGGCCTTGCTCTCCCAACGTCAAGCAAGCCTTTCCTTTCCCTCCCTTTGGTCAAGCAAGCCTTTCCTTGCCCTCCCTTTGGTCAAGCAAGCCTTTCCTTGCCCTCCCTTTGGTCAAGCAAGCCTTTCCTTGCCCTCCCTTTGGTCAAGCAAGCCTTTCCTTGCCCTCCCTTTGGTCAAGCAAGCCTTTCCTTGCCCTCCCTTTGGTCAAGCAAGCCTTTCCTTTTAGTTTTTATTTGAATAGTTCATATAGGACCTGAGATCCAGATAAAACCCCAATTTTTATGGTGAATCAACCCAAGAAACCACGACTAACTATCAGGTTTTCTATCTTATTGAGGATGATCCTTTGTTTTGTATAATAAGCATGATCAGTAAATTGAAGTATGAAGAGGAACAAATAAGATCGGGCTGCAGTTGTGGTAGGTCGCGCGACGGTTACTTTTATCGTTTTGACTTCGGAGCGTTCAGAGGTGCTTTAGGGTTTTTTTAGTATCACAGTTGGAATCAGGTTACCACATGAGTTCGGGCACTATCCATAGAATGAAGAATAACTAGATACATCAATAAAAAAAGAAAACCGAATAACCCTGTTGAGTGCTCCTATATCAAGACACGCCACTACTAAGTACTTTTAGTTAGTATGTATCTGCAGAATCCCTATTTGTGTTCCATCAGCCAATGTAATTAGAACCCCACTGTACAACAGACTGGAGAATCTCTTCTATCACCAAGAATACTTACTTCATTAACTCATTAGGATTTCTTATATAGGCTTATATTTTTTGTATTATAAGTATAAATAAGGTTTATGTATTAAGAGTATAAATAAGGTCCTCTTTGTTTTAGTTTAGATTAGTTAGGGTCTATTAAGTATATTTTAGTTTATACTCTTTAAGATAAATAAAGTCTGCTTTAGGATCTCTTCTTAGCTCCTGGATAAATAGTTATCAAGTAAAGTATGTCGGTTCCCTCCTTCCTGAGGAGTATTTAGGTTTTAGT